>CAFUXE010001171.1:142995-175877 GCA_903364295.1 Serranus cabrilla
CTCTCTCTCTCTCTCTCTCTCTCTCTCTCTCCGACAACCCCCACCAAACCGCCTATGGCTACATTGGCTTAAAGTAGGCTAAAATATAATTAATAACAGAGATAACCAAATATTATATTATACTAATTGCATTATAATAATCCCACAAATACACACATACTTACGTCTAAATGTTACAGGCTAAACTTGCAACATTTAACATTAATAAGTTGATACAATACAATACAAAAAAAAAAAACATTCATAAAATAGACTCTTTGAAAGGGCGTTCTTATGTAAGGACCTAATGAACAAACAAGTGAATGCAAAACAAAGCATGAAAACTTATGATGGGCTATTAATGCACTCCCAATACTGCCATCTGGTGGTTAACATTTGCTAATGCGAGAGGTTTCAAAAGCAGGCTTGTTTTAGTGGGTTTCATGACTACACCATAGACTACACAAAACATTACACATTCCCTGTTGGCCCATAGCATCATGGGCTGTGTAATGTATTTACAATTATACGAAGCTATATTTGCTAAAATTCCTCTTTGAAAACTAATGCGTTATTCGGCATTGGGGGTACACGATTTAAGATTTAAACTCAATTTGCCACATCTCTTGTCTTTGAACGCAGCATTAGCTACTTTGGCAGTTTCGTGTGCGGTAACTCGGTCAAGGTGTTGCGAATTCTACGGGAAAGACGTACCAGACCACAGGTCAGAGAAATATACGGACTCAAGCGTGTTCACATACAAATATTAATTTATTATTGTCCCAAATATAACTGTGCCAGCCCGGGATTAAAATCAACACCGTTCCGGAAACGTCCCGAAAATAATTTTGAACCCTAATACTACATACTAATATACTAAACCCTAAAATAAAATCAATATAAATCTTCCCATGTGTTAGGGTCTAGAACGTCTGCAACCTGTGACCAAAGGGTTCCTCTATTAGTGCCCCCCCCTCGCTTTTTTCTAGATATGAAAATTAATGAAATATTCTAATATTTAATTGTCAAGCTTTACTTGAAGTACATGCACTAATAGACTATCTGTATATTCATAACAATTAATGGTAATACAGTAGCCTATAGCCACGACAATAAAAGCATATTGAATTGAAGGTTAATATTGTGCAGTGATTGAATATCTTATTTAATCGTCTCTGATATCGTCAAAAAATGACCATTTGGAAAGAAAATGTTGCAGACTCCTGAACAAAACCGGGGCAGAAACGATGGTTTTAATGCATTCTGTGCTGAGTAAAGTAATTGATAATAGCGTAGACTTTGACAGTCTACATGTTTTGTTGATGGTGGATAACTTGCGGACAATTACAACCACAACCAGAAAAGTTGAGTATGATAACCAACAATATTGGTGTGGTGAGTAAACGGTTTCGGTGTCCGGCTGTTTGCGTTAGCAAGCTAGCGGACGATGCTAATCTGCTTACCAGTTAGAACGGAGGCTAAATGTTGGAATCTCTTAACATGATAATTACAGAGGATGTATTGACATGTTTGAATTCGTGGGAGTATAAACTATCAATCGTTATCAAAGTATCTTTCTACCACAGTCCCCACAGTTTCTTAGCTTCCTAGCTTACTGGCATCGTTAGCCACTAAAAACTTTCTACCCCGGGACTCAATGTAGCAGTTGTCATTGCAGAGCGAGTGGTGATTCAGTAGCGTTAGCTTACCTCAGGCTCTGTGGGAAAAGTTGTTTCGCCATCACTCTCGTACAGGTGAATTGGGCCTGGTTGGGCTGTGTCCTAGGGCTGGGTACTGTGCTCACTGCTACAGAGTTAAAAAACTAAAAACTATCCCCTGTTCCCAAAGTAGCAGTGGGTGTAATTTAGCAGCGGTGGGCGCGCTACCGAATTAATGTAGCGCATTGGTTGTGTTGGAGGCCAGGTTTATGAATTTGACCTGCGGTCCGCGCCACAGAATCCCAATCAGTAACCATCCAAAGTGCTCTTATCCAGCGCCTGGATTGAGATTATCTTGTTTGCCCAACACGGGAAGGGTCGCTAGTTTAAAAGCGGGAGGAAACTATTTTCTTTGATTTTTCTCCAGAACAAAAAAAGCAGCAGAATTGAGGGCACTCAACACAATGTCATCTGTAGTCAAATATGACTGCTGCATTAAATCCGGAACACGCAAAGTAGGCATCCCTATCCGTTTCCGTAGTGTAGTGGTTATCACGTTCGCCTCACACGCGAAAGGTCCCCGGTTCGAAACCGGGCGGAAACATGTTTTTTTTTTAAGGCTACGCTTAGAATTAAAGTCAGTTATGAAGAAATTCGGTCAATAAGATAACCCATTTTGCGTATTACCGGCCGGCTTTAAGCTTTACGTGTTTACTGCTCGACGGCCGACGACAAATGTAACGTCATGTTGTGCGACCGGCTTGGCAGAGAGTAGTGTCCGAAACGTCTTAAATTGAGTGCACTATATAGTCCACTATCTGCTGCTCACTATAAAGTGGATAGGGAGTAGGGAATGAGTGAATGATTTCGGACACAACCATAGTTTTCTCTAGTCACTGCGACTGCTGCATTCATGATCCAACATGCCATCCCGGGATTGTCGTCAGTTTCCGTAGTGTAGTGGTTATCACGTTCGCCTAACACGCGAAAGGTCCCCGGTTCGAGACCGGGCGGAAACAATTTTCCGTCCCGTTGTGTTCCCGCCAGAAAATCAGCCTCTTGATGCATTTACACTGCAACATGCAGCGAATATATTCTCTCAGTCTTCTTTCCCTTTCAGAGTTATCTAAAGTCTTCGTTGCTGCTATATAGCCGTAGACCTGTGCCGACTTTTCACCTTAGGACATTCACAGTAGTTCCGAGCAGCACGTATTCACAGTGCACATCAGGTATAGGCTGTGGTTCCATGGTGTAATGGTTAGCACTCTGGACTCTGAATCCAGCGATCCGAGTTCAAATCTCGGTGGGACCTGATTTTGAGGAGGGTTACACGTTGCCTTACTCTAAGTCAAATAAAATATTAACTGACGCTCCTCGACATTCAAATCACCAAGAAATTTGTTGATTGATAATGTAAAAGTAAGTCAGGATGGCCGAGCGGTTTAAGGCGCTGCGTTCAGGTCGCAGTCTCCCCTGGAGGCGTGGGTTACTACTACTTACTGGAACTATAATGTAGCGTTGTTGTAAGACTCCTACCCTACTACCATACAGTAATCTGAATATATGGTACCTGGCCAAACGTTTAAGCACACAGCCAATAAATGATTATTATAATGATTAGTTTGCCTCTTTCCACAATCTTTTACCAAGATATTCCACGAGAGGGCACAAAAGACCAGAGAATATAAAAGTCTATTTAGTCTGTGCTGCTGAATTAATAACATGCGGAACTAAGCAAACAATCCCCAAAACATTTTGAAGAAGCTCACATGTACTTATTCCACATTTGATGACACTATTAATTGGTTTGGGGTTTAAAAAAAAAATCGAATTCAAATTCTTATGCTTTTCTATTTGATCTCAGTGCTAACTTTAAAGGTTACTCTAAGCTCATGGATAGATTACAATATTTGTTGTCAATCTGGTTTAAAGTGATGAAACGTAAACTGATAAGATCGTCAATGTCTCGTCGATTTGACAGATTCCCGTCACAAGGTGGAAGATGACTGAGCGCAGGCGGACTGGTCTGTTTATCCAATGGGCTTGTCAGGGGCGCTTGGGGGATTTAAATGGCTTGTCAAACAGCTGGAGAGGTATTAGTTGTGGTGATTGAGCACGTGAAGCTTTTGAGACGTGGGCTGACGTCGCTTTCCCTCTCTGTGTCGAGTCAAATTAACCGTCTTTTGGAGAAACGATTGGCTGAAGTTGGAACTTTGGCTTCTTTAAAACAATGTTTGACTTGAAGAAGAGGAATAGTTTGACTCTGAACTGCAGCCGTGAGACGGAGGAGTTCAGACGAGTGGCGGTCAGACGGAAGGTGAAAGGTGCTGCGGTGGACTACCTTGACTCAAACACAGGTGAGGTACCTTTAATTTAAGAGGAGCTTTTTCACTAAGGTATTAATTCCAATTGAAATATTTATGCAAAACTACAATAGTAATCGAGTATTAGGCTTATATTATCTACTTTCACTGTAGGCTGCACAACAAATGCAAAACTGCAATTGTTATTCTTGCTTAAATGCATAGAAAGTTTCCAGTAGCAGCTACATTCTAAACTTCTATCTTTATTCTTGTTGGTCTTGTCACCATAGATTATAGGAAGTATTGACAAAAAGAAAGGATATAAGTGGTTACTGTTTGGAAACACAACGAAATATAATCTAAATATCCAATAGGTCAGGCAACTAAATGTGTCAACACCAACAAGATTAACCAGATTATTAAGGCTCAATCTGCCCCGTAAGAGGGTGACCAGAGCAGCTAGTAAGGGCATTAGTATGCCGAGTTGTGCCAGTCTTACATCAGTACGTGTCATTTTAGTTAAATTCCCTTGTCAGATTGTTAATATAATGCCATTGTATGCACTACACTTTGTGTGTATGGTCAGTTAGCCTCTTAGCTTGTTGGATTACTGCAGGAAAATCTCTTTCCGCTGATTCAGCCTGGACTTTGCCTGTGTGTCTTGAGCCCCGCATTTGTCAATCTACTTTACACACGCACACAAAGCCAGTCTGTTCCCCCATTGAGGCAGAGCTATCTGTTTAGATTAAAGAAGTATGTGTGTTTGCTCCAATGGTACTGTCAGATGCAGGATTCAACAGTGCCATCCACCCTCCCAACCAATAAAGAAAATTATTCTTTGGCTCGCTGTGAGACAATCAACATCACAGAATATTTAGATAAGTTAATGTTTTAGATAAGGGTGTTAATTCTTTGAGAAGTAGATATGTTAGAACCAGCAATTTAATGCAGTTCAAAGATAGCTGAATTTAAAGGAATAGTTTAAGGAATGACAGTTATTCTTTTTTTGTTGAGCCAAATAAGATGATTGAGTACTTGTTCATGTGCAAAATATTCAGTTTTTATCTAATAATACTCTAATAAATGTTACATGTTGTTACTAATTGAAATCTAGTGGAGTGGAGCTTCTGGAGCTGCTAGTGCTATTAAGTTTTTTTTGTGACAAAATACAATTATTCATACTTTGAAACAATCCCAAAGTGCGACAGAGTAAGATTAAAAACAGGATTTAAAAACAAGAGTACAACAAGACAAAGTTTTAAGAGAATGCTTTTAATGCTTTTCTCTCAAGGTTTTGTGTTCCACCAAGAGGTCAGTGCTGAAAAGTGCTGAATATTGCCTCTGAGACCCCAGAAATAACTTATAAGTAGTAAGCATTAGACTCTATGGAGAAAAGAGAGAAGTGAGAAAGCAGAAGTTTTACAATGTTAAGAAAGTCGGCTTTAGCCTTCTGCACATGACCAACAAATCTGTTACACCTCAGCAGAGTCAAGAGTAAACAGCAATGCTCTACTTTGTTATACAAGTTATGGATAATCTTGCATAAGCTTGGACGTAATCTGCAGGTAAGAAAACAAACAGTTGTTCAATTTGAAAATAGTTACACAATTTGAAAGTAGTAGAGAGTAATGAAACAGCATTGAATACTATGATGTGTTTAACAGAACGCTTGTTTTTTCGTGTTTGATCAAATGCAATACCAGTGTAAACTAAGAGTGATCCCTTTTAATTTGGATTCTGGACAAAAAGTAATCCTCACCTTGAACATTCTCTACTTTGTATTAATTCATCATTTTAACCAATTAAATATTTGGTCCAAGATTGAGCACATGGGAATATGTAACAAATCGAAAAGTATATTTTGTTTCATTCTGAATGTAAAATCTATAGAAACAATTGGTTCTAACGGGAAATATATTCAGAGTGTGCTACAAATAGCACATACACAATAAAAACATGTCATGGCCCTCACATGACTGACTTAATACCACAGACCGCATACAAGATGTCATATACTGGACAGAAATAACCTGCAGTGCTTATAGAAGTACAAGATGCAAAACAATAACATTTAGAAGAAACACTTAACAACAGCAATCAACCAAAAAACTAGCGACACTACAGTATGGTTAGTTTTTCTGTGTTTTTGTATATTTATTAGCAATTGAAGGCTCAGGAGGAACAAGACCTCTGAATCATACCCCCACAACTTGTTTCCAAGGACTCAGCAACATAGCTCCTCAGATTTCAAAACCAGTGTATTTTGTTTTTATTTTTGTTGTCAAGAACCCCAAAAGTTGGAAACCCTTTGGAGTTTTCCCAATTCCCAAAAGTAGAAATAAAAACAGAATGCATCAAGCACAGAATTCAGGGTGAATCTTTTCCAAAATGTTTATCTTTTATCTTTGTACAGTTTTTAATAAAATATATGTCACAAATATTTCCTTTCTCTTCGTAGTGAGCAGTGGAGTGTGTGGCTCCTACAGCTGTGGCAATGCTTGTGACAGAGTCTGTGGATCAGGACCAAGCTCTAAACCTGGTGCAGAGGAGGTCGATGAAAGAAGCCCAGCTAAAGGGTCGTCTTCCAAACCACAAGGTATGCCCAAGTCCATTAGCCTACACGCATAACCTGAAAACAAATGCTATCCATGCAAGCCTACTGTAAGTAGTGTAAATCAGTAAATCCCTCCTTATTCTTAGTTAGTCTTGACTGAATGTTTCATGGAATATACTGAACCTTCAAGACGTCGTACTATAACAATAAATTATTATCAATGTGCTCTCTAGCTATGAACAGGAACACGATATATCAAGATCCCATTTCCAATGGATGATGCATTCATATGTAGATATAGGTTTATTGAGATTAAAAATAGCTAACCATGCTGCTATCTCTTTGCAGTGCCTCCTAAACCAGCTCACCTCCAGAGTCCTCTGAGGGCAGGACAAGCTCAAGCCCACAGTCCCACATCTGGGAAATTACTACTTCAGCAAGTTAACTGCACCGAGCAAGACCAGAGTCCTACCAGAGGCTATCAAGTTTCTGTGTCCTGTGTCAGCCCAGCACACAATTGTCTTGGCTCTCCTAGTCCTGTCAGAGGAGGAGGGAACAGTTTTTTGAATGGAGTGTCTGGAGCACATGGCAGCCCTGCCAGACATACTCAGGGGGTTCCACGTCTTACAAGTAGTCCACTTTTAGGGTCTCCAAGTCCAGGCAAAAGAGGCATTCATAGCTGTAGCCCATTCAGGGAAGGAGGGCACAGCCCTGCAAAGTTGTCCCCAAGAAACCACAGCCCTCTTGCAGGATTACTGCGGACCCCCAGCCCTGTGCAGATGAGGATGGGGAGCTACAGCCCCGCCAAGAACTCCAGGTCCTGGCTCGGACTGCACAGAATCCCAAGCAGTAAGATGGAAGGACAAGAGAAGAGAACTGGAAAATCTTTGAGTGTGCCTGACCTGATCGTGTACTTGGAAGAGAGCAGGTAAAGTTTTAAATTTGTTTGCCTCACTATAATCCCATAGTATGTAGAATATGATAATTTCTAAGTACCACTTACATTTTCAGTGATAACGCACTTTATTTCTGCAGGACTCCCACTGAAAAAGTTGAACGCTCTCCACTGAAACTACTGCAATCACCCAACTGCAATGGACCAACCATCACCATTAAATCACCAGTTAACCACAGACTCAATCGTGACACAAGTGAAGCTCATCTTTTAAGTAACAGCAAAGTTAATTCTCCAGGACAAATGAATGTTATAGTGCAGGGGAAAGATTGTGCATTAGTCAATGGGAAGGGAATAAATCAGGAAATAGAAGAAGACCAAATAATTGTACGATGTGGCTCCAAGTCTTCCTGCCAGTGGAATGAGCCAACTGCAGGAGATGGCAGCATTCACAAGGAGCCTGAAGGTGAGCAAAACAACAAGGACACGAGGAAGGAGAGAGGAGGAGACGAGCCAAAGGATGAAAAAAACACAGTGCAGAAATTGTACAACATTGCCAATGAGCTCCTGCAGACAGAGAGGGCCTATGTGGCTCGTCTTCACCTGCTGGACCAGGTCAGTGTGGTCATCTTTTTGTGGCTTCCTCCACTAAATTACAATGCACTTTATGCAAAAAAGATAAATTTAATTGTTGGATAGATAATGCTCCTTTAGAATCGTTCTTGAGAAACATGGCATGGATATCCCTTATCTCCACATTAAACTTTCTTTCTTTACATTCCTGTCTAGGGTTAAATTTAAAACAATTTGAGTATGTCATGCATCTCTTATTCTCATTACAGGTGTTCTGCTTACGCTTAACAGAAGAGGCGGGTCGAGGCTCATTTCCTTCTGACGTGATAAGAAATATCTTCTCCAACATTTCCTCTATCTACTCCTTCCATCACCAGTTCCTGCTGCCTGACCTGGAAAACTGCATCCGCCACTGGTGGGTGTTCCTAACCCTAGCCTGTTTAAAACAGGGTGGTGGCAAGGTTTCTTGATGAAGCTGCAACTGCTTCATGAACTGAAATGAATTGAAAACACACTGTGAAAGTGTCAAAGTTAATTAAAAAAAAGCATTGACCTTCTGCCCCTCCACCAAATCTAGGTATGAGAGCCCAGGCCTTGGTACTGTTCTGCTGCAACACGCACCCTTCCTGAGGATGTATGCCGACTACGTCAGGAACTTTGACCAGGCCATGGAGCTGGTGAGGACCTGGACTGAACGCTCCTCTGCCTTCAGGAACATCATCCAGGACATACAGGTAAGACATATTCTGTAGCAGTGGCGTGCACAGACTTTTTGAAAGGCAGGGGCGAAAAGAAAAAAGGGCACATCAGCTCGTTCTCGCCACTAAAGAAAGCACTTTAGGTGCATTTTGTCTCCCAAGAGGACACGTTAGAGTGCGTTTTTCAACAACTGGGTCTTGATACTCCTCAAAGTACAGTGTTCTGACCGAGGTGTTTTGTATATTTTGTCCTGTTTTAGAGCCAGGACGTGTGTGGCAGCCTGACCCTGCAGCACCACATGTTGGAACCAGTCCAGAGGGTTCCACGTTATGAGATGCTGCTCAGGGATTACCTGAAGAAATTGCCCAAGGATAATCCCGACTATGATCTTGCTTACAGTATGTATGATGTCTACCAATACCCTTGCTGTGAGAAAAGAAACTGTAAAAATATATAATATCTTTTATAGTTTCCTTGGCTCTCAGTGTGCTTAAGATTTTTATGGTACCTCTATTCCATCATAAAGTGCCCGTCTGTCCCTGATGGGTCGTTATGTCTGTAATGAGCAGAATGAACCTGTTTCTTTATCTCCTCCTGCAGAATCCTTGCAGACCATTTCCATGGCAGCCACACACTCAAACAGCGCCATCCACAAAGCTGTACGTTCCCTCACATACACCATCATTTACCCTTTTGCTAAGTGAGATTTCATTTAATTTCAACACTAATAATTGTATCATATTGCCAAACGTTCAATTAAATCTGTGTTATTAAAATTGCAGAATTTTTAAGATCATATCAATTGTAAAGATAAATATAACCATTGACAGCCATGACTGTGTGCAAATGGTTCTGTTTCAGTGTTTGTCTTACTTATTCTACAGGAGAGCCTGAAGCGGCTGCTGGAGATTTATGAGATGGTTGGCGAGGAGGAGGTGGTCAACCCGACCAACGAGTTTCTCAGGGAAGGTCGTCTGCTGAAGCTTGCTGCTAGGAACACATCCGCCATGGAGAGGCACCTATTCCTGGTTAGAAACACATGGAGACACATTTCATATTTGGGCAATTTTGTACAATGAATCCTAATATGCCAAAGCAACCCTATGATTTCCTTTTCTTAAATGTTTTCATCATCTCAGAATTATTTGAAACTGCACCTTTTTGAAGTAACATTAGCTAAGGGTGCCCGAAATGCAGATAAAAACGTATTTTACTTCAGAAATGGAACCTTGTAGATAACGGTGTGTATCCTTTCTCCATAGTTCAACAACTTTCTGCTGTGCTGCAGTCCTAAATTCAGTTTAGTCGGGCAGCGTTTTGCTGTCCGCTGCAGGATCGGAGTTGATGGCATGCAGGTTCAGCAGACCACCAATGAAGATCACACGTATACCTTTCAGGTTTCAGGAAAGGAGAGGACCCTTGAGCTGCAGGCCAGGTGTGTATGTGTATAGTAAAAGTGAGGTGTATCATACTAGTTGAGTTGCTTTTGGTCAGTAATCTTGCCTTTCTGTAGTTGTTTTACAACACATTGTGACGATTGTGCAGCCTTGGTAGATGTTCTAGTTGGAAAGTAGATGTATCGAAGTATAACAACATATTGTAGTCTGTGAACTTTTTACATTTTTGCTTTGTTTGTCTTTCCAAGTTCTGAACAAGACAGAGATGACTGGATAAAGGTAACTGAAAAGGTTTTAGTGTTCAGTGCAATTCAGTAAATATTACATGGATTTTGAAAATATCCAATATTCTTCTCAAACAAGTTTTGTTTCCAGGTAATTCAAGGAGCCATCGATGTATTTCAGAAGAAAAATGAAACCTTCAAATTGGCTTCTAAGGAGCTAAATGTAGAAGAACCAGTAAGTTTGATAATATTTCATAAGAGGCTTTATAGGTTTATAAAACATCCCAGCTGAAGTGCGTGTGCTTTACAGACTGAGGAACTCGGCAGACGCGCCCCTCGCTGGATCAGGGACAACGAGGTGACCGTGTGTATGAAATGCCAGGATCCTTTCAACGCACTCACCAGGAGAAGACATCACTGCAGAGCCTGCGGCTGTGTGAGTGACGACATGTGTGTTAGCTTTGCACCAAACACACAATACAGACAAAAGCTTATTTTGGGACAAGATGGCAGTGATGGTTTCTCTGCTCCCCAGGTGGTGTGCTGGAAGTGTTCAGACAATAAAGTGGCTTTAGAGTATGACGGCAACAAGCTGAACAAAGTGTGTAAAGCCTGCTACTCCATCCTGACCAGTCGGAGAGGGGAGAGGGTGGAGGGGAAGAAGAGAAGGATATTGGAGGTGAGTCTTTCCTTTTTAGGAGCATAAAACATCATAACATGGATATTATAAGTCTTTGTGTTTCCTTGTTTGTGTTCTCCCAGTCGGAGGTATCTCCAGTGTCTAGTGACTGTGTAATAAGTGGTTTCCTGCTGTATGGTGACAACCCCAAGACTTTGCAACAGGTGTGGTCTGTTATCACTCGGACTGAGCCTCTGGTCCTCCACCTGTACGCTGCTCCACAGGTAGGAATAGTGTTACTGTAACAACAGGAATGAGTTTATTATGTAAAAGATTGCATTTTGTTTTCAAAGTTTAATTAATGATGCTACATACTCATTTCTGTTTGTATATTTGAGTGGGACTGTCTCTATAGGATGTGTGCGATGTTGTCATACACAAATGTCACCACAGTCTCTCCCCCTCAAACACACAACAGTCACCATCTGCAACCATGCAAAAAAGGGAAACACTGCAAATATTGTGAAGAGCTGTTGTGTGTAACCGATGGGGTCGGTACGCATATATTGGTGTTGTCTATGGTGCAGGAAAGGACATCACAGCCACACAGATGTTGCTCTCACTCTGGTTCCTCTTTTCCTTTTTACAGTATTTTGAAATGACATCATAACATATATTTTTAACACATTTTTAACCAGGCTGTGATCGTATAGTGGAAATATTGAGTACCGTACATTTAAGCATTTTTAGATTTTCTTTTAAACATAAAATACATTTCTGGCTGTTATACAGCATCTTATCTTCACTTCTATACAAAATCATGACAATATGAATTCACTCAGACAATTTTCAACACAACAACATTATATGAAAACTCATATCAAACCGTGCCTACCTGGTGTAAAGAACAATGCGCAGGCATTAACACAGTTACTGCGACTGCAAGGGCTCACATCTGTGCAACACAGAGACAAAAGATCACCATTTGTAACGTGTACATCATAGCTGCGCACAAGGCATCAGACACTCGCTAAGCTAGTTAGCATTAGCTCGGCTCAGAGACGACACGCAGCTCATGAATAAAGTTGCTATTTCTGGACATAAATGTCTGTAACTTTCACAGTAAGTTCACGTCATGTTCACAGTCAAATTACACGAAACAGAAACATATTAGAACGGCTTTAAAGTATTTGACAATTTAACGTCGATCTCAGTGTTACGCACACACACACACCTTCAGCTCGGGAGAGTTTTCCTTTGCTGAGGTGACTACGGCAACCCGCTTAGAGCCCTGCAGCTGCAGTTGCGCGATTTTGACCACCAGGTGGCGTTTACATAATATATAAATGACATTCACATCAATTTTGTGGAAATTCAAAAGAGGTCATTTCCAACTCTGTTACATGTGCAACCAACTGCAGACTCCAGACAGTTAAAGGTTAGAGTAATGCCGGTATGTTCTAAGTAGGACTAAAATGTTAATGTTGTCTTCCAGGTGAGTCAGAAAACATGAATGCTTTTAGTCCTATTTAGAACAAGGGCTAGTGTAGCACTGCAGCCTCCTGTGCCCAAAAACAGTATTACAAGAACACTGAGAGAAATGATCCGAACAAAACTTTGTTTTTCCAATTAGTTTCTGTAAAGTAATGTACAATTCACATCATTTTCATTGTCATCAAACTATTCAGTAACTTTCTGTAACCTGGAGAAAGTCATACTATAGTATGTCGATTTTTGTCAAAAATGGCAAAATGTTAAAATGCTTAAAATGGTCTTATTATACTCTGTTGATACATTTAGTAGTTTAGTTTGTCCAAAAATGACAGAAAAACACCATATTATGAGATGTCAAAAATCTGACCAAAAAGTCATACTATAGTTCGTCAATTTTTTCCATGAAAACGTCATAAAATTTTGAAATGCCCCAAATTCATAGAGTAGCTTTATTAGAGTCTGTTGACACGTGTTATGGTATAATCTTTGAAAAAGGGACAGAAAACACCATTTTATGAGCTTTCGAAATAATTGAGAAGCACTGCTCTAATACCTGTTTTTCTCTCTCTCCTTTTTCTCCAGGATGTGAAGCCCCTCTCCAGTATACCTCTCCTGGGCTGCAGTGTGGAGGATTCCCCTCAGGAGCTCCTGGGTCAGCCTTGTTTCTGTTTAAGCCAGTCTAAAACCACCCACACGTTCTCCTGCGATGGACTGGACCTCAAACAGAGCTGGCTGATGGTTCTGAAAGTTGCTGTGACAGGCAGACAATGCACACTCAGTGGCAACGGAATCACCACCAATGGCTCTAGATGTGGCATTAATGGTGTCAATGATGACAGTGAGGGATTTATCATCATTGGCGACAGGGACCACTACCCCTGAACGTTTGAGTTCAGGCACTACGGAAAGTACTCACACGTGCATGGACACTGACATACAACAACAGATGAAAGTCTACTGATTTTAAAACGGTAGCTTTAAACTGAATATGTGATGAAATGAATGAAATGTAGAGGTTAAATTCAGGAATGTAAAGGTTAACAATATTCAGACTGAGAACTGTGTTTTCCTTACAAGTGGCGATGCACTTTATTTCTGAAATGGTTTACAGTAAAATAAATAAAGTGAAGGTGTTTTAACATGAGTCAGACTATCCCTTCAGCTAAAAAAAAAAAAAGTTGCTTCAGCGCTGTACATGTGATCTAAGGTGCCATGCAATGTGGCGTGAAAATATACTTGGTTGTTTTCTTACAGCAGACAGTTGAACACATAATTGCATGAGGGCTTCAGTGATACACATAGGCTCTGTGGGATCATAATCGCCTTATAAAACACATTCAACTGATCCCATTTCACAGATAATGTTACAGCAATTGAATATTTACACTCAAAAACGAATCACAGCTAAACTTAAACTCTAAATAAACACAATACATAATACAAATAAAAAATGATCACTGTCAAACCAAAAAAATGAGAGACTGATAACAATAGGTTTGTATGTGCAGAGTAACCAAAGCACCAGGTTAGCTTAGTGTGTGACATGTTTCAATCAGAACGATAAAAACATCCTTTCAGAAGTACATTATTAATATGATTGACTTTCAGTGATGTTAATTCATAAGAATCTTACTTTTATCAGAGCAGTCACGTCGCAGTTATGGTGGTTACTCTGTAGTAAATTCACCAAAACACTAATCTTGATGTTAATAGTAGTACCTGATCTATGGAGTAATGCAGGCTGAAATGTAAAATGTCCCATCAAAGGCAAAAAAAAAAATGCATAAAGCTGCATTAATCAGTATTTTTTATATTCACAAACTCAGAGAATTATTGCCATTATCTCTGTAGGTCTGATTCTTTTACAGCCTCTTGGCTAGTTCCAGTTTTATGACACACTGAATGTATGGTTCCATATCACTACTCTCATCAACTGCGTTTCCAGTGTCAATAGACGGTTGTATTTGGCAAAATGTTGAGCAAAAGTCAGTGTATGCTTTCTATCCAGAGCTAACAGGTGACACACAATTGGCAGCTTGCTATTGAAGACAGCTGAACGGCGAGCAGCTAAAAGCTATTTTTCACAAGTTTGTAAAGCAAAAACCAAAACGCCATGTGAACGCGACTGTGTAAATAAGCTTGACGCAGTTTTTGCTTTTAGCAATTGCACTCTTTCTTTGGTCAATTACAAGACGGGGCTGACATATAACGATTACAAATTTATTTCACAACCACTACAAGTAACAAGGCTGTTTCATTTCTATTTCTGCTGTTTTCAGTGAGCTAAACATATTAGTGTAAAGAAAACTGAGCCTTCAGGTGCTGATGTTAATGTAAAGTTAGTTGGCACTTTTCCTGAGGAGCTCAACTTATGTTGTAATCATTGGCTAAATGGTAATGTATAACGTCAGTAGCGTTATACATGTGAAGTGGTATTTTAAATAACAATACGTAAGCTAACATTAGACCACTGAAAAAATGTTAACTATATCAAAACAACTAGTTAATTTTAGTTAGTTTTTCAGGGGAGCAAGCTTGTCATCCATCGTTTTGGAAAAAAACTTGAGAAAAATTGTCACTTTTTAATTATTTCGTCCTCTAGTGGCCAAAATCTGATTAATGCAGCTTTAATGTTCATACTTCATTTGCAAATAACTGAGAACCTTTTGTTTTTTATGCCAGTTACGCATGACCTTGTGTCAGCAGCAATACACAGCATAAGATGCAAACCAGTGCAACCTCTCTATTGACAAAGCCTAAAGCATGTGCTGCTATGGTGAGCTTCAAAATGGACAGAGCTGAAAAGTTGTAGTATTGCGTCTTAACCGATTCTCTATCATCTATTCTGCAGATGCTAGCTGTTAAATAAATCAAGTCGGTGTCTCAGAATCATCTGAAGTTGTGAACTCGCAGCCTGAGGCCTGTCTTTGTCTTGATACTAGAGAACTGAAACTTGGAGAAAAGCAATAAAGACTAAACAGTGCTCATTGTGTGACAGCTTATGCCTCTGAAGTGCAGGCCGAGCTGACAGCGAGGGTGCAAATAAGCAATCTCAAATCGCCTCTATGTCCATGTGGACATCACCCTTGCCTGTTGGACATCATTTAAAAAATCTGATTTGGTCTTAGCTCAGGCCAAAAGTAATTAGTAACATTAAAGAGCAAACGGGCAAACACTTGTTGCATTAAGTGCCTCTTAAACAGCAGTGCTCACAGACATGGCAAAAGTGGTTTGACCTGCTTGTAGTGACATAAGTTAGATTTCAAGAAAGGAGGCCCTGATTTGGACATAGAGGCTTAAAAATGGGATGTTTAAATCCAGCACTTGATACAAGGAAAGCAACACTGGCAGAGAGGCGGACCCCATATCACACATACGCTGACACTATACATAAAAGAAAAAAAACAGGATTATTTACAGGACAGCTACCTTCTTATCACGTTTATACATCATCCTCAGTGCACATTTTGTTGACTGGAAATCTCCAAATCACTGGCTTCATCCTCATCATTCAACTTGATGTCGAAGTACAATTTAAGCCATCTTAGTTTTTTATTTGATCTTATCATCATCTGGGGTTTGGACCTGCCATCCATGGCTTTAAACATGGCTCAGTGTTGAATTACCGCATCTGTATCCGATCCAGATAATCACTTTCTCAGCCAAGGGTGAGTAATCCATCTTAAGTCTCCATCAGGCTGCATCAAGTTGACCTGACCACATTACTCTGGGTTATAATACATGAGAGTTAACTTGTTGTCGCTCTTGCCATCAGGTTGTGAAGGAGCAAAACCACAGTGAACAAAAGAAGCACGGGGGATATACAACAGAAAACAGAAATCTCAAACAGTCCTGAAGACTCCAAGAAGCCAGTAGTGCAGCACTCAACGTTTGCTCGAGGCAAACCAACTCCCCTTTTAAACCAGCAGTGATGAAAGGCGGAAAGCCAGCCATCTGTCGTGTCTCAACTGCAGCACAGCTGCTCCGACACCAGCAGGGTGTCATAGCCGTAGATCTCCAGCAGGTGGAGCAAGAAGAGCCTGTCTCCATGGGGATCCAGACCCATGGCCCTCACACTCTCCTGGGTCAGCGTGGGATCGGGGCTCCCTGCCACCTCGCTGAGGGTCTGGAAAATCCTGTTGTTCTGCTCCAGGAAAAACCTAAATGAGTCAATATTTAAAAGTAAGTTTGAGATTTTGTCACATGGTTCTTTAACCAGTTTCACAACTTCTTTTGTCCCGTATGTTTTCCTCCCGCAACCCTGTATTCACAGTTTCATGTGTCTGTGCAGTGATAAAGTGGAAAAAGCACAAAGAAATCAGCACAAATCTTCCCTGTGTGAGATGTAATAACTGCATTTACTGTAAGAGGAGGAGAAAGGTCGGGAGACTGTCAGGCTCATTACCCCTTTGATTCAATTTTTTCTAAGCTGCCACTGTGCTGACTGTTCTCCTCATAAAAAGATCAAGTTGTGTCTGCTCCGGCACAGTGGTTAATCAGTAGTTATCACTCCACTGGCTGGTTAAATGAATCATGTTGTACTTACAGAATAAAGAGATCCTCTTCACTGGACACACAGTCTCCATTCTCCTCCTGGGAGTACAACAACATCTGCCTGCACACACACACACAGACACACACTTTATTTGTAGCTGTTTCTTTGAAAGCCTACTGGACAGAGCACAGTATTTGTGATTCATACATCAAATATTGTGATACACGTTGTGCAAGCAGCTTAGTGAGGCTAAACTTGAGCATAGGGGTCCCTGGAGCTACATTCTAATGTGAGCCTGCTAAAGTTGGATGGTTTAACTCTGGTCACCATCTTAGTGTGTAGTGTGTCTGCATGCTAACATATGCAAATTATTAGCCCTAATGGGAATTCTGCAGGTATTGGGTCAGAATTGATCTACTTCTTTGGTTTAAGACCAAGCAGTGCTGCAGGTGCTGGATTAATGTCGTCTCATTATTGTGTGACTTTGGTGAATCCAAAGGTCACAGAATAACACAACTAACATACTGATTGAGGCAGTGATAGGCCAGGAACTCCTGTGCCCTGCAAGGTCAAATTAAATTAGCAACTGGGTACCTTAGTTTTTCTCAAATATTAATAGAATGAAATAGCATATTTATTGGGGACTACTTTCATATTTTGAAGTATTAACAGCAACAGGATGTGGTATGTCTAATAAATTATTGGTGTGGCTCACTGTTATGTTTTTAATAGTTTAACAATGGAGCTTTATGACAGAGGAAATACGATGTATCAAACTTTGCTTGCATGGGAAAATGCCTGTTTGCTGACTAAATATATAACCAAAAGGGTTAGACTTAAATACCCACCCTGTTCATTTTCATGAAATGGAAGCAGTAGTCCAGTTGTTAGCAGTGTCACCTACCTCTGTTCAGTGAGTTTGCGATATTTCTCCCTGTCTGCAGTGCTGAGGCGGAGCAGAGGCTTCAGGCCGTCCCTGTAGGTCTTTACATTCTGATTGTCTACATACACATCATACAGATCCTTCTTCTCCTCAAAGATCTTCTCTGTAGTACCTAAACATACAAACACACAGATTTAGGATGCAGGAGACACACACATGAACTTGATGTATATAAGACCCCCTTTTTTTTTCTGTTGGGCTTTTCACAAATGTTAACATGTTTCGAGCATCCACTTACACGCCACGTAGGAAAGCTCGTTCTCCAGGGCGCTGATATCGGCCACATTAACATAGAAGAATGGGCGGAACTCGGGCACAGCCACGCCGATCCCTGGGATGGAGATGTTTGCCAGGCAACAGCAGCAGTACACTGAGAAGGACGAGGGGGTGGAGGGTGACATTAGAAAAATGATGCACGAGTGTGGGAGAGATGGAGAGCGACACAGGATGTGAGTGTGTGAATGACATGCAGGCTGTCGTACACGGATACAGCTGGAGAGAAACTGCATGTATGCTGATGTTTAATCCCCAGACAAAAGACAGATATTTGAATAAGTGTAAAGGCCTTCAGGGTTAGGTTATTATGACGTGTTTTGTCAAAGGTGGTCAAACTTTAAAATTCCTTAAAACGCCCAAAAATGCTTAAAATGGCCCAATTTCAGTGTGTTGATACATATTAGAGCATAATCTATCCAGAAATGACATAAAAACACCATGTTGCGAAATGGCCAAATTTTCAAAAAGTCATACTATAGCATGTCGTTTTTTTTCCTGAAAAAGGTCAAAAACTTTAAAAATGCACCAAATACACCAAAAACATCCCCTTCAAACTAAAACCACAGGATTTTTTTGCCCATGTAAAGGCCCACGACCCACTGAAAACGGTTTCGCGACCCACTTTTGGGTCCCAGCCCACCAGTTGAGAATCACTGATCTTGCTCATTCAAGCAAATATGCATTACTCTGTAAATGTTCCTTTAAACTTCTATGTAAATAACATCTACTCTCACCTCTGTAGCAGACCACGCCCACAGGTGGAGGGGAGAAGATGAGGATGCGTCTGCGGAGGAGGGCCAGTTTCCACAGCACCATGATCTGCTCTCCAAAGAAGCGGATGAACTGGGACATACAGCCTGCAGGGTGGGTGATCTGAACACAGGTATTCAAACACAGAGGCAAAGTTTTGCTTAAAAAAAACAAAACCTAAAAACACCAGCTGTAGTTGTAGAAGTGGACATGTGCCACCTACCTTCATCTCCGGGTGCATGCTGTGGTTGATCGCTGCTCCCCAGGCGTTGGCTGGACATGCAGTGACAACACCGTCACCACTGGGAGGCAGGAGTGCTCTCTTGTCCTCATAAAATGCCTCCAGAGGAGAGTAGTGGCCTGGGGACTGAAGCTGAAGTCTGGAATAAGGGACGAAAAAGGCTTTTTTGTGTAAACATATTGACATGAGGTCATTCTGCAAACCGATGGTAGAAATATATCTTAAAACTTTATTGGCCAACGTTTCAATCTCATTCATACTAATTTAATATGTTTTATATTTAATTAAAAGTTTTATTGAAGTGTCTAAAAATATGACAACAAAATCAGGCATGTAACCATTTAGACATTAATATAAGAAAGGCAGTTATTTGGTTTTAATAATTAGTACAGGGCAATAATAACAGATGTGCTGTATCAGATTCTTGTGAAGGTTATGTTGAGCCCTCCAGATGTATACCCACTAAAGCTGCCTCATTCTTCTTGAGCTGCATATTTTTTCAGTTCAACGGTCACAGCATCTTTTCACATGCTGCAATTTCTTCCTAACAGCTCAGAATGAACCGAGCATGGGTTACTAATCCAGTTGTTACAAGTCTAAATGCAAATTTACTAAACTGTGTATGATATTTTTAAATGAAGGCTTTATTAATATTCTCAGCTAAATTAATCAAGACTGGGTGTGCAGGTTTCTTGTTACTTGATTTAGAGATTTAATTTTCTGGCTGCATGATTTACCCACAGCTTTTTTTTTTTATGTGTCACCCACTGTACCAGGGCTTACAAACACATTTCAGGCTAACACACACATATTTTTTTTATCATTCCTGTCCTTGTAAGCATCATTTCCCTGTAAAGCAAATGAGTTCTGTTCCAGACTCAAAGTCACTAATAGAGGCAAGGAACAGGAGAGAAAAAAGGGGAAAGTATACACAAATTCCTAAATGTCCTAACCACCTCATGACCAACAGTGAGCCCTTTATATAATTGCTAAGGCAGTCAGCAGATGGGGAATCTAGAGCGAGCTAACGCGGGGAATGATGAGTAAGGAGCATGACCGCTGCATGACTGGAGGCCAGGAGAGGCCAGAGTGTGGGAACTGACGAGAGGAGAGAGGAGGAGCGCGGGAACAAGACTGAATAAAGAGTGAGCTGTGTTCAAAGAGAAAGTGTGACAGGGCTGTAACAGATCCTGGGGTGAACACGGGCCAGTCCACACCAGCAGAATTATTAGTGATAATGCAAGTGTAGCGCTGTTCAGAGAGAGAAAATGGGGAATCCTGGAAAGAGTGAGAGTGGTCTATTTGAGATGGGGAAAAAAAAGAGAGAAGAGGAACTCGGCTAAGGAGAGTCGAAAAGGCCCACTAGCTGCCCCTAGTGGTCATATGTTAACTTACATGTGGGCTAATATTGAAACCTCTCAACTCAGCAGACTTGTGTCTTTCTAGAAATCATGACCTGGTTACTCAAGATAATCCACAGACCTTCATGTAGGAACTATATAAGGAAGAACATGTTTCCTCCCTCTTCACTACTCACACCAATGCAATCTCGATTGATATATAAAGCTCTATAGATAAAAGGAAAAATGAGTATCTTGATTTTGGAGTGAACTGTCCCTTTAAGTCATTAGTCAAGCAAAAAATTGTGGGTTCCAGCTTCTCAATATTAGGTTTTGCTTCTGTTTTTGACCTTAAAGTGCCAGGAAAAATAGAAATTCAACAACTACAATTTCAAAATCTTCTGGAAGATTGTGTCATCAGATCAAAAACAAGTGTTTAATTAACAAGCTTAAGGTCTTTGACATAAACTTAAGAGATTTTCACAGTGTGTTCTATGACATGAAATGTGTCAGTAAATTCCCCACTTGTGAAATTTGCTCACTTTGAAACAAGGAAGTTGCTAAACAAGTAGCTAAATGAGACTACAGTGGTTTTCAGGGACATTAAACACAGTGACAGCTTAGTAGTGGTCATGTTACAATGATGTAGATCAATTATAAACTAAATTTACACTTTTAAAGTCAAAAAGTGGTCATTTGTGAAGATTATCTTGCTGAACAAAACATGCCACAAAGCTTATTTTCTGCAAAAATCTAAAATTGAATGAAAACATTTTCTTTTTGTAAAAGGAACCAGGGCAAAAAATAACATATACCTTTTCCTGCAGCACTCTGTTGCAGTGAGGCTGTTTTCGTTGACTAATTATCTTTGGGATTTTTGAACGTTGTTTGGACAAACCAAGAAATCTTAAGTGGTCACTTTGGGCTGTGAGAAATGATGTGCATTTCTCACTTTTTTGTGACATTTGAAGTTCTTCTGAGCCTGCTCGGTGAGAGTAATAGCTCCTGCTGTGTGCATACGCAGACCGATCTGTCGAACGAAGCAGCTCCTCTTACCTGACCTGGTGCTCCAGAAAGCTCATGTAGCGGTAGAGCAGGGTGTAGGAAGGAGACAGGATCCCTACCGACTTCATCCTCGCCCCCCTCTCCACCGTGCTCTCCACAGCCATGTTGGCAAAGCAGGCGAGGCCAAAGTAGCAGCCTTTCCGGAAGTATCTGTGGATGGATGGATGAAGGGGAGAGGGAGAGAGGGAGACAGACGAAGCCATGAGTCATGAAAAGCAAAGGCACTGCCAGATGGCTGGGCTTTTTTTTTTTTTTTGCCAGGCAACACTTTGTGTTGCTCTGTCCTGCCAGGAGTAAGACATGGGGCCGCATCCCAATACTGAAAATGAGCTTCCTTTGTGTCATTTGAGTTGTAAGGAAGGCGAAACACTTTGTCTGAAAATGCTTACATGAAATCTGTGGTGACTCGGTGTGAGCCGCTGGCGATGGCTTTGAACTCCACTCCCTCCAGGTCCATGTCTTTGGGCAGACACCACTCCAGCATGTTTCCTATCACACCCACACAACAGAGAGAAAACATTCAAACTCACAGGCATGCAGACAAGCTCTGATACAAGACCAGACTGTAAATATATTATCAGCATTTCATTTTATTCTCACGAAACAACAGCCCGACTGGGTTCCTTGGAATTCATTATGTGAAGGCAGCTCGCTGACGCTCGAGCGGCAGCTGAGCAAATATGGTCTGATAGGAGCAGGGAGACAGAAGGTGACTCAGTCAGTGTGGTTTTCAATCTAATCATTAGCTGCACTTATAAGCCAGTGGAGTTTCTGCAAAAATAGGAGTTTGGTTATGAGAGTGAGCCTACAGGTCTGTGTCATCCACCTGCAGCTGAACACCAAAGATGCTCTGTTACCACTCTGACAGCTGGTATTGACTTTTAGCTTTAAGTATCATGCGGTGCAAAGTGCCTATCAAAGCTGTTCCTGCACAGACAGACCAGTATTAAAAGGCCACGAGAGGCTTAGTATTTTCATTATTTATTTTAGATCCCGTTCCACAAAATCAGAATGCTGATTTGTGATGTATCATTTGGCTCTTGATGCTTGGCTGAATTTGGTTGGAATAAATAGCCAAATGAATGTTCATTGTCTCCCTGTTGCAGAGTTATAATAGGTGAAGTACTAAAATGAATCCTAATCCTATTCTAATTAATCCTCTACTTCAGGGGTGTCAAACTGATCTAGTAAAGGGCCGAGTGGCTGCAGGTTTCTGTTCCAACTAAGCAGTAGCACAGGTGATACTGATAACTAATCAACTGAGTGAAGACAGTTCAGGTGATTGAATGATTGGATTCAGGTGTGCTTCTGCCACTCTGCCTGAAACCCCTGTTCTAGATGACAAAAAAAAAAAAAATTATAGTATGTCCAAAATTGGTCATAGTGTAGTTCACCCAAACATGCCTAAAAATGCTGTTGGACCTGGGTAATAGTATAGTATATCCAAAAATATGAAACAAGAAACATTATATTATAGTGTGTCCAAAACTATGTATGTATCCAAAAATATCCTTGTGTTCTGCAAACAATAATGTATTCAGTTTTTATCTCTCATGTGTTACCCTGTGAATACTGGTTCTGATATGAAGGAAACATGTTGCATCAGCACATCAGTGGACTGAAGGTCCAGGGGAGCAGTATCGACTGTACAGACAACAAACTGATCCAGCTAATCTACCTGCAGTCATGCTATTGGCTTCAGATTGAGGCCTTTCCATCAGAGTCCCTATCAGGTGGTGGTATCAGTGGAGTACTAATATCAGTGACCTTTTACTGAGCAAATATTAAAAATGCATCATCATAACTTGTTCCTCAACCTACTTACAGGTTTCATGTCAAGAATTGCTGCAAAGCATAAGGCACACAGCTCCACCCTGCAGGGAATCTCCTCTGTTGCAATCAAATCAGGTTTGCTTTATTATTTTTAAACACAGAGTCGTGTGATTCTTAAATTGATCAGCCCTCTAGGTTAGTAACCTGGTTGGCTGCTATTTCACAGGGGCTCTTCCTGTCTTCAACATGCCCCTCATTAAAAATGTATAGACCTGCTCTGCAGAAACGACCAGCTGATTGATTTCCATCACACAACTCATCCTGACGTGTCTGTTCTGTAGTTAGGTTACAGATGGCGTTTAAATACGTCTCTAAACTTATGGCCAGGTCAGAAAAAGCCACACCTGTAGGAGAAGGTTCTGCAGACTTGCGCTCTTCATTTTGGGCGTCAGACAGAAATTGCTTGCATGAGACGAGGCAAGCTTCATCTATTTTCACTTGTGTTTATATAAACATGATCATTTCCCTTAATTTGGTCTTAAATTAAAAAACAATGATAATTCCATGTTGCATATTTTATGTCCCACCTGATCTTGTATTGAATGTAACCACAAAGACCGACACAATCTGGTCCTTTTCTTCCCATTTCACCATCCTGTCCTCCAGCGACACCTCCCTCGATCCTGAATCCGAGAGATGCTCCTCATCGTCGGGATGCAGAGCTTCATCCTTGCCCGCCGGGGTGCTGGAGGTCGCGGGTGGGGCGCTGCAGCCGTCTGCGTTGGAGACAGACCTGCTGGGAGTGGGACCCCCTGGACCGCCGCTCCACCCAAGCCCCGGCACGGAGCATCCTGATATGGTACGGCTGTTTGAGGGGCTCGCCAGTCGGTCCTTGACGTGTGCTACAGCCGGTGCCGCTCCGCCGGACTTCTCCGCGGACGGAACCTCCTCCCAGTCCAGCAGAGGGGCTCGGTCCGACCGCTCCACCATCCTGTCGGCGGTCCCGCCTCGTCAGTCTCTCAGCGGATTGTAAATGATGTCTCAGCCGACGGGCACCAGGTCCATCCGTTGATAATTACAGCTCAGAGCAATTTCCGCATTGTAAAGTTATTCTAAACTGTTCAGAAAGGTTGCATTTTTGCATCAAATTAACGTTACGCGTCGCAGCTTTTACATCTATCTTTATAATCTTTCTTGTCTGAGGTGATCATAAATTTGATGCTGTTGGGAGAGGGCAACTCCTTCGTCTAATGTGAGGTGCGTTCAAAACAATTCACCAGTTACTGTCACATTCCCTTTCACAATGAATAGCTATTGAACATTTGGTAACGCGATACAGTTTTGGCTTCTTGAACGCACCCTGTAGCTAAGCGTCGAGGTGAATATTCTTTTCACAAGCAGCACTTTCGATGAAAAGATTAATGTTTTCATAAAGTAATTTAACGTGTAAAAAAATCTAAAAGACTCTCAACGTCTCAAGTATATAATAATATATATTTTAAACGCGTACTATCAGTCAATTTTACAGTTAAATGTGACATTTTATTGTGTCGAATGTTGCGAAGAGAAATCTAAGCAAGAGGTGATGACATAGTTCAGCGACACGTCAGCCACACGGAAGAAGGCGTCTGTCCAACCTGCCACTGTGTTGCTGACTGAAGGACCGTAGTCTTATCGAAATGGGTCAGTATTTTTAACTAATGGTTGAAAATATGTATTTGTCCTTTGAGTACTTATAAACTATATGCGTATGAGTGATTAGATGCCATTATATTACTGTTTTGTATCAGTCTGCTGCATTTATCGCGCAATGCGACTTTTGCCTGCTAGCTAGCTAATGTTAGCTATTTACTGTGCACACCGTTTGTTTTTCCATCCATGGGTTTTTTTGTGTTGGAAGTTCGTTGACATTTTGTCTCCACCAATTATAGCTAGCAGTTTATTATATATACATTTTGGCCCCAAGGACACAAGAGACAAAGCACGACAACCTCCAGTCTTCAGTTTATTCATACATACCATAATGTCAGTTGCTGAAGCTAAGCTAACTTCAGCTAACTTACTGATCCACCAACTGACAGCGAATTAGGCCACTGTCATGCAAATCAGGAAAGAAGCTAGTTCCATGTGACGTAAAGGAAACACGTACTAATTTCAGCCGAATTCACACATGTCTATCACATTTTTCCGTTTGTATAATTAAGAACTAAACTACTTTTAGGAGTTGATGTACCATTGACTAACCATGTTCTGTAAGTTTCTGCAAAGTCAAAACGATGAAAGGTTTTTATAGTTGGTAATTAAAGGGATGTGTTCCACCCAACAAATCCAATCTCAGTGAAGATACAGCAAGCAAATGTGCTGTTTTGGTTGATGAATATCAAAACTAGGGCTAAACGATTTGGATAAAGTATTAACTTACGAATATTTTAACTGATTCTGCAATTATTATTATATATTGCACTCATCTATTATATTATATAGTATTTCAGCCTTAATCAATCCTACTTTTCTCAGCACTCATTTCTTCCCCTATGTGTCCATTCCTCAGGTGGTTTCTTCTCTAGTCTCTTCTCGAGCCTGTTTGGCACCAGGGAGATGAGGATTCTGATCCTGGGTTTGGATGGTGCAGGAAAAACAACCATTCTGTACCGGCTGCAGGTTGGAGAGGTGGTCACCACTATCCCCAGTATGTACTGGCTTACTCTATTTCTTTATTCATCCATAATTACTTATTATTCCTCACAATATACTTAGATTCATATTGGTTAAACTCTCACTCTGTAAGCAACCTATTTATGTTCAGTTATTGGTCTATGATTGACATCAACAACAAGTAATCCTGCAGGCAAATACTTCTACACAGAGAGGCAACTAGTCTGATGAAAAGTTTCTCTGGCTTTGATTGAATAAATTACAGTTGACAGCTGATGTTAGAGAAGAAAGCTGTGATACCAGGAGAAAAATGGCCTCATTTGAAGGTCACCAGAAAAGAATTATCTGCACAATTTGTCTGTCAGGTTGACTACAGTTTGAATACAGACATATGTGCTACTTCAACTTTTGTACTGCAGTGTATATCATAATCGCAGCACTCAGCAGGAAATTCAAACTGCGCATCCTGATGGGAAGGTGGTAATCATAAGGTTCTCACTGTACTCATTTTCCTCCACACAGCAATTGGTTTCAACGTCGAGACAGTCACATACAGAAACCTGAAGTTCCAGGTGTGGGATCTGGGAGGACAGACGAGTATCAGGTAGGTGTAAGGGGCAGATAGTGGCTGTGCTGTAGAGCACCCAGGAGAAACTGTGGAAATGTTTATATGCAGAAACTTGACATAGAATTCTGCCTTCTTCCATACATCGGGCTCACTTGCTTTCATCTTTTCTCTTGTCCCTCCATCCTCTCTGCTCGACAGGCCCTACTGGCGGTGTTACTACTCAAACACAGATGCAGTCATCTACGTGGTCGACAGCAGCGACCGCGACAGGATGGGCATCTCAAAGTCTGAGCTGGTGGCCATGTTGGAGGTAAGTGTCTTTATCCTCAACTACAACCTAAAAAACCATCGTGCTTGTGGCCGAGACTGGAATTAACTGCAGAGGGTAAATTCTAGTGGCTTTTTTCAATTTGTTATCACTTAAGCTGTAAATAATACAAAGGGGGCAGTGAATTTTTTCCTAATTTGGAAGTTAAACCTCAGCTCTTTTAAGTCCACTATAAACTATGTATCCAAAATCAGACCCTTAAGGACAAGAATGTCCCATTGAAACCCATTAACACCACCGTTTTAATCCCACTACTTAAACAGTTATAATTATAAAAAAAAGGAAATCAATTGTTGGTAGTTATGATCAGGATTGATGTTGGTTAAAAGATGTAACAGTAAAAAGGGGAAATAATATTAATTTATCATTTTAAGGCAGTTATTTGACACAGAGGGCATCAGACTGCCTTTTTTTTAAAGTGATGTACAAAGTATTCGTGTTCAAGAGTGGTTAAATTTCATGAAGTATTCAGTAGCTGTTTTTTTGCTTCCATTACACTGATATTTTTAGCTGCCACATGGCAAATCTCTGGCTCTCATTCCCTTTTCATGATGTCATGTTGTGACCTTGTCTTTAGGAGGAAGAGCTGAAGAAAGCAATCCTGGTGGTATTTGCAAACAAACAGGACATGGACCAGGCGATGACGCCCACCGAGGTGGCCAACTCTCTGGGCCTTCCTGCCCTCAAAGACAGGAAATGGCAGATCTTCAAGACCTCGGCCACAAAGGGCGTAGGGCTGGAAGAGGCAATGGAATGGTAGGCTTTACCATACTTCTATATAGAGAGAGATAATCAAAACAGGAGTAAATTATTGTATATAGTTAAGCAGAAAAAACATTCTACTTGTAAGTGTTCTTCACAGCACTTCACCCAGAGCTGTGTTTGTTGAGCACACCAGCCATTTTAAAAGTAAACACAACGTGGATGGCTCATAAAATTTCAGTCTTCAGTGTTGCTTCATATTGGACATGTTATTTGCTCAGTTTACTGAGGCTGAATTCTGTTTGCTCTCCGTCTTCGTAGGCTGGTGGATTCCCTCAAGAGTCGGCAGTAAAGGCTCCAACCCTTTCTGTATATAATCCTGACCTTTGACCCTTCTGTATGAAGCCTTGTGACTGACCCCTTCTCCACGACCCACTTTCCACTGGACCCATGATTGCACTCCTCCTCCCCTTCTCCAACCCAACTGAAGCCTTGGCCAATTCCTCCCGATGCCTAACGCCTTTCGAGCCTGGGACTTACAAGTGAAGGCTGCAGTAACGTCTGGGCTGTGCACGCTCACAAACAAAACCCCTCCATCTCTCCCAACGCTGGTGGCACGAATGAAGCTTTTTAGCTGTACAACATCAAGTTGATATCTTCATTTTTTTGTTTTGGAAAGGCAAAGCAATCAGCTGTGATAAATGTTACTAATTTTAGAATTCATCTTCTCCCAGAGGGGTTAAGTAGTTTGCATGCATTGAAACCAGAAGGTAATTGGTTGATGGGCACTAATGTCAGCAAGATGCACTGAAGATCCACTAGGTGGCAGTGTTGATAGCCAACTCTGACTATTTTTAGTAGTATGCTGGACGAGCCACACACTGAATTTTCACGTTCAGTGCAGGAAATATGAATTCTGCCAGTTTGTTGGAAATGTTCAGATTAATTTTTGTAAAATTGGCACTAATAAGTGAAAAAAAGTACTCTACATCCACTGTACCTCCTCTGGCCAAGTGTTACTGCAGCCTGGGCTGTTTTTGTACTATATAGTCAGGCAGATACAATGTCATGGATTTCTGTTTTTGGTTCCTCCTGTTCATCTGTGTTGTTCCCATATTTTCTTTTTATAATTAAATAGGTAAAGCCTTTTTTCCATTGAAATCCTTGAGTGCAGCTTTGGCATATTAGTAATTTAGTTACTGAACACTAACTGTATGCTCAAAGTTTTATGGTTGCATATTTATATCTGCTTGTACAGTGAAAATGATTCTCAGTAAAGATTGCTATCAGTGATTGTACCCTTTTGTGTTAAGACGGTTTGATTGTTAAAACTCTGATGCCAGAAGATTATCAGTAAAAATGTCTCATCTTTTTTAATTACAGAAAGTTCATTTAACTGCACTTGATCCTCAGCAGGAATAAAAAATAGAGTTCATTAGTAATACAGACATCCTGCAGTGTCACAGCTGTTACATGATGATTCTTTTCTAATTCATGTACAAAAAGAGTAGGTTGTGGGACTCCTAACTGTAGAGATGGATTAGATTATTATCATTTAGCAGGGTTAGTTTTCACAACATCCTCGTTCCTCGCAGACCAGGGAGAAATATCTGTTTTCTGTCTTTCCTGGCTCAATATGAGGTTTGCTTTTACATATTAAATAGAACACAAAGTCATTATGTAACACTTTGGAATCTACAGCCAGTTTACCCATAACATCATGGAATATGTTCCCGGGTCAGCTGGCCAGCTCTCATTCCCACCTAGCATCCTTGATGAAGCGACATGTCTCACTGCACCATGGCCAGGTCTTTGAGCGCGTGGCTCCGGTGCTTCTTGGCTTTATATCCGGGCCGGAGGAACTCGATCTTCCTCTTCTTGGCTTCGATTTTGTTCCTGTGCTTCTTAAGCTTCTTCTTGGCTGCGATGTCTGGGTTAGCCACCGCCTGAGGAGAAACAGGAGACAAATTGATTGATAGGAATTCCTTAAGTACAACTTTGTTGATTTTTTGTTTATGGGCTTTAGTAGGGATCATACCTGCATGGCTCTGTGTCGTTTGCGTGCCGCTCGCCTCTGTGAAAACTCCTTCTGGACTGCTGAGAAAGCCAGAGAGAATTTCTCGAGCCCCACGTGTCTCTTCAGCAGCTCTATGAGCTCCTGTGCCAGGTTCTTCAGGGTGGGATCTGGACATAAACAGAGGACACAGTTCAGTGGAATCACTACTTATATTGGAAGTGTGGCCCATTAACCTGGGACACAGTATTTTCAGGCTTTTAAAGAGCTCTTACCTTGGTCTGCATAGGTGCTGTCCAACTCCCTGTACAGAGGAGTGATGATGGTGCTCAGATAGGGGCCCAGTCGCTCCTTCCCCAGGTCCATGGCTATCGCTCCCATGAACTTAAACACACACGTTCTCTGTGGAAGACACAGGACACATGAAATGATCCAACAACTGCGACGATGTCTTCAAACAAACTGTTTTCAGTGACAGAATTTGGGAAATGCCCCTTTTGGTTTATGGTGTCATACAGTAAGTGTGGCCTTCGAAGATCAGAATTATCACTAGTGAGTTTCTGTCTGTACCTTCAGGGGAACTTTGGGAGAGTACGCTGCCTCTCTCTTGGCCATCAGCGACAGCTTTTTCATCAGCCACAGCAGGGAAGGAGGACGATCATCCTTGTCATCTTCCTCCTCTTCTTCCTCCTCTTCCTTTTCTCTTCCCTTGTCATCATCATCCTCTTCTTCCTCTTCATGCTCCTTGTCATCTCCGTTCTGCGCCTCTTTTTCCTCTTCCTCTTCCTCCTCTTTCACTTCCTCCTGAGCGGGAGTGACGTCAGACTCGGGAGAAACGAGGTAGATCACCTTGCCAACGAACAGCAGGTTCTTGATCACCTGTGGGCAGAGCAGAACATACCTGTCAATCAAGTTTTATGCGATTTTGAACTAAGCTTTGCCTGAAATGCGTTTCGGTGGAGTTTAGGCACCTGCTCTCCTGACGCTGTGTCTAGGTACTTTGACTGTAGCTGATGGCAGAAAGACAACGCCAACTCTCTCATCTAAATGTCAAGAAGAAGGCAGAAGAAACAGTTAAAACAAAAAGAGTGAGATGCAGAAATAAGATCACAGCTGGACAGACGAGTCCTCGCCTTCTTGTCCAGGCCGTTGGTGATGAAGGCTGTGGCTGGAGACAAAGGTGAGCCGGCTCCTCCCTCTCCTCTCCAGACAGCAACCAGCTGCTCCGCTTGATGTGCTGCAAACAGCTGACCAAACAGCTGCGAGGCAGTCAGCCACACCCAGCAGTGAGGGTACCGCAGGTGGGCTTCAATGTAACCTGAAAAGAAGAGAAAGAAATTTACAAGTGATCGGGAGCTGGTGTGTGTGTGTGTGTGTAAGTGATCAGGTGTGTATGTCCTTTACCCCAGATGCGACCGAGTGTGTCTTGAGGCTTGTGGAGCTCCAGCAGGCCGCAGTGTTTGCTCAGTTTGGTGATGAGAGTCAGAAAACTGAACAGCAGCCTGTCTGCTCCTCTCTCGTCCTGCTCCTCCTCGATCTGAAAGACACACAGCGTTAACATGCTTCCTTTTCCTTAGGTTCCAAACTCGTGGCCAAAGATAGAGTGAATACGTGGCCTCACATCGTCGTAGTTGTCAGGGTTTATCTCTTTCTCCAGCAGAGGCAGCAGGTCGTCCATGCGACGGGCAAAGTTCTCCTCCTCCACCTCCACAAACAGCCCACAAACCTGAGCCCCGAGGCGCCGCAGGTTGGCCTTGGAGGGCAACAACAATTACTTAAGACTTTGAAATATACTATACTTTTGAAAGTCACCATAAGTACTGCAAAGCACAATAATATTACAAGAAACTTTCATGTTAAAATTACATAAATTTAGTTTTTTGTTGCCCTACAAGTGTGTGTGTCTGTTTACCTTCTCTGCATTCATCCAGGTACTGACGAGGGCAAACAGGACGTTCTGGTGGTTCAAGTCCAGCTGGCCCAGTAGGGCCTTGATGGCCAAGGCAGCCATTTTCTTACAGCGTGCTGAGTCATCATTGACCACAACCAGGGCCAATGGGGCGAAGAACAAGCCACTGTGCTGCAACAGCAGTTTCTGAATGGAAAAAAAGTGTCTTAATAAACGTAAAATATAAAAATATACAGCAAGATAAATAAGGTATCAGAGAAAATTAATAAATAAGAATAATAATGTCAATAAAATCAGGATTAAGAAAAAAGGAAATTAAAAAAGGAATAAAAATATAAATAAATATACCATTGCCTATAGTAATTCCACATATTTGACAGATACTAACCTAAATCCCACTTCCCCTTAATAACCCCAAAAGCTTCTTTTTTTTGTCCACCTCTTGTACATGCAATGTGAGAGTAAATGTACTCACCTGAGGGAAAGTCTGGAAGATGTAGGCCAGCATCTCCAGCACAGACTCCCTGCCTGTGTCGTGCTCGTAGTGCAACTGGGCCACCACAAAGTCCAGGTGCTCTCTAAGCTTCCTCCCGAGAGGGTAGTCCAGCAGGTATTTGAGATAGATCTGCAACACAGGAACACTGGCTTAACACAAGATTCTAATAACATTCTAGTCAGTCAGTGTACAGCAGAGAGAAATATGTGTGAGTACCTGTCTACAGTGGATTCTGATCATAGCATTGCTGCCATTGACAGACAGCTTGGCCACTTTTTTCATCAGCTCCTCCATCTCTGGAACAATGAGCTTCCTGGAAAGAATCGCCTGGAGGAGACCGATGGGAAAATATACACACACGTAAAAACATAGCTCCTTTTTTTGCAATAAAGCTTGACAGACATTGTCCATTTCTGATCTTCATATTTGTCCTGCACATAAAGACCAGAGGACAACATGCACTTACCTTGAGCAGGCCGAAGGCGGTGGCCTGGCGAGACTGGTCGTAGATGTCCTCCTCAGCGTATCCCAGCAGCACCTGCAGTTGTATCTCTGAGATCTGGTTCCTTTTGACATTCTTCACCAGTATGGTGATAGCCTGAGACACAACATTTAACAGTTAACCAAGTTAGCGATTAGCAATAACATTAACTGATAACTTAGCATCCTCTCCAGCTCCTCCCTGTCATCTAATTATGGTCCCATCTCGCAAAAAAAACAAAAAATCAAGATGGAATCTGCCAAACTCAAGGCTTCAGATGGTAGCCCACAAACCAGTTGGTGATGTCACAGTAGCTACCTCCACCTCTCTTATTTACAGTCTATGGTTTCTTTAATTCAGGGCTGTCAAACTGATCCAGTAAAGGGCCGAGTGGCTACAGGATTTTTGTTCCAACCAAGAAGAAACACACCTGAATCCAATCATTCAATCA
>CAFUXE010001171.1:194299-216670 GCA_903364295.1 Serranus cabrilla
TTGTTATAGGGAGGTCTGAAGGCGGTGGTGTGGACAGATGTGTTTCAGGTAAGCCTCTGCATGAGAAACACAACATAACATGTGGTTAGTATAGTTCAACAGGTGCTAATCTATCAGATTTGATCAAGTGAGGTGTAATGTGCATGTGTCATAGCTATTTGTGACTGCCAGTGACACGCCACCACAGCAAGAAATTGATCTCCACTTGTAAAAAAAAGAAAGAAAAAAAGTTGCCGAACTTAACACAAGTCCAGGTACAATAGTTTAAATATGACAAACTGGTCAAATTAGGACTTCTGCTGGGACAAAATCAGGCAAAGAAGCTTCCTAAATGATCAATGTTTCCCCTCCAGCTTGGTGTCATGCTTGCAGGCTTCCTGTCTGTTATCATCAGGTCTGTGATCGTACAAGGTGGAGTCCTCCCCATCATTTCTGACGCACAACAAGGAGGAAGACTCAACATTTTGGAGTGAGTATGTGTCAGAATATTAAGTTGAAGACAGGAACAGATCAGTCAACAGAAGACATACAGGAGGTGCAGTACTATTATGAGAAATAATCTGCTGTGTTTAATGTGCTGAGACATTCAGACCTGGAGTTTGGTCCGTCTCTCTCCATGGTGCTGAATAATTTAATTCCAAACTGTGTCCTTGATCAGAAGCTGTTTACTGTGATTGTGTGTAGATTATTTTCAACTCACATCTTTGTGAATGGTGTTCATCAGAGGGATGAGCCCATATATTTGGGTGACTGATTAATAATTTCTGGCAATACCTGAAATACTTTTAAAATTCAAACTGCCTTATTTCTTCTGTTTCACCAGCTTTGATACAAACCCTTTGAGGAGACACACTTTCTGGACCATAACGATTGGAGGGGCATTCGTCTGGGTCAGTATCTATGGGATCAACCAGGCCCAGGTCCAGAGATATATGTCCTGCAAGAGCCTCTTTCATGCCAGACTGTGAGTCCAACATTAACCAAGACATGTGACAGGATATACATCTTGGCAATATTGTCTCCTATGATTGTTGTATATCATACGATTGACGACAAACTTCAGGTGTACCACTGCTCATTTATCAGTCATAAAGGGATAACTGTTCTGAAGAAACAATGAATATTTATACACATTTTTGTCTACTTTGCTAGTCTGTGTGTGTTTCTCCTTTTTTTCCCAGATCTATTTACATCAACCTGCTCGGCCTGTGGTCAACCTTGCTGTGCTCAGTGTTTGCAGGACTGTGCCTGTTCTCAGTCTATAAGAACTGTGACCCATGGACAGCTGGACTGGTTTCTGCTCCTGATCAGGTACCATGGAGATTAACAAAGGCTACTTAACTGGATTTAAATATATACACAATGATGCAAAACTACCACAAATGAATGATGACTACAATGACCACAATGACTAAAATAGAGAAAAACATACCAGAACAACTAAAAATAGATCACAAAATGACCACAGGGAAGGTCACAACAAGAACTAAAATGATACAAAATTGCTATAAAAAACTATTGGGGTGGAAATGATGTATTCCCTTGCAGAGAACTGAACAAAGTGATAAAATAGATATATAACAAGAAGGTCAGCGCTCATACACTGGAGTGTATTCAGTGAGTCTGACAAAGACGTTCAGATACAGTTTCATATTTGTAATTACAACATCAAAGATATAAAAGAAAAAGGGAGGTTGGCATCCAGCACAGCCACCTTCTTTGAGTTGATAAATGTAACAAGGAGAGATACATTTAATAAGAACGGATAGTTTCCTCAAGTGTTGTTATGATTAATTTTGCTCTTACAGCTGCAGGGAGATACAAAAGTACTACAAAAAGACTAGGGTGGGGAGCTCTTACATATCTCTGTGTTAATATCTGTCCACATACTGTATGTCAATGAATATATGTCTGCATTCTGAGGCTTCAACTCTCCTGATCACATATTTAATCCACTGTTAATCTTCCTCTGCAGTTGATGCCATATTTGGTGATGGACATCCTGGGAAACTATCCTGGCCTTCCTGGACTCTTTGTTGCAGCTGCATACAGTGGATCCCTCAGGTTAATACAGAACTTAACACTCAAGTTATTTCACCTACCGGTTGCAACTCAGGAAGAATTTGTCTGATTTTTTTTATTTCTTTAATCAGCATATCAGCTCATTCAGTACTACAAAAAGTTCTATTTTTCTACCTGTAAGCTATTTATATGATGGTTCTTCTTTGGTAAACTGTGTGTTGTATCAACCCCAGCACAGTGTCTTCCAGCATCAGTGCACTGGCTGCAGTGACAGTCGAGGATTTGATCAAACCGTGCACTAACATGTCTGAGAAACACCTGTCCTGGGTCTCAAAAGGACTGAGTGAGTGGATTCTCCTCATGTACAGTATCAGATGAAGAAGCGTCCTGTTGAATACTTATTCCGTTCTTCCCTAATGTTGTTTGCAGCTCTCACATATGGGGTTATATCCATTGTAATGGCTGGAGTGGCTTCTCTCATGGGAGGGATTTTACAGGTAGACCTGATTTGTTTTGTTCATTATTTATTAAAGGAATGAACCATGCAACTTTAATTGATACATGCTTCTTTACACAGGCGACTATCAGTATATTTGGGATCATTGGAGGTCCTTTACTTGGGATGTTTACAATTGGTATCCTGTGTCCATTTGCCAACTCCAAAGTAAGCCTGTCCTCATTTAACTGCAGTTTTTTGTGCTTTTTTTCTCTGAAACTTCTGTGTGCCATTTATGCCTGCTTCTCAAAAAAGAATATTTTAGTATTTTCAGTGATTTAAATGTCTTCTAGGGAGCTTTGTCTGGTCTTGTGTCAGGGTTGGTTGTGGCCCTGTGGGTGGGCATCGGCGCCCATATTTACCCTCCCCCATCCGAGTTGACCAGACCCCTGTCACTGACCACCAAGGGGTGTAACTTCACCACCACACAAAGCCTCAACTGGACCTCCACTGCTCTGCCAACACTGCCCACTTCCATCACCATGACCTCAGTACACAATGTGGATGGCAAGTAAGTGTCTAACGGGCTGTGGCTGATTATTTGTTGGGTAAAAAATGTAAATGTTGATGTAACATTTCTGAATGTATGTGTAAGACTTCACTCCTCTGGCACTCCAGGTCTCTGCTGGCAGATAACTGGTACTCTCTGTCATACCTTTACTTCAGTCCCATTGGAACCATCATAACTATCAGCGTGGGACTGTTGGTCAGCTTGTTTACAGGTAAGAACCATCTTTGGCATTTTCTTTCTGAATAAAGTACAGATTTTGATGTGCTCTTTTGTTGTCCTTATGTACATGCCAGGAGGCTGGAAGCAGCAGGTGGAATCAAAGTTTACACTGATGAAGGAAGACACGACAATTTATCACCTGTTCAAGTTTTTCAAAGACAGAGTAAGTGCTGCAGCAGTGAAACAAAACTAAACGCTATCGACTTGGAACAGCTGCTGACGTTCTGCTTTGTGTCTTCCCTTTGAGGTCATGAGACGAACAGGACAGCTTGACCTGGCGAAGGACAGAGAGAAGAAAATCGGAAGCACAAATCCTGCTTTCTGTGACGTTGAGCTGGACTTAACAAAAACCAGCATTCCCACCTGAAATGCGATTGATGTTTGATATATTTAATGGTCAAGTACCAGAAATGTTAATTAATTACAGAAGAAAAATTCTATGTGGAGTCTGCATGTTTCCCCGTGTTTGCATATTTTCCCACTGTCCAAAGACATGCATGTCAGGTTCATTTAAATTGTCCAAATGTATGAATGCCACTGAAAATCTTTGTCCAGCCCAGTGTTCGGGTGACAACCTGTCAAACTGTCTATGCACATATTAAATATTAAAAAAATTATGAACTGCAGCTCACTGGAGCCCTATTGTTTTGTTCTCTACTTTCCTCTTCTACCTCTCTGCTAAAAGAGTTTGTACAGCAAAAAAACAGTAAGAACCTGCGATTAAATATTTTCACCAGCCAGCTGTTTGGCTGCTGCTGAATGCCTTCTCTCCAGAGTAGTTCTAATAATAACCAAATTATTTGTTATTACTCATAACTTGTTGACTGAAAACATGCCTGTTCTCAAGGTGTACCGCTGTGGAGCCATTCATTGTTTGGTCCCCTCTATGCAATGACAATTGCATAGAAGATCACATCTGAGGTTTATCCTCCAGTCTCTAAGCTGGGCATCACCAACACGTGTTTTTCAGTATTGCGAGTCTCTGACCACAGAGGGCTGGAACTTCACATTGATGAATAACACTGCTAGTATTTTAAATATTTATTGTGACACCAGGCATTACTGTTTCAAATGTTTCTATCTAATAGTGCAGTGATACATAGTCATGTACATTCACGCTTCAATAAGTTTGACCATGTATTTACAAATATATACACTACATTATACATTTACAATATTATTCAGTCAGTCTGATACCTAGGGTTCCAGTTTAGAACAACACTGGCCATAAGGTACAGTAATACTTAGGTATAAAAAAAAATACAAAGCACATTCTGTAACAGCTCCATTATCACTTCTTTGTGGCACTTTCTACTGACTGACTCAGTTTCTTTTGTGAGTTCATTTATTCATACAAAAGGTAACGGTTGTTTTTATTTATATATATGTCTGCAGTGTACTGCATGTCATTATTAGAGGTGTATAGGTGAAATAACACTTTTGCATGTTGTGTCAAATTAAATATTGACACATTGATTGACCTATCCTCACAGTCTGGATGATCACTCAGTGCTGTTAACGTTACAGTATGTGTGTTTATTTTTCTGGTTCGTAATACCTCTTCTTCATGGCTCGGTATTTCCTGAGGAAATAGAGAGCCTCCAGTTCCTTGATGACAAAGTCGCCACGGGCCACCAGCTTCTGGATCTTTTCAGGGTCTGTCACGTCCTTATTCTTCATGAAAGCTGCCTTCAGGCGCTCTCTGAAGTAAGCAGATCCCTGGGGGTACTCACGGCCAAGATACAGCAGCTTTTGAAGGATGGCAAACACATGAATTTAAACCATGTGCAGTACAGGACACAACCGAACTGGACACAGTGTGCCATTAACCAAAACACTTACAGTTTTGTAAAGTTTGATAACTGCACCCCGGAAAGGGTTGGCCATGTCAGAAACGTGGTGGCCCCCCACACTTCTAATACAAGAAGAAAATGAAACAGAAACTGTTAACAAAGATGACAGTGACAGGAAAGAAAAAGAAGAATTTGGTGGGCAAAAAGAAGCCAGAAGCCAGTTAACAAAATAATAAATCTGAGCCCTACAGATACGAAATGTGACAGCTAACTACAGCTGAGCAGCTAGCTTGGTAGTTAGCATTTACATATATCACATTTACCACAGACTCAACCAACAACCTTATTAAACAGTGCATTTATATTTACGTGTGTTCTTCTGTTGGTGGATTTATTCAAGCGCTATGATAATAAAGAGACGTCTCCTTTTCTTTGTCCTTCCTCTGTGTGCAGCTCAGCTGTACCCACAGCCGTAAGTCATTACGTTATGTCGCAAATAAAAACAGATGAGTACGCATGCGTATACGTTTCTATGGCGACCTAGACGCTGTAGCGCTTTTCGTTTCAGTATGGTGAGTTTTTACTATGTTTCTCGAATAAATTACCCGTGTTGGCCTTAAACCTTAAAATATTCAAATTGTGTTAAACTGCATTAACTCTAGAACTGTTACAAAACTTGAACGGTAAGGTAAAAGACAAGCAACTAACTTCTATGGTATACTCTTTTCCTTCTTTATTTCCTCACCGGTTGTTCCCAATATGCAATGTCGTCCAATGTTGAATTCGCATTTTAAACTTTCTTTAACTTTCTCTCTTTGTTTCCTCCTGTGAATGGTAGCCACCCAAGAAAAAAAAGGTATGAGCAAATGTCAGTCAGCATATTTAGAGTCTATATTATTAATCTGATTACCATAGATATGTAGTTGAGGATGTATGCAGGCAGGAATAAAGAAAACCGTTCCACTCTTGAAATAATTGTATTGTACATACGTGTACACACCCTCTTCTTCAGTAATGTACCTTTTTCCAACCACACGCGTAGAACTGAGCTACCCCTGTTCACTATACAACTATATATTGTTTTGCTGGTTTTAAGTCAACCAAGGGACGTAAGCTGACCAAGGCCCAGAAGGCAAAGCAGCAGCAAGAGGAGGAGGAGAGGAGGCTGCGAGAGGAAGGTATCTGTCTCTATTAGTCTCAACGGGGGCAAAATTAGGCACTTATTGGAAGCATTGGCAGTTAAACTCTGCAGGAAACTGATCTTTAATGATCTACTTTATAATCTGTTTTGTGCTTCCACCAAGCACTAGGCCTCTTTGGGAATAAAGCAGGTGTTGTTAAAGTATTGTATGTATACGTGCTTTGACTTTATAGAGGAAGCGAAGCTGCAAGCAGAGAAAGAAGAGCAAGAAAGATTGGAAAGAGAGAGAAAGGAGAAGGAGCTAGAAAGGCTTGAGTTAAAGGTAAGATATCCCTATGCTGTTGATTACGATATCAGTATAGATGCCTCTGTACGTGAATGCACTGTAGATAGTCACAAACAAGCTGTTTGCTGTGGCAGGACCAAGAGCGCAGAGATGATGAGCTGAACGAACTCCGCCACCTGCTGGAGGAGAATCATACTGCAGTGACCAATTGGAAAACTGTTGCTATGGAGAAAGCCAAGGTGTGTGACTTTTACATTAAAAAGGCATGTGTCTAGTGTTACCAATCATTCCCTAAGCAAGCAATACGGTATTATATTTTTTCCCCCTATCCAGAATGCATAAATTAAAAATAATATAACTTCTGGCTAATATTAACACACATGATGTTGTCCAGTGGGAGAGATACATGCATTGTGACGGCACCCCAGACCCAGCAGTCCAGCAGGAAGTCAACACATATATCAGCTTATGGAGAGATGACCCAGAAGTTGACATCACACTTGTGCTCAAGCAATGTAACCTCACACTACAGGTCTGTATGTAGATGTTGACTAGTCTGTGACAAGTCTATCGACTCTGTTTTAATTATTTATTAGATATAAGCCTCAAATATTTGCAGGTTACAGTTTCCTAAGGAAATAAATCTTTAAGTTAATTTATTTCATGTTATCTTTCATGTCTATTTACTACTGCTTAATTTATCCTATAAATAAATCATAATCAGTTTCCTATGATAATTTAACTCCTCACTTTTATCCAAAGCGCCATACAGTCTTGAGAGTATGCTTTTTTTTTTTACACAGATGTCCTATAAAACTTCATATAGTCTTCACAATATTAATGATATCTTTTGCCTACTGAGATACAGTAAACAGGACAATCGCTAGAAGCAAAATAACTAAATTACTTTAAAAAATATGACAGTTAAGAATTTAAAATAAATAAATGATCGTTGTCCCTCACAGCTGATTGAGGAGCTGGAGGGTCTGCTAAGAGATGTTACAGATCCACAAGAGGGCCTGAAGTACCAGGAGGGCCTCATACATCTGCAGGAGCTGATCCACTCTAAACACCTCCTCACCACTGAGGAGATCCTCAAGGTACATGGATCACAGTTGTACTCGTGTTTACACATTTTCATACATAACAACAACTATAAGAAAGGTTATATATAAGAAAAAAATATGTATTATTGTGTGCATGGGTTTCTTTTTAGTATTTTAAGACCAAAGCATGATGTGCAAACACTGTGTGATGGTTTTTTTGTCTTCCTGGTTGCAGAATGCAAGTGCGAACATCGACACTGAGACAGGCAACATGCAGACTGTAATCAAAGATGACAACCTTACACTGTGTCTCTGGGCCAACCTCAAGAAGAACCCAAGGTCTGTGGGGGAAACTTCAATGTAAAGATTATCAGGGTTATATGTGACAATAAAAGAAAGTATCTAGTATTTCCCTTTATGTCCAACGGGTCCATTCAGGTTTAAAGGTTTAAACTTTGAGGAGGCGGGCCTGGGCTTTGAGCTTCCCAAACAGCTGGCTGTGAGTAATATCGCTGTACGGATCCTCCACACACGCTATGATCACCTGTCCTTGCTGGCCAGGATGGCCCACCTGAGAATACACACTCCCAGTCACAGGTGCTTATCTGATAATGCTCTTACTAATACTACTACGTATACTTTTCCAGTCATAATAACACTAGTGATACTACTGTGTTCTTTCCTCATGTGGTTGGTTCCAGGTCTCTTGCAGGTGTTGAGGTGGTTCCAGCAGACATAGATGCTCCTGAGCAGGAGGAGGCAAACACAGAGGGGGAGGTGAAGGAAGACAGTGAGGCACAGCAGCAGAGAGTGGATGAGCTGGAGGTGCAGTCCATCCAAGGGTTTGATGGGAGGAAGGTAAGATCCAGCAAGTTGCTAGTGTGCGTGACTGAATTCAATGTGATGTTTGCATTCTCACTGTATTTATATCTCAGAGTGCAGTCAGTGAGCAATCGAGAGGAAACAGTGCGCTGTCTGCAGAAGGCCAAGGGAGCCAAATACAGACGCAGATGGAGGCACTTGGCGGTAAGATTTCCAGCCCGTCAATCCAAATATAAACTCTAAGACAACCCCACCAAATGATTGACAGGTCTTTTCATACACTGCATACAACTATACTATAACTAAATCTAATGTAATGCGTTTGTCTTCATCAATAATTGTTTTAAAAATGGATGATCTGTTTTCCCTCTCTTTAGAGGGGGACTTCACTTCTCCCCTGACGGACAACGGTGATTGTGTCCAGGTGGTGGACTTACTGCAGTACACACCTCTGGGTGGGGTCTTCTACTATGATGTGTTTCACCTCCCGCCTCAAGCCCACCAGGTCAATGGCTGGGAAATTAGACAGGTAAATTGAAAAGGGTTTCAGTGTTTGCTGCTTACACCAAGCCCAGCAGCTAAAGATAAAGATGTTTTTGTAGCTCTTGGACAAAGGGCTCCAGGTATTTCCCTACCCCGCGGAGAAGTCTAACTTAGATGACATTACCTGCCCTCCTGTTGGTGTGTCTGTGAACCTGCCCGACTCTGTTGTCTTCTTGGAAACTCCCAAAGTGGCTCGCTGGGATGCTGCAGGTAGGATGTGCAGAAACACATGCTGTATAATACTCTTTTCAGCTTAGGAAAGTGTATTAAAAAAAGTTGTTTTTTTCATGCAGTAAAGCATTGGAGGATGGACGGCATCACTGATGTGTCTTATGAGGAGGCGGAGGCCAAAATCTCCTTCAAGATGGACTCCTTCCAGGCCTTTGTGCTGATGCAAGAAATGTATGCCAACATGCCCTTCCAGGGTTGGGAGCTCAGGCCATTGAGCCAAGACTCGGCTCTTTTCACTATCAACGGGGCACTCATCGACCTCAGAATCACCATCCAGGTAAGAGAACTGAAGAATACATGACAGAAGAATTAACCAGTGGATGAATCATGCTTCATTTGTGCATATTTGACCTACAGGGTGATCAGTGCATGTTGCAGTCAGAGCAAGAGAAAGGTCTCTCTCACCTGATAGGGAAGTGGATGAGTGGCCCCGCCCTGCAGAGAGCCATGCTCAGCGCAGGGATCAACATCTTCGTGAATGAGTACACAGACAAATACGTCAGCTCCTGCGGCAAGGTCTGCATCTTTTACTTGTCTTTCAGGACTGAAGGTCCTAGATTTGATTCACGTTAAGCTTTCCAAATATCAGTGTACGTTTGTGCTAACAGGTATGATGTTTACCATGTTCACTATCTTATATTAGTGTGTCACTATGCTCACATTTGCTAAACTGAGGTTGATGGAATGTTATTTGTTTAGCAAGTACTTGGTCATAAACCAAAGTATTGGACAAATTCAAATTCTGTCCTGATGATGGTGCATAAATAAAATTCATACTGAGGAAGTGTGAATGTACCACATTTCATGGCAATCCTCCCAAAGAGCTGTTGGAATTTCACTCAGAAGCAAAAAAAAGTCTTTGCAGCTACAGTTACTAGATGAAAACTCAGGGCATGACCACATACAGCAGGACTCATCCTCTGTGGAAAAATATCACGGTAATCTAATTTATCTCAGTCTGGACATACCAGTCAGCATTGCTGTCACAATGCTCCTCGTGTGGCTCTTAAAAATATTTTAACAAATCAGATTGTTGGAGGGAAGTCGGATAGATATGGGTAGTAACATGATTGGATTGTGGCACACCTTTAAAGATACAATCAATGTTTGTAGCTTGAAGTAATCACCACATCTACTCTCATTATGTAAACCTGAGAGGGACCTTCCTACCCAACGACTAACTTGATTTACTTTACTGCTAATACTTCCTTGCAGTTCACCAGATCCAACATTTGCGTGTTATAAATGGGCTGTGTGGTTTCTCTCCTCTTCAGGACCCACTTACTGAACATGCTGCCTACGAACAGATGGCCCTCTTCGCCTCTGCCTGCGCTTTTTCATGGAGCAAGTGGAATGCCAAATGTGGAGCTGAGCATCTCGTCATGCAGGTATTCTGCTCACACATAGATACAGCGATTAAATTTAGCACTCCATCAGTTTCCCCTGCTAACGTGGAATGGACTGTTTGTGCTTTTTCTCTCTTCTCTGCTAGGCGTGCGAGCACAACAGCCCTGAGCCGGTGCCTGAGGGCTCCTGGAGTCTCTACCTGCTGGCAGCGCAGAGGAGTCAGAAGCTAGAAATCACAGAGAACAGTGAGGCTTTCTCTCCAGACCATTCTCCTGAAAGTGAGTTTCACTCCACTTTCATCCACATGCTCCAGGACAACATGAGCGCTGACAGCATAATCAGGACCAGAGAATCCAACTATCTGTTCATCGATACAGTGCAGAGCCTGCTTTGTGCCACCAGACCACTCATGTATTCACAGCCTGTGTGAAATTCACTTGGGATTGCATTTTTTCAAAACAAATTAAAGACATTAAACTAAATGTACTTTTGGATTTACAAAATAACACGTTTTATTGTAGAATTGGCTACTTTATTTGTGCAAAGTTCCATACATCCTCTTTGGAACATACAAAAGAGTATGAAGTTTAAAACGGTGACAACCACAGCAAGAACATAGAGGAAAATAAAAAACCCTTTGGTGTGAAGACTGTAACAATGTAGAATTATAACTTAACAAAAATAAACAGATATTCACATATCCACACTCAAAACTATCAAACTCACATAAATATAGATTTCAACATTTTAAAACAGTTAAAATAAGATTTATTACCAGTGTTTATAGACTTAAAAGTTATAAAATGTCCTCTGCAAAATTCCATTAAAAAGGCTGACAGTCCTTTGTTTCCTTAAGTGCATGAAATGTGTTTAAAAAGCCATGTGGCACAATTGGAGCCATTGTCTCTGGTGTTTATCAATGGAAAACTGCACAGCGGCCCATTGGATGAAGTAGTGGATAAGTGCAGTCATTCTGATGAAGATGTGACAGGATTGGTCAGTGTTGTACGAGCTGTGACGACTGATAAAGCCTGATTGGACAGATTGGGTCCAGGTAGACTCCTGCCAGCAGCACTGACAGGAAAACTGCATCATGATGAGTTAAGGATGCTGAGCAGGTGTCCTACCTGTAACTGCTTCTTCTCTTAAAACACAGACACACGCATACACACACACAGACTAACTAATTTAGCAAACGTGATGTGATGCATAAAATCCTCCATAGGGTTAACTATCCCCTGAGGCCTGGCCTGTGTCAATGCAAGTCTTGTTTTAGAAATCTTCAGGCACCAGTAAACATCCCAAAAGCCTCCGCTCAGGAGTGGTACACTGTACTTTCTTCCTCACCACCAGTGCACAGTGCACAGATCATTTCTGCAGAGGGCTGATGGGCAGTAACACCATCCACCGCGGGTCTCAGGGGCTAGACGGGGGGCTGTCCGTTATGCCGGAGCCCCGTGTAGGGCCACAGCAGCTGCTGGATGGTCATCCAGGAGTCCCCGGTCCCCACAGGGGCTGCATCTACCGCTGGCTGCATCACCAGGCTGGCCAGCAGTGCCAGGAGACCTGCAGGTGAACCATCAATATTTACTGGTACACAGAATGAGACGCAATGATCTTCCATGCCTTATTTGGAAAATGGGCTCTTACATTTAAGGGACAGCTCACCCTTATAGTATATGCATATTTGCATTTTGGGGGGGTGAACTGTCCTTTTATAAGAGCGCAGCTGTCTCATCATGGTTGGAACATGAACAACACAGACTCAAATGTATAAATAGTTTTAATTTGTAAAGAGTGGATTTTTTATTTGTATTGTCAAATCCAAGTAGCAACATATTTTGTTTATGGTCTATGAGACTGAAAAGAATGATCTTAAAATAAGTACCACAGACAAAAGTGTACCTGCTAGCACCACGACCATCGCCAACCAAAGCCAGAGGCCCCTGCCGCCTCGGGCTACTGCTGCTGCCGCGGCCGCCCGGGAAGAGGTCAGGCTGTGGGACAGAGACTGGGCCATCCCTGGGTCTGTGGATGTAGGGCTGGAGGAAGGGCTTGGACTGGAGGTGGGCAGCAAAAGAGTATAAAATGTTACCACAAGATTTATAGAATATGAGGCATAGGAGACTAAAAACTTGTTCCAAGATAAAGCAAGAGATAAGTTACCAAAAATGACTCATAGAAAAGGGAATAAGTCCCCACAGGACATATTTTATTAAAAACTTTCTGTCATTTGTGGTAACTAATGCAATGGATGGCAGGCAGTGAATTAGCTGCTGCTTGGTGCAATCTAAAGTGGCTTCAATGAAGCGCGTTTTACCACCTGTCTCAGTGTCAAAGATGCTAAACCATTCACATCATCAGCATAATGAAAAAGCTGTCAGCAGCACAGTTAATAGCGGTTGGCATGGAGGTGGATTTGAGCATCGACTGGTAAGGCAAAGGCAGCTGACAATTTTGGCCTGGAATCTGTCAACAGTAGGAGTGCTGCTTCAAATCACTTTACAGTCATTAAAAGAGTCAGTGTGAGGTTGTAAGTGGCCTTTGATTGGCACTGCTACTTGATAAATACTGGCCTTGTGCATGCATTCATTGTGTTTTTTTAGACAGAGATAAAATCTCTCCTCCCTACACACTTACAGCATGACAAACAGCTCATCCTGACTCCTGAGCAATGTGGAGGGAGGAAAAGAGGAAAGGACAGTTCAGAACAACACATGATCGCTTGCACAAAACACCCACAAAAATAAAGAAAATAGTCCAAGTGTAGTAGTTTGCATATACAATTGTGAAGGCGGCTGAACATGTTAGTGAATGACAGAAGTCTAAGCCGGCTGAAGAAGATTAGTTATCAATTAGATGCTTTGTTAGCTGATCACAGCAAATCACAACTTGAGATCCATGCATGAAACACAAATAATGGAGTTTTTCAAATCCCAGTCACACTGACATACACTGATCTCAAGACAGTTAAAGCAACAGTTCACTTTTGATTTGGGGCTGAACTGTTCCTTTAAAAGCTGAAGGGAACCATTAATGTCTGGCCCTTCCAGTAGAAACATTCGGTTAACATGATTAAAAGCCGATGAACCCCTGGAGCAAAGAAGAAGCTAGTCCAGCACAGACCCATATAATGGAAGAATTTCATCACTTAGGAGGTTCCATATACTAACTCAACTTTTTGTTGCTTTTTGTAACACATGTAATAATCTAATGGACAATTTGCTGCTTGCTTTTACAATTACAGGAACATTATTTGGCCTATATGCAGCAAATCTTTACAGTACAGGGACGTAGAAGTTTGCCAGAGCAATGATGGAAAACTACGGGGCACCACCACCAGAGACCAGCCTTGAGAGTTTATTTATATACTGGGAATTCTGATGACTGTGATATTTTAGGTACAAAACACCACTAAAATGATGTTTAACATTATAACAGCGATTAAATGTCTGACATGATGATCAAACAATCAGTCTGAAGCTACTGAAACCTCAAAACAGCTAAATGATGAACTCTTCCAGGATGCAGCTAGCCTCTTAGCTTTTCTGGCAGAAAGTGGTGCTGCAGTAGGTTAATGGTGGGTATTTGGTTGGACTAACGTCTTGAGGGGCAGAATGAGGGAGGTGAGTTTGCTGCCCAGCTCACTGAGACTGGACCTCCTCCTCTCTGCCACCACCGGCTCCTCCTTCGGCTCGTCCTCCGACTGGCAGTCGGTGTTCTCGTAGGCCGTCCTGTGGGCACGCGTGGGTCAGGCATTCACAAACGCACGGGTCAGTTGCACATTCAAATACAAGCATGGCCACAAAAACCACGCCGATTCTGTATGTGCACATGCACACATGCACATTACATGCATATGCAGCCACCAAATATTCAGTGATTATCTTGCCTCTGCTTCACACACACAGAGATCCTAGCAATATAACAATGCAGGCCCAGCAATTCAACTTACATGCTTCAATATCATGAACCCACAAAGCAAAAACGAACCTTTCAGATATTTGGAGAGCATTAAAAATGCTTCATTCATATCAACTAAGCTCCAATTTTGCTTAGCTAGTCAAATAGAGCAAATTCTACTCTCCTCGTCCAAACATTTGAAAGCTACATGATGCCAACAAACAATAAGAAAAAATGTCCAAACAGTCCCTTACTTCACATTTTTACATTAAGGAAAGATGTAACAAAAAGCATATTAGGGTAATTGTACTATACAGAGCTGGGGGGAGGGGTAATATTTAGAGAAAACATTTTTTGATTATGGTCGTACATTTACAGAAAAAAAACGTATTTCTTCTTGTTAATTTCATACCATAATATTTTTTCCCTTAAAATAATACCCCTCTTCCACAGCTCTGTACTTTTTTTTTTAAACCAACAAATTCCCTAATACTCCATTGTACAAAAGGATGTTGGCTTCTGATAAATGACTTCCCATGCAGAGAGGGACCAGATGCACCAAAGATGGCCGTTTGTGGTTCGATGTCATCATGCCCTATTTTACTGTTCTCAAAGGATAACATGTTGTTTGAAGTTTGTTCCAGCAGTCTAAACTTCAGTCTTTTCTTTACATTATTGCTGCTAAAGACTATGTGAGCAATTAAAAACATTGTCTTTCAAAGTTTCAGGTTTGTTACGTAATTGCACCAATTATAAGTTGATCAAAAATGTTCTACACTGAACTGAACATTGATTATTATATTTCCATATAACATCCACTGTGAGATCATTTGGAAAAATGTAAACTTGACTGAAACCTCCCAGTATTCATCGCTGTTGGGTGGTATGGTAACGATGACTTCACACCAGAATACTGCCATGTTTATGCATCTGGGGCCACTATGAAAAAGGTGTGCAGCGCAGCCAGCGTGGTACCGTCCTCATGTCTTACCCCTTCATCAAGAGAGAGGGCTCTTCAGTATCAACCCAGGCCGCAGAGCTAACAAAGCGCTTTAGTGGGGGGCGCGCAGTGTTCTTCCCTGCCACATTCCTGGAAACCATTGTTATCACATAGCGGCATCATAACAACAACAACCCTCACGTCATGGTACAGCAGCCTGTAGGTTTCTGCACATCAGAAACAATGCTGGAGCGTTTTAAACAGTCCTGTTACTTTATTTAAACACACTCTCCCCTTGACATGCAGCCTCCCATCCTGTTTAACATCACTCTACACATTACAATCCAGGAAATGTAACCCATACATTAACACACATACAAATATTGAACCTACCATGGGGATCGCCTGGTCAGTCGCTCTGTTTCAGCCTCTGAGCAGTCTTGCGTTTTGGACTGTGGTGGGAAAGTCAAACAATTTAAGTCAGTGATTAACACAGAGATGCTCATGTGCTAAAACCTGTCTATTTTTTTTTTTTTACATACATTTAGATATTAGGTAACAAGTATGGCATGAGACTTGCCATGTGTATATCAACCATGATCTTACTACAATTTATGCTATGACTTTCACTGAACGTAGGAAATTGTAGCATAAAAGCTCTATAACAAAAAACTTTTTTCACAGTTTAAATCTAAATATGGAGGGAATAATCAATGTTTATAAAAATATATTCTGGATACTTTTGGGATTACATTTCAACCTTAGAAGCAATCTGCACTCCTGCAAACAGAACGCTAACTTTCTATTGAAGCTAGCTTTGGATCATTTCTATTACGTTGAGGGTGAAAATAAACCGACTTGCTCACTGAAGGGCCTGCTACGCCATCGTTAACAAAAGAAATGGTACTCACCATGTCAAAGTGCATGTTGCCTCCACCGGTGCGGGGGATCGCTGCTATGCTGACCCGCCGGCCTGTCGACTGCTGGGGCAAAAACACAGATGAATGTTAACATATTATCATATCTCATCAGTCCTGAGTTTAGGAGAGTGATGGGAACATCTGAAGCCTGACTGCAGCTCACCTTGTAGTACTGTGTTGTCTGCTTCTTGCCACGGAAGTCATCTGAAAAGAGGAAGAGTTTAGTAACCTTATATGTGTGTGTGCCATCACAGAGAATACAGATTTACACATATATCCCGGTTGTTCTTGCAAACAATACAGGTAGATGATGGGTTTGACACTATATTAAGCCAGTGTTATATGGACGTTCAACACTAATCACAGCTACAGAAACATCTGAAGTTCAGACAGAAAGAAAACTATGATATATATGATATATGTAACCATTCCCTACCTCTTTCAGTTTGTGATCCAAATGACCTCTCGTTCTGCATTAGTGCCTCTCTCAGCTCCAGGAGCTCTGCATGCTCCTTGGTGTACATCCTCCTCAGGTTCTCTACATGCTGGATCATCACCTCCACAGCCTTACCAATACGACTCTCCTGACATTCACACACATAAGCTCCATTAAATCACCAGAATCAAAACACACACAGCAGACAGAACAAGCTGCCTTGGCGTTTTGCACAAGAATAGAAATTGAGCCCAGCTCATATTTTCATCACACAACAAAACAGAGGGAAACAAATGCTAGTAATCCAAGCACCCCACACACACATTATCCCACCTGGTGAATAGCTCCGAGCATCTCAGAGCGACTGGACACCCTGGTCATGGACTGGATGAGGATGTCCAGGTTCTTCTGGAGCCTCTGGATGATCTCCATCGACTGGTTGTCATCCTCACACAGAGGAGTCAGAGCCTGGGAGGAGAGAACAGAAGGACGAGGAAAGAGTTGACATGAGGCACAAAGAAGAGAATTATTCATGACTGACTAAGCTGTAGAACAAGATGCATCAATTCTCTTTCAGGAGAGGAATGAGAAAACACCTCTCTAGTGACAAACGTTACACAAATACAAGTCATTTCGGGGACCTAAACCTGAGAAAACCACATTTTTGAGCGCTCTTTAAGTCAGAGCTCCGTCCACAGAAAGCTTGTTACACACTGACCTGCAGCAAGCCCTGGCAGCTGGACACTTCCCTGCGGACGTTCTCCTCAGCCAGGTCACGTGACCTCTCCTCCAGACGGAGTCTCTTCTCCAGGGTGAACATGTCACATTTGAAGCCCAAAGCCAGACGCTGGAACTCGGCCTGAAAACATGAAAAGTACTTGACTCACTTTTTTTTGGCACTCGCTGATGAACACATACAGTACGGGACATTTTATCCTTCTAATGACAGACAAGGTGAACATTTCCTTTTTTGGTGAAGATAAGAGTTTCCACCTATCAAAGACGACATTATTGTGCCAGTGGAAATGCAACACAACATAAATCGTAAAACTCCCACACTTCCCTGTTGAAAACATTCCCATTTCTCACACAAAAAATCTCATTGGGACATTTCAGAGGAGATTTATCCTCCTGGTTATCATGAGAGTTTGAAAAGGAAGCTCAACTTATTAATAAGTTGATTTAATTTGTACGTTTCTGATGGTTGCACAATTAAGGCTGACAAGATTGTGTGTAAAAAAAGGATTACCTAACTTAAGAAGTTGTCCTCAGTAGTCAATCTACTTTCAAACACATATATAATCCCTTAAAAACACAGTGATTGCTTGCTAATGGTTTACGTACCTCAATCTCCTTGTCATTAGGTGAGAGGCTGCAGAAAAAGAGAAGACCATAGAGGCTCTGTGACAAGTCTTTTTACATGTACACATGGATCATTATGGACTTATGTGTTCAGATGTGTCACTATGATTATGTCTCGTCTTACCTGTCCCTCCTGACCTCTTTGTGGGTGCCATCTGTATCAGAGTTTACTGACGTCTCAGCTAAAAAGAGAAATGATAAGCAGGTGAATCATATGGCAGAACAAATACCTACCAAACTAGTCAAATGGTACAGTCAACATTTAGATTTTCAGATTAAAATAACATCCACATCTTCCATCAAAAGACAGGTGGTAAATGTTATATATATTTAACAGTGTAAGGCAAATTTATTACACTTACATTCCTTCTCGGCGGCCATGCTGGTCTCACTCTGGTCCTCCTGAACCTTGTGCTCCTCGATGGCCTCCATGTTGCGGGACAGCTCCTGCAGGGTCCGGACAAACATTACTGCCTCTCTGCGCTCATCCTCCCCCTCCTGGTCTCCTTTTAACCCCGATCCCTCCATGCTCACAATGCCCTCAACATCCATACTGCTCCGTTCACTCGCTCCCTCCCTTCTCCCTCGACAGCTTTTTACATACTAAAGGTGAAATGTGAAGAGTCAAAGCAGATGGCAGTGGAGTTGGCTCTTAATTCTGAATGATCTGATCCTGAGAGGAGCGAAAATGAAACTATGCACTCTCCCTTTCTCTTGCTCTCTTTCATACACGCTCACACACTCACATAGCTGGAAAAACAGCATTTCTCCACAGGTCGTAATGTCACGTTGAATAAAGATACCACAGGCACAATCTCATCACGGACAAGGAAATATAAACTCAGTGACACTGGATCCATTCAAAATAATTTTAGTCTTTCATCAAATCTACTCTAATCTTCTCTCTGGCTCTTGTTTTAAGCCTTTAAGTCTAAACTAAGAATCTGACACAATATGTGTTAAACAAATAGAATCAATAAAGTATGCATTATGAAGAAATTATGACACTGAACCACAACTAACATGTACAATTCAACGACTTTTTTTTATATATTAGGATCTTTATTTTTCAATAGTAACTGAAAAAACTTTTATAATTTATGGTTTGTCTTACATACCACCTACTAGAAACTCGGTTCTGGTAAAAGGTTTTAATAATTATGATAATCAAAACTAAAACTAAAATTGTTATAAAAAAATAAAAATAGAAATTTTGACTGTTGTTTCATGTTAAAATAAAAACAGGTAAAACATCAAAAACTGCAGTATACGAGCAGTACAAGAGCAGAACTCAAGCAGTAGGAAGTAGGCCGGTATTTTGGGAAATTTTGTGTTTAAATATGCAAATGTGGCATCTGACACTAAGTCTAGTTGACTTAACACCTAAATGTGCATTTTGGATGTTGTCTTCCCAGTAATCTGGAAGAAAACATGTCATGGATGCCTGATGTCTTAAATTTGATCAGTGCAGGAAAAAAAAAAGATGTTTGAGTTGAGTCTCGCATTAATATGTGGAATTACTAATGAGTAGTGAGTTGAGAAGTAGGTGGGAGTGGAGCAGGTCTTACCAGTTGCCTCTTATTTTTGCCACTGTGGGGGAGGGAGTCCTTTTTGGCTACACTGTCCTCCGATTGGTTGGGGTCAGAGGTCGCGCTGCCCATGCCGCTCCCCGATTGGCTGGCATGTGTGACGGACGATCCTGACTGAGGAGAGCTGCTGTCAGAGACGGTGGCCGCTCCGCTGCTGGTGAGCCGGTCTGTCCCTGGAAGGGAGAGTTGGTGTGTGTGTGGGTGGTCAAAGTTACACGTAGATGGAAGAAGGCGTAAACAGAAAGATAAAGTTCTCTCTTTGTCTGCTTCATGCACACAGATTGTCTTCCTACCTTCCATGCTGGCGGCTACTGTTGGCACCTCGGCGGTGCTGTCCTGCACACTCTCCTCCTCCTCAACCAACACAGGTAGCAGACACGTGCTGGAACACACATACAGTGCACCTTTACATAATAAACTAATCTCAGCCTTAATGTCTCTAAAAAATACATTTGGCTTTTAGAGATGATGCAGAAATCACTAAAATCTTCGAGAATAGTTACCACTGTTGGATGGTAGAGCAGTGTAAGTTTAAAAGGTTTCCTGAGCTAACAGTTGACAGTGAATCACTCACCTGTCCTCCGCTGCTGATCTGTCTGCCGACTGGTCCCGGCTCAGGCTCTGAGATGGACAAAAGTAAAGGACGAGAGAGAGGGAGGGGGTGAGAAAAACACAGATGGCCTTGCAGCGAATTTTTCTGTCCCACATTACAAGAAACGGTCAATGATTAAAAGAGTGTACCTGTCCCATGGCAGTGAAATGCTATCTGAGCTGTACAGTGTGTCGAAGAGAAAGATTGGACTGATTCCTTATATAATGTGTTGCTTCATGAAGAGCCCTGCAGCTCTGAGAGTGTGTGTTTCTGAGAGGGGTGCTCACAGAACACGTTAACACTGGCACAGTGCTAAGTAGTGGAGGCGGACTGAGCGCACACACAGTCATGGAACACACACACACGCACAATGGAGCAAGGTGAGCGCTCAGAGCAATGCAATGGGATATTGTGTAATGAGTATGCATAATATCCGTTTTTGCCACAGCTCGAAATAGGAGGGAGCTGCCCTTACCTTTTCTCTGATTATAAAACAAGAGGAGACGTCAATGTTTATCTACATCCACAGACACTGGAACGCAAAACAAAACTGTCTGTTGTTCTGTCATCTCAGACTCACTTTGTTTGAACGTTTCTCCTATAGCTATATTCCCAAAGTTAAAGCTTTTATTAATTAAATAATACAGTGATAATCTATAGAAACTTAGATTTTCATACGTTCACAATCATGTCCAATGAAAACATCTTTGTTATGTCACTGCTGGTATCAAATGTTTGACGGAAACTGAATAACCTACACTTAATGTAAAGCGCCAACAACGTTTATCATTTATTGAATCAATATTTACTGATATTAGTTGAGAGAAAACTGTCACAGAGAAGAATATTAGATTTTCCCCAATTCTTTCTTTCAACATTTGAATTCATGCCATCCTTTAAAAATTTTTTTATCAATCGTGAGCTAATGCTGGGTTTAAAAAATTTTTTTCCAAACTTCCTACTCCCCAATATAAAAATGGGGACATGTCCTATGAAAATATCTTCCATTTACAAGTAAAACTACTATTTGAATATAGTCAAATGATTTTCTTGATTAGAAACTCAACTCGTCTTTGCTGGCAGATCAAAAACCAGATTCTTGAATCATAAAAAAAACTTAAATTGGTTGAAAACCTATGTTGACCAGGCTTCTATAAGTGTAAAACTGCATTTTATTGACATACTGAGCACACCCACGGTGTCACAGCCTGCCTTTCTCTGCTCCCTCAGACGATCTCTCAGCAGGGAGGCAGTCCAGCATGCCAGCAGCAGGTAGGAGACGGAATAAATCAAACTGATCGATCACTCAGCAACATAACAACACAAGAGCCCCTGGCTCCAACATGGGGCTGTAGTGAATCTCACTGTAGAGCCCAACACCAAAACAACTCAATGTAACAATTTGTCCAGACAGAGGACACAGTGATGATCCAGTGAGTCCAGGCCTTTGCAAACGGGCTTTGGAACATGAAAGGCCATGTTTCTAATAAACTCTTCTGCTTTCATGAACAGGTTGTAATCACATTTGGTATGTCGAAGGACTCAAAAACTAACTGACAACATTCTGGATATTAATCATGCAAGTCATTTATCAAACAAACAAATGTCAAATCTTGCTGTTCCAACCTCTCAAATATGAGTTATTTGATTTCATTCCAACTTAAATATCCGTTTGTTGGAGAGGTAATCAAACCTAATGAAATTTTAAACATGCATGCTGGCAAATCGTAATAGCATTGTTTTTTATCTATGCAATATTTTTTTACATTTCACTCAAAATCACTTGTCAAATGATATGATTTCTATATTGTTTCTATCATGATATCAAAAAAACAGCATCTAACAGTCATTTGGATGCTCTTTACGTTCTAACCCCTGAAAAATAACCTTTAATTTGAAGTATTTAATTCACAGAGGTGTAAATAAAATGAGGTTTTAACGTGTTGTTATTTCAAATAGATTAGAAAACGTGCTTTATCGGGATAAATATCATTAACAAAATATTAGACGACCTACAGGAGATTTTGGCTACATCGCCCAGCCCTATAAGTGAGCCATATTAAATATATGGTACTTGCCTCCTTTGGCAAAAGTGTTCAGGGAAGCCGACAGCCCATCCTCCCTAAGTCCTAGACTGGAGCAGTCAGTAATGACGGCTGCCTGAACCTCTGA
>CAFUXE010001171.1:217044-239440 GCA_903364295.1 Serranus cabrilla
TAGCCTGCACACTCCTCCCACAGCGAGGAAACACCCATTTGACTGGCAAATGTGGACCAAGTCATAGGGAAATGACAAAATCCAGTAAAATGGTGACTTCAGCTATGACTACTGTGGCTACTGAGGGCACCCATCAACTTCAGATCTCCCAGGGAGAGTTTATAGTGCTATGGAAATGAGTCAGGATGCAGGGTGAGGCTGTGGTCATTTCAGTTTCCTTTTGGTGTCCCTTAGGTGGGATTTGCCATTTCAGAACACCAACTGAACAGGTGTGTCTGTAAATTAAGTTCCTGTGTAGGTGTGAGGTGTGCTAGGTATGCCACATTAATACATAACATGGAGAAGGTTGCTTAGCGGCTTGGGTTGGTTCTTATTATCCATCCACACAAATCATCTCATTAGGTGATTCTCATCATTAAACAGCTCCTTCACAAGCAGATGCATGATCTAGGTTTTGCCCTCCTTTACTGCTTTCTTTTGGGAAAATCCTGTTTTTCAGTCAGATATTACACCAAATCTAACATGGCAATATTGAGAAAGACTCTATACTGTGATCACTCAAACTCTCGCTCAGCAAAAGTAAAGAAACAACATAATTTTCTTGGCAGTAATTCCCTATATTTTTACATTCTTCTAAATTGACTGGACCAAGCTAGTTTGGCAACATGCCATGCTTTAGGTAGGTCATGTACCCAGTCTATCAAATACAACAGTAATGTCTCTATCCACCTCTCAGTCTGGGTAACAGCCTCATCTGGTCCAGGCGATGTGCTGTCAGGAGGAACCATCGGGGCTGCTGTGGGAGGGGAGGTACTCAGTGTGACCGTCTGGTCCTGTTCAGGGGAGTCGCTTAAATTTTGGGCGGGATCACAAGATGAAGTTTCTGCAGGCTCACAAGCCACAGCACCTGTGGAGGAAAGAGAAATACAAGAGTGGAACGTTTAGTTTCAGTTAAGGTCGACGCAGTCTGTGATTACAGGTCTTTGATGTAACTTCTCTTATACGTTGGGAATTGATTTTCTGAGGACATATCTCCATGTAATTCACATTGGAAAGTAATACAAGCAGTAAACAATGAACACAAGTGATATTAACAATTTACCAGTGAATAATTGCTGTAGTCACTATGTGCATGATTTTACACAGCAGTAATTCTGCAGAGTTCGAGATGACCGAAAAAAAACAGAACAAAAACGATGTTCACACTGTGGTATTCAGTAGAGTTTGACCTTCATGTTTCAAAATTTGCTACAGTGTTTTTCCTCTAAACAAATAGCAAACACACCGAGTGAGTCAGGAAATGACTCACTCTTTGGTAAAGTTGTAAATGCACACAGAGCGACTAGCTGACAGTTGGGGGAGAAGAAAGTGAAACAGAAAGATATTGTGTGAGCCACATAGAGAGTGAGTTATACAGAGGGAGAGAGAGAGAGAGAGAGAGAGAGAGGCGGAGGTCTTACTGTTGTTCTCTGAGTGGGACAGATCAGGGAGAGCATCCGCCTCTGGGTGTCTAATGCTGACAGCTTGTGAGTGGGCGCTCAATGGCACTGCTGCCTCCTCCTGAAAACACACACACACACATGCAAAACGATAAATATTCAAGAAGAAAAGGGGTGAAAAGATCAAATAAGCAACACACATTAAGCATGTAGCAAACAGCAGGCCCACAGTCAGTCAATAGAAACAAATCTTTGTCAGATGAGAGGACATTGCATAAGGAGTCAGGAAAATCTAACAGCTGACAGACAGCACAAAGCATCTGTTCTATCAGTGATGGATTGTTGGAAAGACCCCCAATTACTGTCATCTTCATAGGAATTCAAAAGCAAACACTTTCATGGTGACTGCAACAATGATGGAGTGTTTAAATTAGTTTTAAAAGCCTTGCAGGCATGAAATTAATTAAGGACTCAAAGTGAATCAAATGCATAGAATCAGAGATCAGCAAGTGTGAAAGACATTGAGATCATAGCAACGTTAGTTTAATGTATATCATGCATTTTTTTTTTTTCATAAAACATTTGGAATATATTTTTCTTTAAATGCCAGAGCATAATCCAATAACAAGTTCTTATCCCTTCTACCCCGGTGTGACCTGCACATTTCATGACTGTCATTCTATATAAGGAAACGAACAGCTTCAGCACAAACATGCAGCCGGCTGCCTGCGAGCCGCGGCTGTGAATAATGATTGTGAAGAGCTATTTGGTAGGCAAATGGTAGAATGAGGAAAAGTAAGCGACAGAGAGAGTGCAGAGCTCAGTGTGTGAAATAAGAGAGAGGGAGAGAACATAACATGTACAACCTGTAGCAATTTAAGACTTCAGATACGTCTTTAACAATGAAAGGCACTGTTTAAAACCCGGAAATGTACTTTGCCAGAGCATCCTTGAACGCCTACCAGGACCAGTTTGCAAAAGAGTCCCAGCTTGCAACTGCAAGAATTACATTTCAGATCAAACAAAAACAAATGTGAAATTAAACTGCATGTCATTTTAAACATTCAAATCTCATCTATCTCCAACAGCCTTCCTCTCAGAATCCAAAACTTTTGTATACAAATGGGAAAAATCTGTATTTTTGTTTTGTCACTGCTGTGAAAAAGCCTCAGCTACACAAATGTAAGAGACTTAGCGTAGAGAGGGATGAATTACTCATCTCCTGCCAGTTTCAAGCTAGTGAAATTATTATTATTTTTTTTAAATCAGCAGCTGCCTGAAAGGTTTGTGGATAATATCAATGATAAATTCTTCATACTTCAGGGGTTAAAACATGCCACTGCAGCCAGACATGGTCCTTTAAAGTGTCATTGCTGTAATCCGTCTTGATGTCGTTTATCATAACTTTAAACATTTCCTACTTCCTTCCCAACACTGCGAAGGAAGTACAACCTTATTCTCCAAAACAGAAGAGATCTGTATCTCAAATTAAACATTTTTTTGGGCCAAGGTCAGCTCAGCTGTACCAACATGCTACACAGCTGTCACACACCTGGCAGCTGCCCAGTACAACTACAGTACAGCCATCAACTGTTGGCCTCTGACTGCCACCTTGATAGAAATGTGGATTGATGGAAGTCTCTCCTGAGAATCTTTGATTCTTAACATTGTTTAATTAGCTCGTCAAAGAAGCTTTAAAATTTAAATCTCGATACCAGGCGGAAGATTAGTAGTTTGTGTTTTTCTTCAATATATCTCTTTATTTTTTTCGGCTGCCATTTCTGCAGCTTCCTCTTCGATGTGCATCTTGGTATTACGCAGCAAAATGAAAATAAAAGGCGGTTGGGTGATATCTGCAGATCCAGACACAACACACACTTCTATAGGGTAATAAGTGATGACTGAGGGGCATTACATTTGATGGAGTTCATACATTTTACTTTCCTCATAGATATAAGAGGCAAGTTTTTCCTAAAAAAAAACAAACATATAGGACAAGACACTACGTCACATCCACGCACACATACACCTGATGCCACGACGGGAAAATGTCACAATTCAACTCACCTGCAAAGTTTGACAGCTCACCTCTGGCTCTGACTTGGTGCATGATGCAGAGTCTGTAACAGATACAGAGGAAGAAGTCAGAAGTAAAGAATAAATCAGGATAAAGGGAGAGAGAGAAGGCTAAAATAGACTAAACAAAGAAACTATTCAACAACCTTAACCCTTCTCCAGTCCATCTACAGGGGTTACCAGCCATCTAAAAGCAACCCCACCTTTTACCATAAAAGGTCAGACTGTCTATTATGCAAGGCATTGAGTTGAGGGAGGGGCAGAGAGGTTAAAATACCATGCATGGCTAACGTGGCATTAATGACCACATTCACACTCTCATTTTCTTTCTCGCTGCCTGCCAGCCGCTCATGCAGGCAGAGGAATTGGGGATTACTGAGCTCACTTCATGGCCTCAGACCGGTCGTGCACCTGGCCATACAAGGACCTTGAGGAAGAGAGGATTTCACATACTGTGTAGACACACACTCACACACACACTCACAACCTTTATACGACCAGGGCCACAACAACCATAGAAGGCAGGGGTCTACTGCCAAGGGCCTCAGAGTGTGTGTATCCTTACAGTGTGTGAGTGTACCGTACTGGTGCTTCAAGGGTGGCTGAGTGCCCTGTGACTTCCATGGATTACAGGGGGATAATCCACACACAGACACACACACACACAAATCAACAACCAAAGACAATAACTGAGTCTGTATGCTGTCAAATTGGTGCAACAGCTGGAGTGAACTTAGTCCTGCCAACAGGGAGTTAAAACAGTTAGAAAAGATACAATTGCTAAAATATTGCTCCTGGCAGTAATCAATACTAATAATGTGCATATTCATGGCTAACATTTGCTTAGCAACAGAAACGATGTGTATTCATTTTTTTGTAATTCAAAGCATGGTCACAATATTCTAAGAAGCTGCAGCATGTTTTAATTGACATTCTTGTTGGACTCAAGGCTAAACTCCGTCAAGTTCAAAATGGAAATAGAGTTAGGGTCAGCGTGGGGCTGCAAAAATATTAAACGCCGTTAGCCCTATTTGGCTTGGCCTTATGAGGTTCCAGTTAGCTCCTGGCTAATTGGATTTTTAAGGCTCAAGAAAGACTCCTCAGTCCCCAACCTTTCCTGGGGAAAATGTTCAAGTTATACTTATCTGTCGGAAGTCAGTTCAAAATGAAAAGCTACAGTACATTAGTATTATTCTCTATGAATGTAGTAAGTGTTGACTGGTGGTCATTGTGTTAACGTTTGTATCCCCGCTCACCTTGACTTTCCCCTGCTGTACCGTGCCCAGGCTGGGCCTCCCCTGTGAGGGCAGACTGAGGAGTGGACGTGTCCCTCACGTCTCCCTCTCCAGCTGTGTCCACCACCGTCCACTTCTCCTCCCCGTCCTCCTCTTCACCTCGTTCCGTTCGCCCACCCTGTTCTTTGCAATTCCTCTCTGCTAACTCGTTTTTCAGGAAGTCTTGAAGGGCGAACTCCTCGTCCCAGTCCAAGTCATCTCCCGGCTAAAAGTGGGAAAGATGAAGTCTTAATGAATAGAATGCAGACATAAGATGCACAAAAGCCTCCTAAAGTCTGACTCTAACTCCCACTTAGTAATATCTAACAGGAGGACAGGAGGTGGTGAGACTAACTGAAAAGAGCACCACTGAGACAAAGTACTCGACATGCTGACAAATGTTTTCTGAGAAAAATAATAAAGCTTTGTTAAAAAAGACCACTCATTAAAAAAAGTTGTCAGCAAAATAAAAATGAAATAAATGATCTTTTCTTTGAGATACCATTTTTTGTTGAATAACAAATCAGGGGAAACATTATCATATCAGTTATTCACTAATCCACTGAAACATCTACCTTAAAGTAAAAACATGTTTGTGGGGTTACTGCATGCAGTCTATCCAGCTCACCCCCAAAGTCATTTTGTTTTGCAGGGAAAACAATGGTGCTGTAATGGAAATGTTCAAGCGTGTCAGTGCATTTTGTGCAAGGAGCAGTGCGTAGGTGTGTGGTCGCATCTGATTCTGCGTGTGTGTGGGTGCACATGTCCACTTCAGCCGCCAACTCACACTCAACTCTCATCTACCAGATACTCCATCTGTCTGAATACAGTAAGAGCTCTGTGACTGCTCTGCAAGCAAAGCCTCCAATATCCAATGTTAATACTTACAAAAACAATTGCTTATTCTAAAAACATTGTATAGTGACTACAGATTAAGGTTATTCCATATTTAAATATGTAGCGGAAGCAAGTGGCTGCTGCTGTTGACTAAATATTCAGTTCATAGATCCTCCCTTCCTCTCTGACCTCTTCCTCTGGTGCAGGTGTCTGGCATGAGGCCTCTCTGCTGTCCTGAGGTGTCTTTAGCTGCTCCAGCTCCTCACAGAGCTGCCGCTTCTGGTTCTCCTGCTCCTGCACCCTGCATGCAACAACACAAAATCTTGTTAATAAAAAAAGAGATGGAGTTATTTGTTTTTCCAGGTGAAATGTGGAAGAAATACCCAGATTATCAAAGCACTCTTAACTGTCCAGAGGTCTGTGAAAACACATGCAAAGAGATCCTAGAAGACAGTACAGTGAACATACTGTACCCAATCCGCAGGCCCATGCAGTGTCCCATTCTGTTGCCCAGGGTGACCAGCGCCAGTTCTCCGACTGGCCCAGTAACGGTTTCTTTACTTCACTTTTGTAGATCCAGTCCCAGCCTGACCTCAAAATCTCAAAATACACCGAACCTCAAATGTGTCCTCCAACAAAACCCTGATGCTAGCACTGTCTTGTAGTCCAGTCGTACTGTATTCGTGCAAACACTCCAGAGCAGGAGGTAAAGCTAAACCTACAATGAGCCCTCTTTTGTTTTAATTTCCCCCAAACAATATGAAAGTTCCTGAGTTCACCCTGGCAACTAAGCACCAGTAAATCCAAGATGGACAGCCTGACCAGTTCTCCCCCTCTGGTCTTGCACTCCCTAACTCCGTTATATATCTGAAGGGGATGTCCGTCTCCAGGAACACACACACAAACAGACACACACACACAAGGCCCGAGTCAAACTCATCAGAGTCAGAGTGAAGTCCAGAGTTGGCACAGAACCAGACCTAGTGAGGCGGGCCCTTTAGGGGGTCATTGAGGTCAGGATGATTGACAGGTCTCTCCCCAATCAGCACAACTGACCGGTCAACTGAGACGGAGCTCTGCAGAGCAGAGTTACAACCCACATTTGCAAAAGATCTGACATTAAGTAAGTTTTAGAAGTATGTGCTGTGAAGCAATTCACCTTCTTCCATACTTACACTTGCCTTCCTTTAATGCTATCACACTAGCAAGTATCCATGAACACAAAATGCACAATGCACTAACACCAAATCACAGTCACATGTCGTTAGTCACGCTCCATCAGGTTGCAATTTTCAAATAATAAGAACAGGAACTGGTCACATGTGTGCTAAGGGCGCAACAGTTCTGCTGGGTGTCTATTTAAAACCACAATACTGTATTGAAATACACACACCACACAAGTACAAAGTGTACACAGTGTACTACATGCAAGTCTACACACAGAAGTATCCAGACTGAGACACAGCAAGATGTCTGATCTACAAATAATGCCATATATATAACTTCATCTGTTGCATAAAATTCTCTGTAACTTATTTTTTATTAATTCCCCCAGGATCATGTGGAACTTTATTATCATGGAAGCTGAAAAAATCATGTAAAGATGGAAGATCAGCTAACCTGCCCTAGACTGTTTTTTCAGTTAGGAATCACACTCCTACATTTAATCAGCGTTCTTACTTATGTCTTCTCCAGCGACAACAGCATTACCTTACTTAGCCAGAAAATTAATACTTAAGCTCTGCCTACTAGGATTTAACCCAGCCAATGAGATCACTACCGCACAAGAGCACCTCCTCCTCAAAGAAAACTTTTCCTACCTTATAGTCGAGTTGTCTTTAATTAGCCGGCAAAAGATTCACTGCCAATCCGTCTCTTTCCTCTTCCTCTGCTCTCACACTCACTCACTTCAGCGCTCAGCAGCTCACACACCGACTGCCCACAGATTGTTACATTCACAGAGACTGCTGCACACAACAAAGCTTTGCTCACCTGACTGAAAGGTGCAGAATCTCCGTGCGGGACCTCCTCATGTTACTGGCCATTTTGATGAGCTCCTTCTCCAGTGAGTCTGTGTACTGGGCCAGCTGGTCCAGGCTGATGGCCCAGTCTGCCCTCCTTGTATCCAGCTCGGTCTGCAGCGTCTGTGGCAAGACAAGGCGAGGGTCAGCCGCGAGGCCTGAATCGCTAGGTGTCTTTTACACCTCTGAAAGGTTCTGACACCTAGCTGAAAAAAAAACTTTCCATGTCAGCCAGCACACCGAAGAACCCACAGAAGGCAGACTTACTGCTACTGGTGCAGCTCTGCTCCACTAATGATTTCTGTCTCATTTGCTATGTTTACTGCTGTATGGCAGTACGTGGCTAATGAATGCAGAGTGGCAACAATGCACAAGGAGGGGGGAGAGAGAAAGAGAGACAGAGAGATGCAGAAAGTTGGAGTGAGGGAGGAGGGGAGTGGGTTGTGTTCATGCTACAACACACTGACTAAACAGCACTGCTTGGATGGGGCCTGTTGGAGAGTTATATAAGTGAGGGATCTCTAGAGAGGAGAGATAGTGAGTGGGAAGGAGCGAAAGAGCAGATCGGCTGTGATAAATGGAAAAGGAGTGCAACAAGTGGAAGGAGAGGAAGATAGAGATCACTTTACATAATTGCATGATTCATACATATTTTTTTTTTTAAATGATAAGTATTGAAACGGCCATTTTCTGCCTTAACTCAACTTAAACATATTGGAACGCACACAGGCACCAACACTGCAGAACACTGTGATGTGCAACTTTTCTTAGCTTATATTGAGTGCTGTAGGTAGGCTGACATTGACCCCAGAATTTATCCAGGTCTGAAAAGTGTATCTGACCTGGAGACTGTTAACGGTGTTGACCGCCGGCTGTGTGCAGTCATCCAGCAAGCTTCTGGCTGTAGACAAGACAGAGTCGGTTTCTTCTCTGAAATCCCTTTTCTGGGAGACATAAAGAGGATATGTGTTGTGAGAAAAATATACTTTGAGATCAAAAGTCAAAAATTTAAAACATCTTGTGCACATTGTTAAGCATAAATGCTTCATATTAAGTGTTTGACATTCATTTATAAATTGTAAATGCCTTGCAAAAAAAGGTTGCTGATTGATCTTTCAAGATGAACTCAAGCTGATTTTTTTTTCTATCTGCTACAGCTGAAGCCATACTAATTGGAGTGACATTTTTATTCAAACATAACATAAAAAAATATGTTTTTACAAGGAACAATGGAAATGTTTTGTAGATGCCAACTCATTTTAATACAAGTGTAAGTTAGGGCTTCACACACACTTAATCACACTCTGTTACCAGTTTATTTAGGAGGCTCTTGAACTCCAGCGCCATGTGTTCAGGGTTGGGTCCCTGCAGCATCATCAACACCTCCCTGTCCAGCGTCTCGTCCAGCGGGGAGGCAAAGCTCATAGTGGTGGACAAATGGTCACCTCCATGGGGAGTCTGCGAGAGATAGCATATTTAAACAAACAAGCAAGAGAGACTTCAAACGCTTTCTATCTGCTAATTATCACATAGAGGCTGGACTGTGCACAGTCTGCTGCACCTAATGTTCAGACAGCGCCTTGTGTTGTTTGTGGCATATGCAAGGAGCCTTACAGTTCGTAGAAGAAATATCATTAGAGATTAATCACCTGCCTGTAGACATAACATTTCTCAGAACTGCAGCTGAGAACAGGAGCTCAATAAACTGAGATTACATAACACCGGCTGATCGGGGGGAATGCTGGGAGCATTCAACGTGCAACAGTTTGGCTGCAACAAGGAAGATGACCGAGACTTTGCAGACATAAATTATGTTTCAGTAACAATAATAACAAAACAGTGTGAATGGACAAATGAGAGTAAGTGCAACAGGTGAAAAAGAGCTAAGAGAATGAATGAAAAAGAAAAAAAGTATAGGAGAAGGTGAATAAATGAATCAGACAGAGTAAGGGAGTGCTGACCTCCAGTGGTGACTGTGCCAGAGCCAACTCTGTCTGCAAGGATCCTGAGCTGCTCTGGTTCAACCTGTAGGCCACCGACAGGGACAGACCAGCCCTGTGAGAGTCAGAGGGACGGGGGTGGAGAGGTGTAGTGCAAACTGGTTATAAAGTCAATAATTAGAAAATGTAACATCTATATAAGATTTAGCTTCACTTACCCAGCCAGGTCTGGTTGCATCATCTGCATCTGGTTCTCCAGCTTGCTCTTGTCTGCCCTCAGCAGCTGGAAACAAAAACCGGTAAACCAGCATGACTCAGTCCATCGCATTAGTTATTTAGAGGTCAACAACAATACTGAGCCCTTCTCCGCTAAAACAAATCTGTTGACCACAAGACCTGTGTGTGGACGGACAGCAGCTGTTTTATTTCCCACAGTCGGTCTCCACAACACATGCTGATAATTGTAGCAACACACTACTGGACACGGCAGAGAATTGTCAGTAAAAAAGCCCACATATAAAGATTGCTAGAAAAATCTAATTTAGCCTATGCATTTAGGAAAATAAATTCACCCTTTGAAGTTCATGGCCAATATTTCTTTTCCTATTTAAGCGCTTTGTATATTAAGACATAAGACACTTTTACAACATAATGATTTTACATTTCTGCACACAGGAAATCAGAGAATCACTGCCCCCTTTTTCTGCAAACGGATTGCAGTTAAATACACGTTTGCAGTATAAAGTGGACATAGATCAAATAGAAACCGAAACAATCATATGATGTGAAGTTCAACACACTGACCTCTGTGATGGAGGAGTATTCCTCCACTGCTGACTTCAGCTCAGTAATCTGTCTGCTCTTCTGTAAAAGGAGGTAAATGCAACAATACCAGTTTGAGTTTTGCAGAGAAACAGAAAAAATAAAAATAATTTGTTTCCTAGACCAGGAAAAGAAGATGTTTGTTTTCGAAAAAGTACTTGTCAGCAACAATATTTGAAGCAATTAAGATTTAACACATTTGCACTGAACTAGTGTGGACTGAAATGATTCAAGAAATGTTATGAAAGGTGATCAGAACTTCCACAAGTAGCTTTACAGCAACAGTAAACGGGATAATAAAGCACAGGGCACTGACCTCGTGTATCAAAGCTTCCTTTTCACCAACCACAGCATCATAGGAGTGAATTTGCACCTGAGGACAGAGAAAAGGAAGTTACATAACATCAGAAAGAAAACATAGTTCCATGCTGTAATATCACTTTGTCTGAGAAAGAGCCGACATACACAAAGTTATGTGTGAGGAGGGAAGATAAATGCTGGAAGGCAAGGAAAGAATGAATAAAAGGACGCTGTGTGAATGGAGTACTAAGGGGCAAAGTGAAGATGTAATAAAGCAGAGCAAAATCTAAAACTTATAATGGGCGGATAGTAAGGGTACCTGAAGGTCAGCGTTAATGTCACACAGCTCCGTTATTCTCCTCTGCAATTCATCCGTCTCCATGGTGACCTTGAAGTTCTGGGGAGCCATCACAGAGCAGCTGGTCACATCCTTTTATGAACAATCTTGTAACAATATACTCTCTGTAAGCTATGTATGAATGGTTGAGTATTACTGAGTCACTGCGGAGTTAGCGCATTGATTTTACTATCAGCTCCTCTGACAGACAGTTTGGACAGTGAAGTACCTCTTCCTGAAGAGATGCAATCTTGGCAATGAGACTCTGGTTCTCCCTCTCCTAAAAAGATGAAAATAATCATTAGCAAGTATGGAAACACATGCTCAGTCCTCCTTGTTTGCTCTATCTTTTCTTAGAATAAGATATTTTATATTGGAGATGTGGACTATTTTGGAGAGTGCCAACTGTAGACACAGAGACATAAGAAAAACCAAGACATTTTCCAGCTTTGCAAGGTTACATTGAACAGCGAGCATTTTAATGGATGCTTCTGGATGCTGACTTTTGATCTGCAACACGGTACAGGAGATTTCAGCTGCAATTGTTTAAAAATGGTGTAGGGGAAGCAAGCCTTAAGAACAGACATCTGTATGCACTCTAAGCTTTCAAGCAGAATGCATTTTTATAGATGGTCTTTGTGCTTCCTGAGTTGGACTGACCACGTGTTTGCCGTGTGCGGAGGCGCGAGCTCTGCCTTCCTCCGTGCAGCTCAGAGTGGCCTTCATCTCCTCCACCTCCTCCTTCAGCATTTTCTCCTTCTGGGTAAGCTGCTGGTTACTGTGCATGAGGACAAACAGATGGAAGTCAACAGGCCAACGCATGCTGCATAAATCTGTGCTGTCCCTTTGCATTAAAGTACATCTTACACTCTGGCCTGATTGCGTAGCTCCTCATTCTCCTCTGCTAGTTTCTGGTTGCTGTCCTCCATGCCCTCCACCACCTGCTTCAGCTTCTTCACCTCCTCCTGGAGCTTTTGGTTGCTCATCTGAAGGTCGGCAACACAGTAAACCAGCTCTGATGTCTCACTGAGAAGAAAACACACACACACACACACGTGTTAAATTGTTCCCTCCTGATATCCAAACTGCACCCTGTTGGTGCTCAGCCTCGTCCAGCACAGTATCACAGGGTTGACAACTCTCACACTTTTGTCTTGAAACGTTCGCTTTCATTCTCACACTGGCCAGACAAATAAAGAATAAAGTCTCCTTCTCTTGGACTTTAATAAATTGCTGTTGTCCTCACACAGCAACAGGACTGATGCACGTGTCTCCAAACTGTAAGAGAGAGAGGCGGTGTGCAGATAACTACATTCATGTTGGTACAAATATTGTTTCATCTGGAAAAGTACCTTCAACGACGTGCATAGAAAACAAAGCAACACATTGCAAGCTTAAAAAATGACAATTTGTTGCACTAAGCCCATACTTTAAGTTACCGCAGACACAGATGTTGCCTCAGTGCAAAGATGTCTTTTTTACACATTAACAGAATTATCGGTGTGTCACGAACCTCAAATACAAATTCATTTAAAGGGCCACTACCCCAAATTACCTTTTCTGTAGGTGAATGGCATTAAGTGTACAGTAAAGCATTAAAAACATTACATTTATTAAGTCCAACATCACCATGGAAACCATCCCGGCCACATTCACCCCCCCAACATCAGTCAGGATCAGGCATGGGTGGTCATACTTAGAAATAAAAGGTATGGCATTGCCTATTTAAACAAACATGGACACTCTCTCACTAATTTCCAGACATCACTTACAATTCTGCTCTGGATGCCTCCCCTCCAAAGGCCTCCAAGCTTCCTGAGGTCATGTTGAGCAATATGGACCTCTTGGCTGAAACACACACAGATCCAAAAAGACAAATTATTAAAGCGTCAGGCATAATCAAACATTTGAGTGATTATAAGCACACTTACCCGATAAGCTGTCTCTAAATTTGACTGAGTCCTGAGTCATGTCATCTGTTGGCTCTTCCCTGAGCCACAAAAGAGAAATCTAACATCAAAATGTGCAAGATCGCTTCTTTTCACTATCTTTTTAATGCATTTGGCAGCCATGAGCTATGTGGTTTTATTTCAGACTCCTAAAAAATGTTGAAATAACGTGTTGAGCTGTTTATTTTCTGGTGCCTGGTACAATGAGCACTAAAAACAGTCTGAAACTCATCCTCTACATGATGTACTGGCTGTACTGCACACAGAGCTTGCTGGCTGGTGCACAGTCCTTACTCATGCACAGTTATGCTTGTGTGTGTGTGGCCGGCCATGCAATAGATACAAGTACGTCTTCACCTACAGATGACGCAGGGAGCCTTTGGTCTAGTCGGTAACAGGATGAATCATCACTAACTTTGGACCTCCATCAGAGCAGCTGCAGCACTTTTAAGTATGAAGTCTGTAGCTTTATTTGCAGCCCACACATCAGGACAATTTTTAGACACCAGAAAATAATAGCAGAGTTTGCATCTTCTCTGAGCTTTGTATAATGTGACCGCTTACATAAGGGGTGAACAAATATGGTATATCATATATTTTGACTTTCAATTTTAACCTATCATCAGAGTCATAGCAAACAGAAGCAGTTCTACATCTTAATGAATGCTCCGAGACAAAGGAAACCCTGTTACACACAGTTGAAACTATGGGGGAAACATTCTCAGCAGTAATCTCTCATCTGATGCATCATCTGCCTACACAATATCTACTTGCGTAACTCGAACAGAATATATGAGTGGCTCTTTCCCGAAAAAGCTAAAATAGAAGCACAAGACAACTAAAGATGCAAGCTGTCTTTGCTTTTCATGCCTCTTTAAAGAGGCTGGAAACTCTGCAACTACAAATGTGTTGAAGGAAAAAGCAAACGTGGATCATCACTTAGTCACGGTGCTGATCTTGATAAGAACATTAGCCAACACAAAAAAGTCAGAAAACAATTGTCAAAAATGCTAAATAAAAAAGTTAAATTTGGTCATAAGAACCTCCCTTCTTGTTGCCCACTCACTCTAACAAAAAATACACCAATAACTGCACAGAATGTCTATTTTCAATAGCTCCATCTATAAACTTTTCACCTGTGAAACTGTTTTTGTTTCCTGTGAAACCAATATTTTGGAATAAAGCTTTTGATTTAGTATGTCTGCTTTTCAGTACTTGTTGTTACGGCAGTCATCGATCCACTCCTTCATGACGGCATGGTACGTATCCAGGTCGATGGAGACGTCTTTTTGTTCTGGATCGAGCATGTTGCAAAGGTCCTCCAGTCCACTGTCCTCCGAGCTCCGGCTGGTGGTGTGCCGCAGGTAGTCCACGATGTGAGACACATACACTTTACCTGGAAGATGACAGAAACAAAGACACTGAAGAAAAAGATCCTCTCATTTTTGGAGAACTTTACCCTATTACAATTGTGAGGAATATTTTACACACTTTACTTCAATCTTTGTGTTTTTTGTTCTGTGACAGGTCAAGGCAGCAAAGGCAGTAACCAAAGCAACGGGAAAGTGCTTCTGGGCTTCTTAATTCAGCATTCACACATCAGAACCGTAGTCATTGGACTAGTTCACTTTATTTGTCTGACAAAAATGCTTTCTATGACAAAATTCATGAATTGATTTATCACTAAAACTTAACCACTGGTAATGCTCCATGCATTATATCTTCTAGTATTTTCACATGTTTACATACAGGACTGTTCCTTGAAACGGTTTAATTTCATTTCAACATAACACAAAGCTATATGTCTATCAACAAATGCTGCATCACATTTTAACTGAAGACCCATGCAATATTTTTTTTTACCAGTTCTACCGATTTATGAAAAAATATATATTCTTACACAAAAATAGACCCAAAGAGGATTGAAGGAAATTAGATGAAAAAAATTACTCATCGCCTGAACTGTAGAAACAACAGAGGAGACTGTAAGGTGCAATAAGAAGCAGAGGTGAAGAGAATATAACAATCTTCCTCTTCAATAGTGGTAAACAAAAGGAAAAAATTAAATCAGGCATAAAAAATCACCAGAAAGACAGCATAGAAGAAAACATGTCCCATCCCTTTGCTGCACAAGACGGTTTACTCCAGAAAACACTCTGAACTAGTGAGAAAACTTAAAGCATGCTGAAATAAATGGAGGAGATTGTGCAGCCAATGCTCGGAGGCATAATAGGAAGAATGTTGATACTGTGTGACTTTTGGGAGCTGAGGGAATTTCTTCTGCCTTCTCCACGGAAAAACACAGTGTCATACTATACTCAATGAAAAGTACCAATCCTTCATTAAACGCCGTCATCAGTAATCACAAGACTGAAATGTGTGAAACAGCCATCAACGACGTTGTGAGCATATGCTTACCTCGACGCTGGGTGTCACAGGCGTGGAAGATGGTATCCAGCAGATTCTCCTCGCAGATCAGGCTGATTTCTGCCATATTCTCCTTCTTGTTTTCTGCAGCCACTGAGGATCCTGAGCACGAGTACGCAACACAATGGCAAGAAAACACATGATTCATTTTTATAAGCCTCACAAGCTGTTACAAAGTTACATAAAGCAGGTTAGTTTGGGACTACAACTCATAATTTATAGCAACTGGGGCTCCACATTAACCCTTTTGTCAGTTAGGTCAGCGCCCTCCCGTGGCAGTGACTGCAGATTGATAGAGAACATGCAAGACAAAACTGAAATATTATAGGTTTTCAACAACGGTAACTATCCGCAGGTTGAGTAAATTTTCCCTGATCTCCATACAAACAAATCCTCTCTTAAATAGCCTTTAGCTAGAATGGTTTATTCTTTCTCAGTGTTACCATTTAAGTTACTGTTTCCAAGGTTAAGAATTCACTTTCATGTTTAATATGTTTTGCACATCCCAGCCGACAACAAACCCTACCTCCATCTCCCATGGAAAGCCTCTTCACAACGAGAGCCGGGTAGGGCAGCTCAACCTCTGTGGAGTTCCCCGTGTCCGCTGAGCAGAAGTTGAGGTTGTAGGAGAGGGTGCTGTGGTTTGGGGTGAAGGTACGAGACAAAGGTGGGCTCCTGCTCAGCTTCTCGCTCTCGGGCTGCACTGACTGGGGTCCTCTGGTAAATGTAAAGTAAGGGGAGTCTTTGGACTGGGCTGCAGGTGTCGAACAATACCTCTGCCATGTCTTCACCTGTCTTAAATCACTCCCATCGGCACCTCTTCTCTCTCCCAGATTGCTGGTTATAGTGTATGTGACGTTAGTTGGCGTGGAGGGTTTGCATGCTGGGGTGGAAGAGGTGAACAGAGGGACAGACGGGCCCATGTTGTTCCTCTGTGAGGTTGCAGAGCTCGGCATCCCTTTTCCCTTCCCCCTCTCCCCCTCGTCCTTGTCCTTGTAGGGGGTCCCTTTTTTCAGGATGGCCTCCAGGTTGTGCCTGAGGCCACTTTGTGGGCTGTCGTAATTGCTGGAGGAGAGTTTGGGTATTTGGAAAGGTGAGTTGGGCTCTCGGTCACCGCGCCACTGAATGGTCTGCAGTTTGCGGCAGATGCTGTCCACAGGGTTGTGGCGACGATTGGGCTGGGGCGTGTAATAGTCCATGCTGCTGACGGCAGGGCTGCAGTGCTGGCTTCCTGGAGAGGGGAGAGGCTGAAGTCTGAGGAGTGAGAAGCAGAAAATGTTCAGTTAAATGCATGAACAGTTGAAAACTCAGACAAATACGAAAAATATTGTGTAACATTTAGAAAGCCATAGTTATTCTGCTGGTCAGTGCTGGAATGTAATTAAGTACATTTACTACTGGACTTAAGTACAATTTTTGGTACTTTACTTGAATATTTCCAGTTATGTAACTGGCCATTCTGCATAACAAATACTTTTACTTTTGATAGGACATTTTGATGCTGATACTTTTGTACTTTTAATTCATTAAGGTTTTGAATGCATGACTTTTATTTGTAGTGGAGTGATTCTGCAGTGTGGTATTAGTACTTTTACTGAAGTAAAGGATCTGAACGCTTCTTCCACCACTGCTGATGGTGCATGACCAACACTGTGCAGCATAACATTTTAAGGTTTTGGATAAGTTGCATATTCAGCCTATACAGGATTACTATCCCTGATATATAGAAGAAATTGTAAAAATGACAGCTGTGAGATGATAGAAGCCACAGGTGAAAGAACAAGAAGACAAGCAGGAGCCAATAAAGGACTGAGAAAATGAGGATGGAGAGGAAATAAAAGGAGATGGGGAATCAAACTATAACCTCCTTAAGCCACACACATGTTAAAGAGACAAAAACCTATATTTTGCAATCCAATCCATGTCAGACTTCCAATCCTGCCACCTCAAAGATACAAAGCATCACCTACTTAGGCTTCAGGTGCGCAAACGAGCTAATTAATTTGTGTTTGCTACAAAACTTTTAACATAATAGCATTTATTTATATCTCTGATAATCCTCCTGCCTTTAAAATAAAAAAAAATCGGCTTGCATACCATTGTTAATTTCATTACAGAATCGGAAATAAGCAACTTAAAAAAAACAAACAGTAAATATAGAAACAAAAAATTAAAGAAGCCAAATATTAATCAAACGATTTAGAATCTAAAAGCTTCCGACTACGACAGCCAGTGTTACAGGATTTTTTTTTTTTTAAGTCGTTAACGTTTCTGGAGCAGATGTACCTCCATACAAACAAATGCACCCGATCACACATTTTGCGCCTGATCACACATTTTGTGTTTCTCTCACAAATAGCCTTTGGCTAGCATGACGTTACATTCGGTTGTTAACGTTACCTGGTTAAGCTTGTAGGAGCAAATATCCACGACGAAATGTTTGGCTAAGTGTCCAGACGCACGCAGAGAGAGCACGCGCACAGGTAGAGTGAAGCTCAGCTCTCCAGGCGGAAAGAGTTAAAACCAAAGTGGGTGTTCACGACTCTAAAAATAAGACAGCACCCCTCCCTGCGGCGTGAAGGGGACACGGCACCCAATACAACAAGCTACCGGACAATTCATATTTATGGCGGTAAGATAAAAAGTCCATTAAATTGTTTGTTTCTATTTTAAGTGCCTCAGCTACAGCTAGCCGACTCCACACCAAACTCACAGAGAAAGTTCCATCTCAGTTCAGGCTTTGAGGTGTGTGACATGTTATGAAATAAATTTACTCCATGGAAGGTAAAATAACCAGGTTGTTTAGTGGTTTTGTGTGTATCCAGGCATTGCAGTGATAATTATATAGAAACTGGCTTAACAGTTACAGTTCAGTGCCATCATACCGAGATGCTAATCATTAATTTGGGTTCATTTTATATTGTCACGTTGACGCAGTACTGGCTGGTTTCAACCTGAGCTAACGGACAGTGGGGGATACTTAAAGGTGCACCCAAGGTTTGTTTTCCCTCACAGCAACTTCTGGCTCATACGTGTCTCTTCTTCTGAAGGTAACTTATCCTACAAGTCTCATTACTTTGCTATTGAATGTTGGGGATAAATATGGAAGACTCATGTTGTGCTTTATTCGGGCAGAAAGTGTTGCTAGCTTAAATGAAATCATCTAATTTACTTTTCTTATTGTTACATAAAGCTCGTCAGTGCACATTTATCATGCAGTGTAACCTCTTAGCCTATATTTAACAAGGAAGTTTTTTTCTTTTTACATGTATTCAACAAGATATTTTGTGAAGTATACAATGTGTCTTTTGTTATATAAAGTGATGGAGAATTAAATATGTCAATTAAAAGTGACACTTCCACCTTGAGCTGAAACTTTATGATTGTTTTGCCTCAGAGAAATACCAAAAATGTACAATAGGCTACCAATGACAATACATAGTTTTTTAAATTCAGAATCAGAATCTGCTTTATTGGTCAAGTATGTGTGCAACATACAAGGAATTCTACACACAACACAGAATAAACTGAGCAATAAAAAATTGCACAAAACATGATGTACATATATGCATAAGTATATAAATAACTTTCAAACACATAATAGGAGGATATTTGCAATATGTTGTGGGAAAATATTAAATAATGGAGAAGGTTTTTCTGACAATAACTGACTATTTGGGGTATTTATTATTCTAGTCCCTTGCGTTATTCTTTCCTGCAACACCTTCCTTGTGCATTGCTGACGTCTATTTGTTTAGTTGTTAATACCTGTTTGCCAGTTTTCCAGTTTGCTCTTAAACAAAGTAGTGCACATTTGAAGTCAATCTGTCAACATTTTTATTTGTTTGTTTACAGGTACATTTTCACCAGTTCGATGGCTGACAGCAACACTCCAAGCTTTAAGGTATCCACACAAGTTGTGCAGTTGTTTTATAACTGCTATTTACACATCACCTACCCTCAGTAGCTGCTCCAGCTGCAGCATCTTGATGATTCCTTGGCTTTCTGATGCTTAAAAATGCCCCCTGGTGCTCCACATAGAAGCACTGCTTCTTGTCCTCATGTTGCCATGAGCAGTGCTGAAAGGCCACGAGAGCTGCAGACATCCAACAGTGTTCTTATTGGGGGAAAAAAACATGTAGAACTAGTGTCATGGATTTTCAAGTGCTTGGAAAAAGTCCACTTGCTGTCAGGCAGAAAAACATCCGTGTTGTCGCCTTTTTTTAGGGGAACGACAAAGCCAGCGTCCACTCCTGTGCTTGTCCTTCTCTTCATACCGCTGCAGCCTGCTCAGCAGAATCCACTTTCCCAGCTCACACTAAGTAGCTGGAGCTTTGCTTGTTTTCTGACCCTGAATAGTAGACAGCAGGCTCAGGTAGAGATTAGGATGGACATGTGCAGACACACACACATACGCACACTCACACTCACACGGATGAGTGTTGGCTTTGGTTTGGAAAATGCAGATAAACATTTGCAGAAAAGACAAACTTTCAAAAAGGAACAGTTAATGATGAAACAGGTACGTGAACATGTATGTGTTCATTTAAGGTAACACTGAATCTGAGGCAATTATCCATGAATACAAAGTACAAAGAAATCCAAAACACATAACTCTGACCACTTTCACATGGTGTTGTACTGTGGTCACCCGCCACTTTCCAGTACTGTAATCAGGGATTATAGTGCAGGCAACCTTCTGCACCAGGAGGGAGAGTATAAAGAGCCTGTCTAATCCAGCCAGATGGAACAGATAAGTAACTGAAACTTGCAGACCACAAAGACAAGACAAGTCTCTTTAAAATAAGGATCACATCACTGAGTCTAGAGCAGCAGGAAACAGTCCCTGATAAATATGACACATATGACACATATTCCTCAACCTGCTGTTACCGCAGTGTCGTAAAGGTAGTAACTCAGATCCAAACCCTCTCAATGCTTATACGATGCTATTCTCCTTTAGCTCCAACCATGACCTTTGACCTCTAAATTTGATCGCATAGAAAGAGAGATAGATTCACTGCAGATATACATCAAGTAATTTGATTATAGTTCCTTTCTCTATATAGACTCATCAGTGTTACTGTGTCAGTTGGGCTCGTGTCAGTACGGTCACTAAGGGGTAAGCTGTGGTTCACCTGTTGGAGGCAATCTTTAAAATGAGCCTGTCACACAGTTAATGTTACAGCACCCCCTGCTGGCCAAACACAGATAGGAAAAGAATGGAATAACAGGAAACAAATTAAATAGTCTTTTTCTAGATTTTTGATTATTTAAGTGATTTAATGTGCTAAATCATATATTTTTTTACCTTAAGTCTTATTGCAAGACTCAGCCCTCTCAAAGCATTTATTAAAGGAACCTGCTATGCTCTTTTTCATGTTCGGTTCATACACAATTTTGGTTTTTTTTAATAGAACATGTTTGTATGCTTTAATGTTCAAAAACACATTATTTTTTCTCATACTGCATGTTTAAAACACTCAGTTTTAGTGCCTGTCTCTTTATGTACTCCAGTGTTTCCAGGTCTTCCACATTGAATTGATTGTAATGGCATTTAAAGGCACTTTCTACCTATATATATGTAATATAGTTGTGACATCGCAATCTTATAGAAATCCTGACAAATTAAAGGCAAAGATTCTAGATGTGGGCTGTGTGCACCTAGACCTTTTTTCATAATCAGAAGTCATGGTAATCTCCCTTTTTAAAATTATATGTTCTGTTACAAATAAAAGATAAATTATGCTTGAAGACTGTACTTTTCCTAAAAAATGTTTTGGGCTAAAACTTATTGTGGTCGACATGTCGCTCAGCTACACTCACCCATTATGAAATATGAGATGGCCTTTAAAAAACCAAAATAGCTCCTCTGCAAATAATTAAAAAGCATGATTCAGAAAAGTATGATTCAGGCAAGTGAAAATGTTTTAATTGTGTTTACAGAGCGAACTATGACAAAAGGGTGTAATGCCAAGGAGAGAATGGCTGACTCACAAAGTTTGCAACATATTCTGGTTACTTCAAGTTAAATAAAAACTATGCACTGGAGTCAAAGCAAAAACTGGAGTTAAAGCTAAAAACTGATAAAACGTTTTTGTTTTGCTGGCTAACCAGCCGTGGAGATCCTGCTGCATTAAGTGTATTGAATATTTATGTCTTTCCAGAAAAGAGAATTGAAGTATTGCCCTAAAGTTACACCCATGTCCACTTTCCCCTTTAACGTCACTCCTTTTCCTGTTCTTCTGTGTAACCAGGCAGCTGACCTGGTCATTGAGCGGTCCTCCAATCTAAAGATGAAACCAGACGTGTTTCCCTTTGGGACCTGCTTCACGGACCACATGCTGACCATAAACTGGAGTGCAGATGAGGGCTGGCAGGCTCCGCTCATCAAGCCCTTTGAGAACATGTCACTCCACCCGGCATGCATAGCACTACATTACGGCATACAGGTGCACTGACCACAACAATCTTTCCTTTGCTAAAATGGATATGATATATTGTCTGATATTTCATTCTGTCAGGGGACTGAATTGACTGACCGTACTGCAGTGCAAGTAGTTCAGTCAGGACAGGACAAATGAGGGTTTCAACATATTCAAAACACAGCATGATCCAACTAGATACAGCAAATATAAAGTGCATATGAAGGGGAAAAGTAACAGAATGTATTTTTAAGCTTTTAAAACATAATATGACATGGCGCCTCATAATGCATAATTGATGAAAAGAAAGCCATAATAATCAATAAAAATATGAGATAAAAAAATCTTTGAAAAAAAATCTCCTCCTGCTTCCTTTTTAACTGGCTATTGTGCTACTCACTGCCATACTTTGTATCAAAAATGAACTGAGACTGTATAGTTAAACATAAACATAAATATATTCTGTCATGTAACTCAAGAATGAATGAATCAGTATTTCCAAAATCTCAACTCTCTTCTCTTCTCTTCTCTTCTCTCCTCTCCTCTCCT
>CAFUXE010001171.1:256211-267236 GCA_903364295.1 Serranus cabrilla
CTTTGACAAGGCACTGTGTGTGTATGTGTGTGTGTGTCTGTGTGTGTGTGTGTGTGTGTTTTTGGGCAGAGGGGGGTTGGCGGTGCTGGTCTTGGACCCTCTGAACTCCCCTCAGCTGTGACCCACTGCTAGCGAGGCTTGACAATACCTTGTATGTGAATGTAAAGACAACATTACTCAGGCTGCCCTGGCAAGACACAGTTCACTCTGGCATGCATTTTAATGACACATTGATGAGACCGTTTACACATTCAGTGCGTCTGTGTTGTTTTCAATTGATTCACTGTTTTTGGTGAATTCCAGTTGACCTTTGTGCTGTGCACACTTTCTCACAGGTCGCTGCAACACTTACCTCAAAATTGTAGAACATGTTGAATTTCAGTGTTCCATGCAGTTTGAGAAGCTAATAAGAAGCTAGTAACAATGAAAATGATAAATCTATCAATAATGAAATAGTGAAGGTAAGACAAAACATGACGTACATTAAGTTGGCACACTCATGAGGTTAGTAGAAGTTATTGCTGTTAACGCTATTTGTGGGAATCATGTTGCTTACTCAAACTAATGAACACACGCTATCGTACCCTGATGACAGCAGCTTCTTCACCAAACTTAAAACCAGAAAAACGTTTGGCGGAGTGAGTATATCTAGTCTTTATATTCATTCATTCATTATCTGTAATGGCTTATCCGTACAGGTGGGGTACACCCTGGACAGGACGCCAGTCTATCACAGGGCAGACACACACAGAGACAGACAACCAACCAATTCACGCTCTCATTCACTCCTACGGGCAATTTAGAGCCACCAATTAAACCTGAGCTGCATGTTTTTGGACTGTAGGAGGAAGCCGGAGTACCCGGAGAGAACCCACGCCGACATGGGGAGAACATGCAAACTCCACACAGAAGGGCCGCAGGCCGGGATCGAACCAACGACTCTCTTGCTGTGAGGCAGCTGTGAAGCTGTTTGCTGAGAAGAAAAGGTAATTTGTGCTCAGAATGTTCCTGACTATGGCCATGTACATGTGAAGTAGTTTGACCACACATTACTGAACAGGGAGAATCAAATTATATTACAACACAATGTCCTAATTTTAAAACTCTTATAAATGGAAAAGGAATGTTTTCCTAAAGAGGTTTGCTGAAATGTTCAATGTCATTGTTGCTCAGAATAACCCTGAATATGTCCATGTAAAATAACAAGGTATTTCATTGTACAGTAAAAAAGAAATCCAACCCTTTCAGAATGACCTAGACTATGACCATGTTAAATATGAACTGTACCGTTTAGAAAAATAAAGGGAAAAACACCTCATCGCCCATGAAGTTGGAGTAGATATACACTTTATCTGTCTATAATCAATAACACTGTCACAATCATTACATGGAAAGTGGTAAAAAATATTTTATTCCAACTTTATGGGCGACTGTGTAGGGATGGTATAGGTACTCTAGTTGAATTTTTCAAAGTAATCCTGTTCAGGATGACCCTGACTAAAATCTAAAAACTTATTATACTATCCCACTCTAACTAAGTTAAAAAGTTTGCAGCCCTGTTCCCCAAGCGTCAGAAATATAACTCTATATCCCTGGTGATGTAGCTCTTCTTCACTGTGTCAGATATGTTCTTCTTGGCTGGAACACCACCTTGGTAATTATGGTAATTGGTAAATTTCTACATAACAATCTCAATTTATGCAGGCTTAAAAATGTTGTATGGATAACATCTCATTCTCATGTGACAAACAGAAATGTTCTTTCTTCTTTGATCGTTTCTCTTTCCTAGCTTCTCTCTCCTCTTGCTGTCAAGGTATAATGCCATGTTGTACCAGTGTCACCAAGTGTTAATACCATAGCTGTCATCACAAAATCCCACGTCTCCTGCCCCGGCCCCTCTCCACCCCTATATTCATCTATATCTCCTTTCAGATCAAAGGTTACTGCACCTCCATCCCCCCATCCCCCTCCATAAAGACAACGATTAGTAAAAAGGTAGGCAGACAGACTGACAAACAGACAAATATATAGATAGATGCTTTCCATTTTCCCCGGAGATCAACGCTGCACCACACACAGACAGGCACACAGGGGGATTATTTGGGAAAATTCCAGGGCATTTGTTCCAGAGTGGCACCGCGGGCCTCTGAACACCGGCGATTCAGCTAATGTCACTGTGTGAAAGCATCAATCTATCAACAAAACCCTACTTTGTAGGTCAAAAGGCTTTCAGCATCGCAGAAAAAGACAGAAAAAAAAAAAACAACGGCTCCACATTTCACCAGTGAGTGAGAGAAAGAGGCCTCGAGTGAGACTGAAAAGAGAAAATTGTTACCATTACCTTGGAAAAAGGAAAGAAAGTACAGAATAGAAAAAAAATTCTCCATGAGAAGGAATAATCAAGATGGTTATTTTTCTGCCGGATACCGCTGCTCCCTTGCATTATCAAAATTGATCGTGCCTATAATTTTACATGGGTAGACACTGAGAAATAAAGAGGTACGGAAGGCCCTATTGTCGGCCCGACACATATCAAACACTGTGATATTGTTACAGTTAAGTGGCAATTTTGTTGGGTGCAAGCAGCTTTTTTTCTCCACTGCAGAGTGATGCCATTCTGTGCTTTTTAATGACTTTAGCTGGCGAAGGGGACTCATGGACCTGATCACAATCACATAAACCCTCTTTTGTGTATGTTTGTTGCACTTGCCTGTTTCATTTAGATTCCAACAAATAGATGCGTGTTGACCGCCTTCAAGTTGAAATATCATTTCAGGTTTAAACCTTTCACTGTTAGACGACTGCCCAGCGAAAATCAAGGCTAGACCAAAACAATTTATCAGTTTATAGTTTATATTGCTTCATTTGAAGGTTAACATCTTTTAGTTTCTGAAAATGTGCCTGTTTAGCATATTTATATAACAAAGACAAAAAAAAACCCTGCACCGTGGTTCAGAGATGGGGCTCAGAAGGAGACAAAACAAGAGAGATGACATCAACTAAAGAAACAAATGACACACACATAAGAACCCGTGTGCAAACACACACCTCTCTGCCCTCCAGAGGTACACTATCTGCAGCAGGAAGTCCCATGCAGACACTTCCTGTTGGTCCCAGGAACAATGGCTATTGTCGCAGTCCGCACTACTCTGATATGAAGTGACCTCACCTCCGCGTCTCAGCTGACAATAAATCCTCCACCTTTAAATGGAACGAGCGATGACAGATTAACAAGGTGACGGCGCCAAAAACATTTTTAAAGAACAGCAACGGGGTTAAAAATGGTCAAATACGCAAGATTGAGGCAAAGATGCAAACAGGATGAATAACATGTTCGGCTGTTCTCACATTCTATTTTGTGTTGTTTTTCTAAAAATGTTCTGATTGTTCACGTTGTTTCCAATTTAGCAGCAAACTCCTGGCGCCAAACTCCAGCACGGACAAGACAGAAAGACAATGTAGTCCCTCTTACTCTCAAACATTACGCTGAGATGTTTCACATAACTCACATATCTGACAGGAGCTTCAGAAGGTTCTTCTCCAGCTGCTCCACATTCCTGCCTTTAACACGGAAAAGTCCATACAGTCTTTACATTGTGTCACACTATTAACTGAGCATCACAGTATCTCTATGAAATATGTTCATGTTGGACTATCTTCAGTGCAAAATGTACTTCGAACACTAACATTCAATGCCAGTGTGAAAAGTAGTGTGTCGAGGGTTGTTAAGAGCCGGTGCCTAATCTCAAACCAGGCCTTTCGCATTTCGACAGCCAAAGAATCATCTCTTGTCCAGGAAAACTGCTTCCAGAGCGGCACCAACTCTTATCATGACCAACAAGACCAACTAAAACATGTATCCTTAATATTATCTGATTTGTTGAATGTGTGGCACAAATGTGTTGTACATGTCGTGTTTGGATGCCAATGTAGGTTCGCAAAGACAGGAGCAACATTTGTAAAGTGACGATGCAGTCGGCCATTGTTGTTATTATACTTGAGGGGAGACACAGACAGACATATACAGTGATGTGGCAAAAGGCAAACAGGTTCTGAGAACAAACTGTGGATTAACTTCCTGCATTTCTGGTATATTTAATTCCATTTTTTTGTCTTTTATTGTCTTTTATGAATTCTTTTATGGTCATTTCACGTAGTTTTGTGATATCAGGTTGACTAAGGACTCCTTATCCTTATCTGAGTCCTTGAGTCTTTAGCCCTTTGCTCCATATCTTACCCTCTGTGTCTTTATCACTATGAAACTAAAGCATTAAATGCCAGAAAATGATCTAAATGTCCGTGTTGGAGCAGGTGATGTGTTGTCACTCCCAGCTTGTTCAGTGGTCCTACAAGTCAAACTTTGAATGTGAGCATATGAGACGTAAGAGCAAAAGTGGAAATAGTTAAAATAGCAACGGGCCTTACAATCGGGGTCATGAGTAAAATTTTGGACTCATTTACTGGTGTCTCCATGAGACACTGGAGAGTAGCTGAAACCAGCTGGTGTTTCCCAGAAACAAACGGCAGTTTTTAGGAATCTGATCATGATAAAGAGAGTTCATATGGAGTTTGCACACATGCAGCCACAGAGAAAAAATTAACCAGACGTAAAACATTCACTCCCACAGACGATCCGGGGATTCAAACTTCTGTGCTGCAGCATGAAGTAGATAGAAAAAAAGTCTAGATAACATATTGAGAGAGAGACGGGGAGAAAGAAAGAGCATTGTGTTCATTAATCAGCTGATGACACAGCTCCAGTGGCCTTAGTAGAGTGGGAAATAATGGAACGCAACCAAGCTCCCTTACCTTATGTTTAGCATGATCCTCGAGGGTGTTAGAAAAGGGTTCCAACATTCGACAGTGCTTTTTTTCCTTTCTGACACAGTGCATGTGTGTGCATGTGTGTGTGTGTTTCAGCATCTCTTCGTCCCCATCTGTACAGAGCAGCTGCCGTCAGGATGCTTCTGGGGATTAAACGCCTCTCTCACACACAATCTGCCTTCCCCCCCACCACCCATCCACATCTTCTTCACCTTTCCACCTCCTTACATTTTTCCCTCTCATTCTTTCTCTATGTGCCTCTTTCATTATTTCATCTTACCGCCAGCGCCGACTCTTTCATTTGTCTCCGTCTTTATGTATTTTAAAATCACAATCCACAATTGTTGTACACCACCACGTTTGATGTCTGAATCCACGCGGCCTGCATGCCATGTAGTGTGTAGTATGTATGTGTTTGAATGGAGACCAAGTTGGACCAACTGAAGCCTACATGAGCTGCTTTTACAGTGGATCAGTGGACTGAGACACTAACACAATAATTGGGGCATCTAAAGCTGCACTAATCAATATTTTTATATCAACAATTGGTTAAATTACCAATTACCCCTTTTCCACAAAATGAGCTCTGAATGAACTGGTTCTCTTTAGGACTCTGGGAGCCTTGGGCCATCTAGAGAACCAACCAGGAACCATCGTAATGAAGTAAACAGTAGTAGCAAGATGGCAGATTGCACTGATTACCTTTAGACTTTTGTTCCGTTATTACAGATGTTTCTTTTCATCCAAAAACAAACATGGATCAACTTTTCCCCAACAATTTCTCACTTGACTTCTTTATTTTTGCCTTTTCCATCCTCGCTGTAGATTAAGACAAAGAAATCATACTTTTTTTTTTGTTCCCAACCAATTTATTTTTGGTTATAATGCTCAGAATGGTTTAAAATTCAAACTCATTCAATGTTGGAAACGGGGTATATGTGCAATGTAAAGATGCTGTTGTGAAAAACCCACCGGAAATTATTTCCATAATCTGCAAGTACGCACACTGTTTCAATTTCACTGCATGAAAAGGATCTTTTTTAACTTTTCAACCATCAACCTGGTTTGCAGACAGCAAAATTAATCTGATAAACCCACAGCGCCCTGCACCAACAGATAAAGTTAGCTAAAGACTATAGAGCATTTAGCATCTACAGTTACTTCAATCAAGACCTAGAAGCATATTTATAATCTGGGAGTTTAGTTTCCAACATTAAGCAACATAAATTCCTGAGAATTAAAACTCAGATATACAAATGTGTGTACTCATGGATCAATTAGTTTTTTTTCAGATATACTGCATTAGACATTTGCTATTTACCTATATGTCTCATTAAAAGAAGGAGAGGAAGAAGACAGCAGATATGTTTAGAGATTTGAAGACTGTGGGTGCAGCGAAGCTATTTTACCAACTTGGAAGCAGCTATGAGAACCAACCTCTACGTCTGAGACAGAATTATAACACGTGTTACATTTTTATGGACTCAGTAACTGCAGCCAAAATGCTCTCACTGCGTTCAACCTTTCAATATCCATCACAGTCTCGGGATCCAAGAGCAGTTATACAAATGTGTGTTGCTTTTAAAAAACCAAACCTCCTGGTGTACGAAAGATTAAATAAAATGAGAATAAACAAACTTAATGTGAAGATCTTAAAGGTTTAGCATGTGGACGCCGGGACTGTTTTTATGTGTGAAAATGTAATGTTTGTGAGGAAAACTCTTCGTGACAGAGAAAGAAGTAAATTGTGTGCATGTGTGTGTGGTGCGTGTGTGAGCATGGCTCGAGGGGTGAGTGAGTTTTATCCTACTGTCAGAGAGAATGTGTCAGATTTCGACTCCTTTGTTCCTTGTCGCCGAGCCTTGTCGTTACGTCTATCCGTGTGTGTGTGTGTGTGTTTGCCTGCCATCCCTGTCGGCTTTAGTTATTAGTCACTGGCTCTGTCGAGAGGCGCCTTTTTTTTCCCAAATAGTTTTGAAGTCATAAATCCATAAGCAGACAGATGTAAGCTGGCGACCAAATACAGATATATATTAGGCATTCCCCTGGATCCAGCAAGCTGCTTGATGGGACATAAATGCAATCATATCCTTTCTCCCAAATCCCTCAGAGCTTTCACATTCTCCCTTCACCACTGCTCATACTATTAAGATACAGATGCTCTTGCTGTATACACTACACTAAGTCTGTGGAGATAATTCTCATGTATACCATATGTCTTCCCTTAAATTTCGATACACTGCATCTTCTCTGAAGTGCTGATAAGACATTTGAGTGGAATCTAGCGAGCATTGTGGTCCAAAGCGACGTGTGGGCTGCAGCGCTGGACCGTCTGCAAAGAAAAAACAGAATGAAAGAGACAAACTGAGTGAGCACATTTTGAAAAAAGGTTATTCAGAGTAGCAATCAAAATGGAGACTGAGGTGATTTGTTTGGAGGTAATCTGTCAGCGTGTGAGAATGGGAACGAGATAGGTTACATCCTGTCTGCCGCCCTATACCTAAACCCTTTGAAATCATTACACTCCTATTACTGTAATTGAGTTTGAGAATAATACCAAATGCTTCAATAATACCAGATTATGAATTCATTATGATATGCTATAATAATGCTGGCCAGATGCTGCCGTTTTGTCTGGCCGGCAAATGAATCTAATCCAAACTGGACATCTGACAATGGAGGTTTTCATAACCCCCAAATGACTTTGAGCAGGTTTTTTAGGTTGTATTCATTTGCAAAAATAGTAATTAGTCACTGAAAAAAACACAGGAAATCAAAGCTGGCTGCAGAATGATGAAGGCAGGTGGACAAAAATCCCAAATTATAAAAGACTGGTTGATTATATAACTCTGTTACATCTTAGACATTTAGTATTATTCCAGTATTTGTACCAATATCTTCTTGAAAGTAAAGTATATACAGCTTTGTGGCTAAAGATCATTTAAACGACCATTTATCCTATACGAATAATACACTGTGTATTAAATGTTTTTAAAATGATTTTTGTTATTAGTATGGCCCTAAGTATAGACACTTTGTTTTTTTACATTTTTTTTTAATAAATCCAATGAAAAAAACCCAATATGGAACACAAAACAGGAAATAAAAGCAGCACTCCAGTGTATTTCCTTATTCCAAAACAGGAGAAACATATAAATATAAGAACATTTACAGATGAGCAAAAAAGCGTATTGTTTATACAAGTGGGATGAAGGAAAAATGCAGAACAAAATACTTGGTAACAATAAGAATAATACTGAGAGTTAGTTCCACTGTGTGGCTGTTGCCTAGTGTCTACTTTCAGGCACACAGAGGTGGTTTTGGAACAGGAAGCACCGCCTTGACCCTTGCTTCCTCCATTGCGCCTTGTTTATGTTCCAACGACTTCCTGCATTTCTCTGTCATTTCTCAGGCTTGGAATAGCCCAGCAAGGCGGATGGATACATCATGATATATTTGTCTAGCAGAGCGTATACTGTACTTGTAGAACAGCAGTGTAAGCTCAGGGAGAGCTGCTTCCTAATAACTGGAGATTGCTGTGATGTGATTGTAATGCTGGTTTGCAGTCACTAGAGGGTGGTTAAGCCTGAGCTATGTGAGCGAGGTGCATCTGTGGAGATATAGTACATGACAGGAGGTAAGACTGCTGACATGTTTCTCAAAATGATCTCTCCTCTGTGTGAAATATATACCCAATGTAGCTTGGCAATGCAGACTTTGATTAATGCATGCTTTTGCTTAAGGAATTTCAATTGTGAAGTTTTTTAGAATAACAGCAATTTTTCATTACCAGGGTTATAGTTTTGCAATTTTCTCTATAATACTTTCTTGCCTACTGCATCATCAAAAACTGGAGACACTATCAAGTGAACAACCCACATTTTGAATGTAATTTGTATGCATGTGTGTGTGCATGTGTCACCCCCTCTTGACATCCTGCCTTCCCGTAACAGCAGAGGGTATTATAGTAAATATCTTAACCATCTTAACAAGTTCACATATAGACATCCTGTATTAATAACATCTAAAAATATAGTAGCAGCTATGTGATATAGCCTGAAGAAACTTGTCTCAAAGACAAGTGCAACTTCAGTGGACTCACGACTTTCTTTACTGCAGCTATGAGCCGACGCACAGAACTGATTTTTTGCCATCTAGTGTCATCGTTTTGATCATGGGTTCTCTTATCCAAAAAAAGAAAAAGTGCTGGTTTGGTTGGGGCCTACTGTTCCAGGTGGGTTGGGGGAGGACCCTGCCTTGTCGCCCCAGCAGGGTGTCATTTGGCCCGGCTCTCAAGCTTCGGGGCCCCAGGGGTCTGGTGCAGCCTGCCAAATCCTGGGAAGGTAGCTGTACTACAAGCTATTCAAAAGTAATACATGATGCTCACTGTGTGTGTTTGTGTGTGTGCCTTTTGTTTTTGGTAATGATATCAAAGACAAGCTGCAATGCTATTTTTAGGCCGGAGAAAATCATGAAATAACCCAGAACATCGACCCATAACATTCAATTCTACATTTTTGCTCGATAATGACTGTATGATTACTGGTTATATGTAATATAATTTTCCGTAAGGACTGAATTACATCAAACATATTATTCCTGATTGAAATTTTCAACAGGCTGTAAAAATTATATGGCATCATAAAAAGTAACTTCAAAGGAATCCGTTGAAATGGCTGAGAGGTCAGACACAGTTTTGTGCAGCGAGAAAAGAGAGGAAATTGACAATAAGACCATTCTCAGATCGAGCAATAAAAGTTATGCTCATATTACTGCTTCATGATTCCCATCCCTCCCACACACACACACACAAACAGAAACACACAGCAACATCCATGAAGCTATAAGGAGAAAGAGAGCGACGGAGTGAGGGCTGTACATGATCTTGATTTGGAGCAGCTTTAAACAAATTAGGGCATTTTTGATGCCCAGTTTTGAAGTAAAAAGACCAACACCAATATTGGAAAGATTCCCAAACAAATCCTAACACAGAACCCCTTGCAACTAAAGTGCTTTGTGAAAAAACAGATTAGTATGTCATATTAACATGAAAAGATGTAGGTCTTTGTGGTACAATTAGACAAAGAGACAGGGTCGTAGTCAGGTTTTTAGAAATACTGAGGTCTTGAGTTTAAGTCTTTAACAATCCTTGTGCATGAACCCAAAAATAAAGTCTTTAATTTCTTTAATTATGTTTTTTTTTTTCCTCCGGATTTTTATAATTCATTTAAGTGTTTATTTCTTGCTGAACAGGCTGATTAGGCACTGGCCTTCACCTGTAAAATGTCTTTCAAAGAGACACATACCATCCTGGAAGAAACAACAAAACAAATATAAAGAGATGCAAAGGAATTCTTAGATAATTATCCCTATTTTCCCTGTGATTAGGACCAGGTTACATAGGAGTTTATTGCAACATTTCAAACCCATACAATAATGTTTTGCAGATCAAACTTGAGGCTCCATGTAGTGTTTGCTGTTTAAATGCTGATTCTAAATAGCACTGGAATCTGCCTAATAAGCCACAGGTTTTAACTGTAGAATAAAAACTCTATCCAGGTAAAACAACAAATATTTCCCCCAAAAAATACAGTGGATATAATTTTGCTGTCATCAGTGCAAGCTGTGGAGAGACCAATAACTCAGGTTCTCTTAATCGTAATAACTGTTTAGTTTTGGATTTTGATATCATATAAAAATGTTTTGAATGCACTTTAATAATAGGACATAGACTCAAGGAGCGAAATAGCAGAGTAGGTTAAATTTTAAAGGAAAATGTATGTAATTGAGGCCAAAATAAGTACAGTTTGTACCAGTGGGGCATTTATAAAAAATGTTTTACCTGCATTTTCCTTTCAGAGACTATCTTTATACTCCAGATTCTTGTGGCTGAATCATATTGAACTTTGAGGTGGACTTGCAGAAGTCAGGCCACATACACAGACACACTCACACACAAGTAGAAAGTGAGAGAGAGGGAGATACAGAGAGAGGGAGCTGTTCCCTGAGCTACCTAGCTGCTAAACGCTGAAGAGAGGAGAGTGAATTTGGAGTGACATCCCAGTTATTGCTCATGACATTTGTGCATCGTCCAGGCGCATATGCGCAGTAAAAGCCGCACCTAGGGGAGATTGTGTGTGTGTGTGTGTGTATATGTGTGTGTGTGTGTGTGCTGATGAGCTAAGCCCAGCTGAGGACAGA
>CAFUXE010001171.1:274668-293661 GCA_903364295.1 Serranus cabrilla
CTGCGTCTCCTCTGTTTTGTAAGCGCGAAGTGATCCATTGTTATTAAATTGAGAGATGTGCTGCACGCTTTCATTCCCTGTGGAGGCTTTTAGTAAGTGAGCTGTTACAATATTTGACTTTAAAGATGGCAAATCTCCTTAAAGATAGAGTGAAACTGGGACAGATAAACAGCAGTATGTTGCAGGATGAGAAGACACTGGTTGGGATGAATAGTTGAAGGAGAAAAAGAGGAGGGAAGTAGAGTCAGTAGTCAGTCATGTGTAATGTATGGGATAACACCCAAGCCTCCATGAGTTTAGCATAAAGTTTTTCGTCTTTGTAGCTGGCACCTTTAGTGTAGCTTCTAGTGTGTGTGTTTGTGTGTGTGTGTGTGTGTGTGTGTGTTGCAACTCAGTGGGCCCAGGTTCAGTTCAGAGCCTAAAAAATTACTTTAAGAAATACCTCCTGCAGCTCTACCCTCCATGATGATCCAGATTATTTAATAGTCAATTCTATTAGTTTACTGTTCTTTGCAAACTTGTGAGTTTTGTTTAATATAAACGTCAGTCAGAAGTAACAATCCAAAATATAGCAGAAGTGCTGTTGAGGTGTTCAGAGTAACTTTTGCACTGTGTAAAAAAGGCTGCCCCTTCATTAATATGCTTGTGGACATCAATTTCTGTGACCTGATTTGGAGTTTTAGCTATGTTTCCAGGTAAATGTTTCTGTCATAGAAAGGATCATGAACTCTGATAGTTGTAGGAGCAGGAACTGGTGGCCAGTAGTCTGTAGGGATTTTTGTGGATCATGAAGACCTGCAGTGCTTCCCCTACCATTATATTAGGGGGGCACCCTGCCCGCCCAACAGCACCCCCTGCCCCCACTTGACGGTCATGTTTATTTGATGAAATTGTACTTTCTACATAGTGCCACATCACAACAGAAGTCAGTTAATCTTCCCGTTTAGAGCAGGTCTATACCTTGTCTATACCTTAGTAAAAGAACCAGGAACATTGCAGCTCACCAACAGGCTGCTATTGTTTTAATAATATCCCAGGGGCTTGTTTAATACTGTGTTTCTGTAGCCGCCATCCCTTCAGTCACAAAACTAAGTGAACTGCTGCCTCATCATTTCAGAGATCTCATTATTTTCAATTTCCAATTTCTGTCTGTGATACTGTCTAAATGAGCTTTAGGATATTAAAGGGTCAGTGGAATGATTTAACATTCCAGTGGAAATCTTTGGACTGGCTTCACCTTTTATCAGTGTAACAATCCATCTTTGTGTAAACAAATGTACACACTTTAGAACCTTGTACACAAACTGTAGGTCAAGCATAGCCCACCTCTTAAAACAAACAAAAAAAGATCTAAAAAAAATAACAAAACAAGAACCGACAAAAAGAAGTAAACCCCTTGAGGCCTTCCTAATGAACCAAAGTCCAAGTCGGACAGATGCAGCCTATTTCCAAACTTTTTTTTTCCTGTTTCTTTGTGCATCAAACTCTTCAAAAAAACATAACAAGCTTCTTTCATGGATCAAACGAGAGCGGCAGTGCTCATTGTGCCAAAGCGGGATAAAAAAAGGGAGACAGAGAGAGGGAGAGCGGGAGAGAGAGAAATACCTTATTATTGTTATCAAAGTAAAGCCAGCTCCTCTCCTGCTGCTCTTATGGGACCTCCCTGACTCTCTCTGCTCATAGACCCAGGGGGAATCTAAACATGACCCGCATACACCCCCCCTCCTTCCTTGAACACGCACACACACACGTGGGCCTGTCTTGGTGCACATCGTTTCATTTGTGAAATTAGTCCATTCTTTCTGACCCTGTCTTTTCATCAGGCGCGGTGGTGCATATTTTAGTCCCTTTCCTGCGCTTGTTTTACTAATTGGTGGCTATACTTTGCCCAACACTGATATCCTTTGATCATCTCAGATCATTACGTTTACCTCATTAATTTGCTCAATGTGATTTTTCTCCCCCCAAAAAATTTAAGGGTCCGTGCAAAATTGGATTAATAATAGATCATATGAGCCAAGAGAAAGTGCAATTCCTTTGTGATTTCTCCTCTACTTTGCTTGCTCTTTCTTTCTTTTCTTTTTTTCATTATTGGTTTTCATTGTCCTATGGTGACATGCCATCTTTAAGGGAAAGGTCAGTATTTTGGGAAATGTGTTAAGAGCAATCTGCTTTAAGTAGGAAGCTGGAGCAAGGTTGTCGGGATGTGTTTAGCCTAGCTTAGCATCGGGGCCAGGGGGAAGCAGTTAGCCTATTTTCACCTACCGACACTTCTAAGCTTACTTTTTAGCATAATGTATCTATCTAGTTGTATGCCAAGATCAGACTTCCAAAGCTTGTCAGTCCAAATCAGTTGGGATGCTAAATAAAAGCTGAATGTATCAAATTCAGAAATATAGTTTATTTTTACAAAGCAAAACCTGCCTGCCAGGGTGTGTGTAGAGGTAGCGGAAGGGTCCTCCCCCCCAAAAAACAAACAAAACCAAAGCTTATAACAGCAGGCCAAAATGCATGTATGAGGCTTCCTTTGAAAGGTAACCTCCCCTAGTAGCCGGTCCAACTTTTCGTCAGCGATTACTCTAATTACATTTAAAAACATTGATCGTCCGGGTATTACAAGTCAGTGTTGGAGCCCACAAAGTGATGAGCTGAATTCCCTGTCCTGATGAGTGACTTGCACAGTAGTCAAATGTTATCTTTGTCCATTGTCATTCACAAAAAGTGTAAGTAATATATTTTCTAATTAGACATAAGAGTATAAATTTGCATACATCAAGCATAAATGTAGCTGTTGACAAACAGGTGATTGGAGAGCTCTGTGGTATTTGCATTTCTGTTCATGTGTACATTACACAAGCTACTATTTGTCAGTTATACAGATATTTGGAGGCATCATTTTGAACTTTGGACTTAGCCAAGTATGCAGGTTTCCCCTGCCATCAGTTTTTTAATGCTAAGCTACGCTAAACATGTCCTGACTCAGGCCCCTTACATCACACACAAGCAGCAGATTGATATTGGTCTTTCATCTCACTCTCAAAATGAATGCAAATAAGCATTTTCCCCAAACTATTCCATTTAAGTTCAATAGGCTCATCATACATATACATTCAAGCTTTCACACAGAGACTTGAAAACCCACTCAGCACAGGTGCAAACATCCACTTTTACCCAATTTTGCTGCTTTTTGCTTCACATAGAGTAGGTCCTGTTTGTTCAACATACATTAAACATTAGAGAGAAACACTGTAATTCATCCAAACTGCATCAAGTGTACAATCCCACTCCACTTTCACTCACCAGCTGTGATTGTAATGGCTGTCAGTACATCGTGTATCACACTGTTTCATCCTGGATTTCATCCCCTTTTCAGCATCAATATCTCCTCCACAGATATGTTCCCTAACAACAGGCTGATGTCTGCGCTTTGTTGTTGACAGCTTCATTGTCAATCCACCCAACTCCAAATTGTGTTGCACATAAAGACTTGTATCTCCCTCTTTCTTTCTCCTTCCTCTCCCTGTTGTTCTCTTCGGAGCAGATTACATCTTGGATCGCTCTGTCTGCAGGCGCCGCAGCATTGTGTTGCATCTCTCTCTTGTTGTCTCGTTGAGCTCCGCGCTCTCCTATTATCATATAGATAAGTGAATGTTCTGTTTCGGAAAGACAGGGAAGCGCGGCTCTAATGTAGTGCATTGTGTACGTTGTTAAAATTGCCCCCTGTCGCCTCTGCCATTCAAGACACCCGCTTCTCTATCATAGTTGTAAACACAATCGCTGAAGATTGCGAGTTTTTGGGCCTTGTGGGTGAAGAAAAGATTATGCATGTTTGTGGGTTTTCTCAGTAACTTTGTTTTGTGGTGTAAAGGGAGCCATTTTGCATGTGAGTGCATATAGTATGTGTCTGTCTTTACATGGGTACAGCCTTAGTCTGGAGTTTGTGTGCGTGATTGTGGAAACATAGGTGGTGGCACTGTATTCTGATTTTATTTTCAAGGTTAAGACAAATGAAAAGCATGTAATAACGGTTTACTTTATTCAGCATGTTCCACATACTCGACATTTTCTGCAAGAATTTGTGCATTCACAGACTGCGTTTTTGTGTGTCATTGCAAACTTAGTATATAAAGTGGGTAAAAGTGTGTGTTTGTGTTGTGTGTGTCTGTATTTACAGTAGAATCTCTTTGACAATGATGGAGTGAGTTTAAGCAAGAAGAAAATCCCCAGCAGCTCTCGTGGCTCAAATAGCCTTTGGGTGCCACTTCTGTAGTGTGCGTATGTGCATATGTATGTGTGTGAGAGAGAGAAACAGAGAGAATACACCACTTAAGTCTCAAAACCTCCTTTCTCTTAGGGCTCCCACTTAGACACTATCTTCTGAAAGTCTAATATTGTCTGTGGCATCAGTTAAGTACACAGCCCTCACAACATAAATGTACTGGTTAAACTGGATTATATAATTTTGCAGGGCCAGTTAACCCCAGTTCAATCCAGTATGGTCCAGTCCAGTCGAGTGTAGTTGAGACTTCTCCACCCACTCTGATCCAGCTCGGCTCAGTTTACTTCAGTCAGTTTTAGCAGAACAGTGTGAACTCAGCCGGAGGAGCTGCAGGCCGTGATGTGATGACTCAGAGATGGAAGGAGACAATCTGTTCCCTGTTGAGCCCCAGGTGTGCATGTGTGAGTTTGAGGGAGTGTGTGTGTGCCTGTGCACATATGACACACGTGCAGTGTGTGAGTGTATATAAGTGCAAATGCTCCTCAAGGATTAGATACACTGTGATAAACAAAACAAAACTAAAGTTATGATTTATTTATATTTTTTATATTATTGACTTTGTTGAATGTTCCCATTGTGACATATGTGGAGAGAACTGACTGCTGAATTTCTTCACCATTATTTCTAATATCTTCCAAAAAAACGTTCTGCTAGACAAAACTTTATTTAGAGCCTGTAGAGTTTCTACTACCAGAGTTTAGTTAGCGCAGGTGCTGCAAAGTGGTTACGGTTCAAAGCTTTAATCCTTAGAATTATCATGAAATAAAACCCCATTTTTATGCCTTGACAGAATATCTTCAATGTTTGCACAAATGTTCATTTGCCCGCAATGCTGACCTGATTACATTTTGGAGGTGAAAGGCCAAAGGTCACTGTTACCTCAAAAATGAGTTATGGCCATAACTCAATAGGTCATACGCTAATTAAGACAACATTTCACACAAGGGTCTAAGGGATAAAAGTATGAAGTGATGACATTTTATACCCAAAAGGTGAAATGTCACTGTGACATAATGTTCTGGCCATTATGTAACACAATAACTCTGGAACAAAGGGGGAGATTGTGACCCTATTTAACATATGGTCTAATACTGAATTGGTGACGCTAATCTTGGTTACCCACCTTGAAACTGTGGTGATTTTATAGATCCTCTATGCTGCTGAGGTGCAGATTTGTGTGAAGCATCCATATTTTGGAATTTGTAGTTTCAGCAACATCCATATTTTAAGCATTGTTTACTGTCATGGCTACAACTTCGTCCCTCTGGTAGTCCACCACAAGCTCATTGGATTTGCTGATATGGAGCCTCGGGTTATTGTTGCACCATTTAAAGAAGCTCCTCAGTCCTTGGATTTCCTGTAATCCAATGTTACTGTTTGTAATCTTATCCCATTGGTATTTCACTGTCAGAGCTGTATTATACCACTGATGCAATCTCCTACTGCTGCTCCTTCACATTAACAGCATTAAACAGGTGAAACACTGATGAAGGAGGAAAAAAACACAGTAAAGTCGTAAAAATGATAAAGGAAATTTGACTGCTCTCTGCTTTTGATGCAAGACAAAGACTTGAGTGACATAACATTTCCTGCAGAAGAGAGAATGATGAAACTGTTAGGGGCAGTTTAACTCCACCATATGTTCAACATAGCAGAAATACTCTTAAGTTTTATGCCTGTATGAATTTCTTTGTATGTTTGTTTTCTTTTCTATCATCTCCACCTGTTATCTCCTCTTATCTCCTCGTATACTTGCAGTGGTATCGCTGATAGTGGGTCAGAGCAATACAATGTGTGTGTGCTTCCATGTTTACATGTGTGTGTCTGAACGGTGTTCGTGCCAGGCTGAGCACAGCTTCCCTCTGATCCAAAACCATCACCACCTCACACAGAGACACACACACTTCCTCCCTCCTCCATGCGTTCTTCCACTTTCAACATCCATCCCTTTCTTATGGAAAAGAGCCAATTAGACTTGTGTCTGTTTGTTTTAAACAAAATGGCTTTTAATTAGCGCGATCAAAAAGGCTTCTTTCTGCAGGCCCCAGGATCCACTTTGTAGTTCCCCCTCCAGATCGCACATGGGTTTGATGCCACCTGATAGGACGCCAAGACAATCAGAACACTTTTATAATGAATACACACACACACTTTATCACTTTGTCTCCATCTATCGCTTGTTCTCTCTTAAAGTCTTTTGGTCTTTTTGTTGTATTGTTACCATAGCCAGTCCATTCTCTTGCCCACATCCTCTTAATTCTTCCTGTGTCTCTCCTTTCTTCTCTTTTGTCCTTTCTTACTCTGATCTGTGTTGTCATGACGTCGCCCAGCATGACTCACTGCTGGACATAAACTAGTATCCTCTGTCTTCTTCTTTGGCTACATTCACTTCCCAAATTGCTTGTCAGTTTGTTTAAAGACACTTGATAAACTGTACTAAAATACAACCCTTTACCAGGTTGATGTCAAAAAGCATGTATTTGGAGAAACAATGTGTTAATTTTAAATGTATTTTTCTTAAATGCCACCTATTTAACATAAAATGCAATGAAAATACAATAAAACTCTTTAAAAGCTCTGGAACTTTTGTGGCGCTGCCAATTTCCAACAGAAGTCTCCCTGGTTGCTGTAAATGTTACGTATTTTTTCTTGCTTCATTGTGACCGACTCACAGCTTGACTCACAGCTGGAGCTGTAGGGTGGAAGAGGTGGTTGTTTGAGTGCAACTGTGTTTGTATCAGTCTGCATGTGTGTGCTTCTAGGCTTTGCTCCTGTAGTTATATATGCTTTGTTTGTTTCACCAGATGCTCTCACATTCCTGACTGTATACTGCACATACTGTATGTGTATGTGAATATGTGTGTATATCTGCATGTTTTTCAGGTTGTGTGTCAGGTTATGTCCACTGTATTGTTGGTCTGTTGCTGACAGTGGCTGCAGGGAGTAAACATGTGACCCAATCAGCTCACTACTGCTCAGCTCACCAGGGCTCCTAATTGACATGTTTGTGTGTGTGTATGTGTATGTGTCTGAGCTGAAATAGGTTCAACTGACAGCTGTCAGGTTGCTTGACTCAATCATGATCTTCTCTGTCTCGCTTTCTTCCACATATTCTGACATGTACGCATACACACATGCTGAAATGACCAACATTCACTACCCAATGATATTTAGGCCTTTTGGCAAAACAGTCATGGACATTATATAATGGAATCAAAATTATGATTATGAACCTATAAGTCTGGAGTTCATTAAAGTATCAGTCACTGCTTTCTGTGAACTGTGTTCACTGTGACACTGTCTGTGCTGCAGGTTATAATCACAACTGCCAGTTGGACTGTAAATGCACAGCATGCATCCATGACAATGTTGTACATTATAAGCTGGGGCAGTCGCGATACCTTTAATATTGCAATACCTTGCTATTAACAAGCCAACCACAGGGGACGGCAAACCACCTTGTTCCTCTTGTTCTTCTTCCTTCTTGTTTTGCACTTTAATTCACGTGAATTGAATGATGAATAAATCAACGATGAACAAAAAAATAAAGAAGGAACATAAAGCAAAATTCCCATATTTGCCAATAAGGAAGCTGTAGTTACTACCAACTTTGCCCACCACTGGGACATGAAATCTATCAAACATTACAGTATTTATCCTCATGTGGTGACTCCCAAAGCCAACAGTGAGAAGAGGGAGCTGTGACGGTGTAGTGTGAGTAGGCATTGAGAGCTGAGCAGTCACAGTTTATGGATGATTCTCTTGACGATTGCCTGAGCAGTATCCTGGCTTTAATGGCTGCACAAGCCTGATTTATAATGTGAGTTAACCCTGACCCTACTCTACCTCACAGCATCACCTTCACTACTACACACACGCACACACACACACTCATGCACAAGATTACTCCGTGCACGTGTCAGAGGCTGATGGATGGACAGAAACAAAGTACGATAGGGACCAACAACAAGACAATACAGATTATATGTAGGGTAAGGGAGATAGCTGTGTGTGTGCGTGTGTTTGTGTGTGTGTCTCTTTACCTACTACAGTTACGACCGTATTGTTGATATGAGTAGCACTTAACGTAGACCCCATTTGCCTGTAACCTTCCCTCTCTTTACTTTCCTACCGCTCTCCGTCTCTCTCTGTCACAGTGAGTACTTGCCGTTGTGCAAGTGTATGAGTGTGTGTGTACGTGTGTTAGCACACTTAGCATAGAGCCCCCTGGTTTCCCTTCATTTCCATATAATTAGATTGTGTGTGAAAGGCTACTTCCAGTGCATTGATTAAGTGTCAGAGGAGAGGAGAGGAGAGGAGACAAGCATCTCTGGGCAGAAGAGGGACAGGAGGGGGCACGACACTACAACAACCTGACACACACACACACACACACACACCCACACACACACACACACACAAAGCCCTCCTTTCCTGTTACGGTTATAGATAGTGACGTCTTGGCTCCTGAAAAAAGCACTGACAAAGGATATGAAGGTGTGTTTGTAATAATGACCCATATTGTGTACAGTATGACATTGCCCTTGTTTGCTCTCTTTCTCTTTTTGTTTTGTGTGACAGAATCAGAGCAGACAGTCTTAGCCCTGTGTTTTCTCGGACTAGCCCCCGTTGTCTCTGTCTTAATTTATGTTTTGCTGTGGCTGAGTCTGACTTGGGTGTTATACGACCGTCCGCTAGCTTGCCCTATATAAGGACAAAACTATCGGACTGGGCTGAACTGAGCTGTGCTGGGCTAATGGATTGCAGTCTTTCCACATCTGAATGTCTACTTTACCTTAAGCCAAACTGCCTCCCAGAGGGCTCTTGAGAAAATCCTTCCTTCATCTCAGGTTGTTCATATTGTTCTTTTTCTTGCATTTCTTTCTTACTTGATCACTTTTGGCTGACAAAACTGGTACTGTCACGCTGCATTGGTGGCTCTCCTAAGAACTTTGGTGAGAAATTAAAGTTTTTTCTAATGATTCCCTCACATGTCCCTATATACAGTGATATAATTAATGAGCAAAATGTCAAAGTACAAGGTATTACTGTTTGCTCAGGAGGTTAAATATTCAGCAGTTCTTGTTAAAAGGTTTCCACACATATTCACCGTCACTAGCTGTGTTACCATTATTTCATTTTTATGTACCTTTTTAAAGTATTATCATGTTAGTAAAGCTGAATAGAAATGGCAAATTTTGACATAACCATAATGGGATTTATGAGAGGAATCATGGATTGGTAATATGGCAGCCTATATAGTGAATTTTTGAGCAGGAAAGCAAATATACTTGTTCTATATGGATTTTGCACCAATTTTGCACTGATATGAATATGCAAAGAGATTTGATGTTTATGTATGTGTTTGGAGAATGATTCTTCCGGCAGAATCATCTTGCTAATCTGATTCTTTGTGTGTTTCCTTAAAGAGAAGATAATTTACCACCAAATCTCACTGCAAGTGTGGGGCAGACTGTGAGAGTGACTAACTAACTGACTAAACCCACCTAAAGTCACCACCTTGAGTGACACCACAAGCATGTGCTTTTATGGAATTCTAATGAAATGTTGTTTATATTTACAGTTGTTTGCAACATGCTGATTGTCACCTTTCGTACCACTGGATACCTTCTTTTATGACCAGGTTTGGAGGAGAGCGAACAGTATTGAACTTGGCAAGTCAGGTGGAGCTGCTTGAAGCCCCAGCTGAGTTAGGATAACAATCCCATGCACACACACACAACTGTAGTGTAGCTGCTCTCTGTGCTAAGGGCTAATTAGCAGAACAAAGCATCTGTTGTTCTTTTAAACACACGACAGTTAAATATTTCATCTATCCGCCTGTCTCCACCGATCCTCAGCTCCGCTGGAGTAGCAAGAGGAGGCAAGCTGACAGCAAGCACACACACACACACACACACACGCACATGCACACATTTGCTGTGAATGTACACATGCATGCACATAAATGAATGTAAAAGCCAGCATACACAGAAATAGACATGCTGAGACACACACACCACCTGTGCCCTTGTGTAAGCTGACAGCAGCATCAGCATAATGTGCCATATTAAAGTGAACAGGACCTTTACTATAAACACCATTCTCTCTTAGAGAGAGACCTCGAGGCAGAGAGCTGGAGTTTGGTCTGAGAGAGACAGGGCCAATGGCTAAGTGCTTATTACCCTGCCTCCCCTGATAGTTTCAAATATACACTTTGTTCTTCCCCTGTCTGAGGTAGGGAAGAGGGGGCGATTAAGGGAAAGATAGAAGGTCCACAACCTGGAGAGAAAGGAAAGGTTAAGTGAGTCGAATGATTTGAGATAGGAAAAAGACATATCTGATGCTCTGTCTGTCTCTTTCCCACCCTCGTCTTTTTCCTCTACGTCTCCCCTCCTCTTCCTCCCTCCATCTCTGTCTCTCGTGGCTTGAAGAAGGAGTGTGGGGGCAGAGCGCTCTCGTCTTGTTAAACGGCTGGCAGATGACAGAAAAATTAGAGGCATTTCGCTCTTGACAGGTTGTTGTGTGTGCGCGTTTTTTTTCCCGTTTTTTTCTGCTTCAAATGTTTTTTGTCAGTTTGTTTTCAGTCAAGCTGTCTCGGCAGCACAATAAGTGCAACTGGTGCACACACGCACACACACACACACTAAGAATCACACATGCAAAAACACATGTGCAGGTTTTTTGTGTTCTCATAGGAGACAGATCTGATTTTGTGTTCTCAGATTGGTGGCAATGGGAGGAGGGAGAGGAGCCGTTCGCTCACAAAGACGTCTTCCCCTCCGCTAATTATCAAGACAGGCTTTGATTGCCTGTTTGGAAACAGTTTTCCAAACAGCTGTAATGACGATGATTAGGCGGCGCTGTGACTTCTGTGCAGATGGAGGGATGAGTGCGCAGTCGGCCCGTCCAAACATCTCGCCACCTTGTGTTTACGCAAAGCTGTGTTTTTCGCAGCCGTATTCGCATGTAATTTTGTAAAATTATTGTTAACATTACAGTGCAGGCTTCTTCCTTGTGCCTTCCTCCTCGTCTGTTTGTACGATGTTGCTGACAAATGTGCTTTCAGGTACTAAGCACCACCTTTTGAAACAGTGGATGTGGTAAAATTGTTATTTTTGTACTTTTAAAGGTAAAATGTTACACCTTCGTTCCTGCTTTACTGTTGGCCTGCAGCTACTGGATATATTTTCTTGTTATAGTAAAAACACAAACAAACAAAAAAGAAAAGCATCACTCAGACACATGCTAACACTTGGCGAATAATGAAATAGTGACATGAACCACATCTGTCTAAAGAGACTAAATTAACACACAAATTATAATCTAATTGTGATAATGCTATAACACATGAATCATTACAGCAACACATTGATGCTTTAATGACTTATTGCTGCTTTAATACTTCATGTAGTTCCCTTGTAATGTATCTCTGGTAATTCTTCTCCATTACAGTTGTTTTAAATCTGCTATTATTCTTATAAGAGTTTATCGTGGGTGTAAAACAAATGTTTTATTGCTGTAGCTTAGCATTAACCTGGAGGAACCCAAGCTGTCTGACCCTCATTAGAGTGGGGAAGCATTTGAAATGAGCACCAAACAACCACAGAGAGTGGCAGCCAGCTTCTCATTAGAGGTAGAGAGGGAGACAGAGAGATAGGGACAGAAACAAAGAGAGAAATACAGAGAGAGCCAAAGTGGGTAAAAAGAGAGAGACATCCTTGATTTGATTACTTCAGCTTAGACAGACAATGCAGTTGAAGTGATGAAAAGTCTTATTTGTTTCTTTGTGTGTGTGCATGCATGTCAGTTCATGTGTGTGTGTTTAGTTTCAGGGATGAGCTCATTGAGACAGAGGCCATCCATGTTAAGTGGGCTCCAGAGAATTTATGTGTGTGCATGAGAGAGAGAGAGCGAGAGACTGAGAGAATATTTGCATATGTATGTTTATATACTAATATATGAGTCAGCATATGTTTGTGTGCATCTGCATCTTAAAGCCTGAATGGCCTTTTAGTTCAGGTCCAGCATGCTTGTCGTTGATGTGGGCTGATTGATCGATCAACACGCATGCAGTGAAACCTGCTAGTGTGACTGTGTATAGTCAATTATCTTCCCAAAATTTTAAAAAGTGTATTGTGAGAATGTGACTTTAAACTAGATAAAAATCCATTTATCAGAGCTCTTGGGAGACAACCACAACATTGATGCACGCATAAAGGGGATATGACCCAATTGACAGGTGACCAAATGAAACAGACTGTTACTTTGAATAAAATTACAGACTTCTCTGGGTTTTAAAATTGTTGGAAACATTTGGGATAATGTAAGAACACAACCCAACAAATTTGTTCTAACTGCTTTTAGACTTCAGACAGTTACAAAAATGTTTAATATTATACCTTGAAATACTCAAAAGTGTTTAACTTAGGTAGAAATAAGGTATAATACGGTAAATAGCAAAACAGTAGTGGCAATGTTGACTTCATTCCCTTAGTTGACATTTTGCCAACAGCGTGCTTTCTTCAGAGCTTTGATTGTGCCAGTTCATTTGAAGCCCCTGTGTTTACATTGCAGTGAGACTGTCTAAATCTAAATTCTCATGAACTGTCTTGAAAAATACATCTGAAAAAAGACACTTCAAGAGTACTATTTGAATAACCCTCAAAACAGACATCGAGTATGACGTGATTTGTTTTGAGCGATGATGAAGATGAATAAAAATACAGTATCAGGAAAAATATCAATATGGATATCTCCATTTTATAATAATGAATAACTTCTTGTGATATTAACGTTCCGGTAAAAATCAGTTTCCACATCCTGTTTTACAGTCGTTGAACTGTTTCTGTGTTGTGCTTCCGAGATCACATGTCAATCAAACAGTATGGGCGGGACTGCTGCACCGTATTTTCTGATGAAGTTTCTGTAGCTGTTGCTTGTTTCGCTAATTGCAGCTTTGTCATCCGCTGTTGTCAATGCAAACTACCCAGCCCTAGGTCTTTTAATTGTAAAATCTAAAACACATCACTTCCTTTGCGACAGAGGACTTTCCAGCCTGACACTGCATGTTGGGATCAGCAAATGTAAGCTTTTTCATGAACTGGATATGTCAGTCAACGATAAACTGTAGCAAAACTGACATCAATGTGATCACTGTAAAGAAAGGCTAGGGGGCACAGCTGCTGTTTTGGCCTCCGGAAATATATCCGCATCCAAACACCCACAGCAAACACACTTGAAGTAGAGCCGGTAGGAAAACACACACATGTAACTCATACAGAACACAAAAGCATACAATCATACACACACATTTCGTTGCCTTTTGAACACCAGCATGTGTTACACCTGGGATTAGCTAGATGTTTGTGAGATCAAATGTTGTCACCATCCCCCATCCTACTTCCTATTATCTCTAATGTGGTGAATAATCCTCCTGTGGAATTAATCTCTTTTGAATGGCGTTTTTTACTTCATTGAGATAGAATTCAAGCTCTTGTTTCACTTCTGGGTGTGATATATATAAATGTGTGTGTGTATTTATGAGAGAGTAAATGGTATGTACTGTACATGTACAGTTGAAGTATTTCTACCCTTTAGACATTCTGTACATTTTGTGGGGGAGAACTTTTCCCTTAAAGTGATTAAAACAGATACAAAACCAGTCTGAATTCTCTAGGAATGACTGGCTTGTTAAATGTAGATCTCTGTTTATGTTTGAATGAAATTGGTGCTTTTAATTTAAACTGGGTTGATCTGCCAGCTTATCTGAGTTTATCCCATAGCTTTGATTCTCACCCTGAGCCTGGTAGGCCACAACAGTTGGCTCCATCTTTTATTTCTCTCAATTACCTTTGGCTTTAATTAGATCCTGTTTGACTTAATTTACTCCATTTGACTCCACTTTTATCCCACTGAATCTGTCCAACCACAATTCTGCTGTGCACTCAAATAGAAAAAAACAACTCCTCTCAAAACGTGAAAAGACCCCATTTGGGCACACTTACACATGTATCATGATTATTATCTGAATCAGTATTGATTCAAATAAAAACATATCTGTAAATTTGGAAAATGAAATATCTCAAGTATTTGAGTTGTTGTAACGTTGTAACATTAGCATACACAGTAGCTTGGTGTCTGGCAGGACATACTTGTTTTAGTAGCACATCGCAGTAAGATGGATATTTTGATATATCAATAGATTAGGGCTATACTGGACTACTGTGTTTCAAAATGGCAGCAATTCATGTAAAATGATGCTGTGTTGCTGTAAAAAAAAGTTACTTTTCCTGAGTATAATTCTGTGACATTGTGTGATTTACAATTCCTTTCTGATGTATTATCTGGTGTTTCGCTGGAAGTTAGAGCAACTACAGGTGAAGGTGATATGCTGTCATGTTCTATAACTCATAGTTGACATGATGGCAGGTGGACAAAGACATGAAAATGTTGCTTAGACCTTATCATCTAGTAAGACAAGCACGCATGGATAATTTCACTTACATACATTCCAGTATGTTTCCTCCCTAATGACATAATTAAATGCCTTCATTATATTTGGCATAGAAAGGGAAATTCTTGTTTCCATCTTGGCTAATTTGTTTGGCTGACAGTCAGGTGGATTCTGTTGAGATTGTTCACAATGACAAGTTCAGCAGTTGAACCAGCTGAGCTGTCTTGTTGTGAGCCAGGAGAACCATAAGGCAGTCCTTGTCTGTCTTGAGAGGGCACACTAGGGCACTGGCCCACACAACCCCTCACAAATGATATTTCTCTCCCTAATGTCGTTGTTTTACTCAGAACATTTAATCACATTAAAACATTAAGCCGCAGCAGCTTGTGTTAGAGCCGGAGAGACAGCAAGAGAGCGACAACATGCCAAACATGTGTCTTTGTTGCTGTCTGTCTCTCAGACAGAAGTGAGAGAGACAGAAAGAAAGGAAAAGAGAGATAGACAGGAAGAAGGAGAGCTGTAATTTTGCCGGCTGACAGAGGAAGTGAGATCTCTTGGGGGTGTGTGAGTGTGACAGTCTAAATGAATAGAGACATCAGTGTGTGTGTGTTTGTGTGGACATGAGGAGGGATCTGTGCTGGGTGTGTTTTACTCACCCTGTCAAACCCAAGACAGCCCTAAGTGTTTTTATCAACCTTCCTCCTCCTTTATTCTCCCTGTCACAGCTCTGTGGGGTAAAGTGTATGTGTCCATGTGTGTCTAGTGACTGCCAAAAGGGAAATGTGCAACAGGTAGGTAGTAGGAGCAGAGCGTGTGCATCCTTTCCTTCTTTGTGTCTCGTTGATGTTTCCTACAAATCACGCCTCTGTTCTTCTGGGTTGCCAGATCTCAGGAGAGAAAACAAACAACCCAGACTGTCCAGAGCATCATTGGACAATTCATCATTGTTTATATACCGTGACACATGATTCTCTTCTGTCCTCAGTTCTGGTTGAACCCATCACATCCAGTTCAGTACAATCTATACAAGCACTGTGCATAAGGTTAATAACTCAGCAGCCAGCTATTTGCAACAGCTTAATCTCTTCAAGGTTGTCTCTGTGGCTTTTGTGGCCTTTTAATAAGCTTTTAACAAGGAAGTAAGGCACTCGGTATCACAGCGGAGCTGACACCGGTGCTCTCAGTCACCAGTAAGTGGAGCTCCACTGCTAAAAGCTGCTGATTCAGACGGTTTGAACATGCAGTGTTAAAGATATGTTTGTATGTGCAGTGAACACCTCTCGCAGTAACTGTTACAGTCATTTTGAAAAGGACATTTTTATGAAAAAACATTCCCTAATGAGTTTAAGGACCATGTGACAACTTGGTCTAATCTGGCAGTTCTGGTCAGTTTTTAACTTTCCTTGTCCTGAACCACATTTTGACTGTGAAATAAGGATCTGGCAACTCTGGACCTCTCGTCTTCTTTTCTCCTCTTTTCTTCCTTCCTGTCCTCTTCTGCTTTACCCAAAGCTGAAATTGCAGAAGTTGCTGTGCAAAATAATATATAACTTTCAGTGATTGGGTCAAGAGGGCAAATCTGCAATAGATCCCGGCCTCCACAAATCCATAGTTGATGCTCAGACGTCCAGAGAGCTCTCACTGAACCCTGCAGTTAGTGTGTGTCTGTGTGTGTGTGTGTGTGTGTGTGTGTGTCAGCCCACAGCTGTCAAAAGCAAACTTGAATACAAACAGTCAAGTCTAGCGAGTACAAACGAGTGCTTCCCACAATTGACCTCCTCCACGGTGACTGTCGAGTTTATATCAAAGATAGACTGGAGCTCTAGTGGAAAATTAATTGCTCCACATGTCATGTGCTTTTATATCGCTTTCACCAGATTGCTTTGAAATGTTGTGTGTTTGTGTGTGTAACTTCTGGACTTTATGCTGAGAAGATAACTGCATGTCACTATGTTAGACATAATGTAACTATTTGAGGGTGTAGTATACATTTATAAACAAATTAAAAAGCAGTACATGGGCATTTCCGACCTCCCTAATAACTGCATTTTATGTTGTAGATAGTTGGTGGCTGGGAAGTTACATTAGAGCAGAATACCTGAAACCAGTTGAAACATTACTAGCCAGATTTTCATTAAACTTGGTGGAATGGTGAACCATGGGCCATGGAAGAACCTATTCAATTTTGAAGCCGATCTGAATCATGGGGTGGATACACTAATTGTTTTTTACTTTCTGTGTCTTTTCCTTTAAATCGCTGGAAAAACCTGGTTTACTGTATTTTTTAAGCAGGTGTATCTTGCTGTGTGTGTGTGCGTGTGTGTGCTTGTGCGTGCCTGTGCGCGTGTGAGTGCGTCACAAGACAACTGGTGTGAATGTATCTTTGTCTTTGTTTCTGTGACATTCTGTGTCATTTCTCAGAAGCATAACTTTAGCAAAATCACATTTGTCTTGCCTTCAATTCCTTCCTCTTCTTCTAAAGGCTTTTCTTTGTGACATGTCCGTTTTTGCTTCCTTTTTCTTCTGAAAGAGGCTTCTCATTCTTAACATCTTTTATTTTAGTAAAGCAGAGAGTGGTGATAGAGGGCGGGTAGTGTGATATTTATGATGGTTTTAACAACTGCTTTACATTGTTCTCATAAATGACCAATTATTTACAATAAGTCAAACCATTGAATCCACTCAATATACATAAAAAAAATACTTTTCATACATCTGAGGGCTTTGAGAACTTTTGCTAAGTAACTGTTTGAATGTGTAGCATTAAAAGTTCAGAATAAATATGGGTGCTGTGAGCCAACCATTTATGTGTTTAATTCCACCTCACGTCACATGGGGCTTGAGTTTCTTATAATAAATCATGCTCAATTTATCTCCTGATTTTATTAACTGTTTTAGTTAATATGTGACATTTATACAAGAGCTATTTTTGTACAATAGCTTCCATTTATTTCTGACTAAAGATAAATGTTGCTGTGTAATTTAGATTTTCTGCTCCTCATATCTTAGAAGTACATTCAACATCTAACCAGTAACTGTCTTAACCATGTGATCTGGGCCTGGGTTAGATGAGTAAGCTGTCCAGTGTGCAATTGTATTGAAGTGGTTGCAAGCTTTTGCCTGCACAAAGGCTTTTGTTTGGTCTGGACATCAAGAGGTTTACTGGAGGGTTTCATCAGACAGACAGTCATGAACGTGCTGGTTGGTGGTTATACTCTTGCATTATGAGAAAATTGTACCAGTCCACAGCTCTAGTTGGCCAAATCACAGGAGGCACGGTCATAGACGATTGTTGTTATCTAAATATTATTTTTTTGTTTAATTAACATTAAAGCTGTGATTGCATCGCAATAAAAAATATAGTCATGGGTTTAATGGCTACATCACATGTTACATGTTTATCTACATTGTACATGAAACCGGGTTACTAAATAATAAGTAATAACTAAGGGGAAAGTAATTCCCCCCTTGGAATTATTAAAGTTATTCTGATTTAGATTTTGATACAAATAGCATATCGCATATAAATGCACTGAAAGCAAAATGGCCTTATTCAGTGCTTATACTGCAAGTCTCATGCTCCCGTTTACACCCTGCAGCTTCTGACACACTCCCACCACATACATGCACGCAAACTAAGAGACACTTTTGGGGTGTGTACGCTTTTAGTAATAGGTTGTTCACACTGTCTTGTGTGGTTTTGGCGATGTTTAAGGCCTGTTTCATAGTTGTGATAATGCTCAGAAAAACAGGCTGGTGTGAGCCTGAACAAGAATGAATAGCATTTTGGAAGTAAAAAAAATCCTCACAAACAAATGACCGCCGCTTCCTTCTGCACATGATCCTGTAGCAAAAAAACAAAACAGAACAACAACAAAAGCCATGAGATGATGCAACAGTTTGCTGCAGGACACCAATTCATTCATCCAGCGTGCTCCCATTTTCCAGATGACGCAGACAGTTGGGATGAATCAGCCTTTCGGCAGACAGATCTGATCTCAGGCTAGCTATCAACCCTCCTACATGTGGTACACATGAATCTATCCCATGAAGGCTGATCCCAGATCTGAGCCAGAAGGGGTCGGAGTGCTCCTAAACAGGAAGTGGATGAGATCAAACGCACCAATCAGATTGTGGTGTGGTGAGACTAAACATCATCACCCCACAGGAAGGAAGTAGCTATGTCTGAATTACACAGACTACCATGAGTGTGTGTGTGTGTGTGCCTGTGTGTGTGTGTGTGATTTACACAGACCAG
>CAFUXE010001171.1:298580-313536 GCA_903364295.1 Serranus cabrilla
ATATGTACAAATACTGCATACACCCCCCTCAGTTGAAAAAGTAAGCCCATGAAGAGGACCATTACCACCTGGCCTGAGGACGCCCTCCCCGACTACAGGACTGCTTGGAACACACAAAGTGGGATCCCTTCTACCATGAGGACCTGGACACATTCACTGACACAGTACTATCCTGCATCAAGTACTGCATTGGGAATGTCACTGTGGAAAAGTGCCTGTGACTCAGCCTTCAGGTCAGGTGACAGAGCCTTGTACAGCACTACTCGCGCCGACCCTAGGAGAGGCATCAGGTCTGCCAAAGCAGACTACAAGAGGTGGATAGAGGAATATTTCAACAACCCCCAGCAGGTGTGGCAGGGCATACAGACCATCACCAACCAGAGAGGCTGTGCTGTGACACCTGGAGACACAAAACAGCTCATTTGCCCGCTTAGAGTCTTGAACACAGCACTCAGCCACATCACTCCAACCACCACCACAACCCCCTCCAGTCTCCAGCTCCCGGCTCAGAAATCTGGGTGGGATGGTTATGTTTTAAATGCACTTTCAGGTTAGTTGTATTGACAGTTTGCATCGCCACTGTTCTCATATAGGCTGGTTGATGTTACTGGGTACTCCTCGCTCATTCGGCTGAAATCCAAACTGTTCCCACACCACAACAGCCAAACTTTCTGGAATTGTGCAGCCATCGGGAAACTTCGAGCTTCGAATAACACACTCTCTATGCTTCAGCTGGCTGCCGTCCGCGCTGTGTGTGTATGAGCCCCGCCTCCCACAGAGAGCAGGCGGACTGACATAAGAGGGAAAGAAGCAGCATGACTGTCGAAAATGTTGATGGTTTATGTAAACAACCACGCAAGTTAACGATGATATATCGAGGACAGAAAACAACTATTGGTCCATTTTATATATATATCCTAGTCATGTAATGTGAACATTACATTGACTTCAAGGCTCCTGATTACAAGTGAACAGGAGGTGTGATGTGAACAGTGACAATGTGATGACTTTGACGTCATGTAGTTAATGTTAGCTTCGCACAAAGACCATGTCTAGCTAGCCTCGCTCTGTCTGAAGGAGACAAAGTCCCCTAACAGTACCTCCTAAAGCTCATTAATTAATTTAACAGTGCAAAAACATCAATTTGTGGTTTGATGGTGGGTTATGTGCCAGACTATTTCTTGGCTGGGTGCAACTCCAGACTCCATGATGAGTACACAATGAATTGAACAATGATAGCTAACACAACAGCAAAACAATTAACTAGTGAATTTTCCAAATTTGGAGAACAAGTGTTTCAAACTGCATTCTAAAAAGGGAGCTCTGGATAGATTCCCTGGAGGAAGGACTCATTCTGCTCTGCATATTTAACACAAAGGATAATACAAGAACAAGCAGTTTTTAAACAGTGTTTTTAGTTGTTCAAAGTGTTGGGTTATTGGCCTACACACACTGTATTAGTCTGCGGTTTTGTAGCTACATCTTCCCTTTTACACTTTGCTTCTTCTCAGACTGGTTCCAAGCTCTTCGCTGCTCAGTTCTTTTTCTCTTTATTTGTCATTTTACTCTTTCTCATCTCCAAGAGTTCCCATTTCTCTGTCTCTTTTCTGTCGTTTCCTCCTGTTGTAGTCATTGATTTTCCTTGTTTGTTCCTCTGTGCTTTGCTCTCCACTCTCCTTCAATCTCTCTGATGATCTCATGTGCTCCACACTTCATTTGTCCTCTTTTCTCACCACTGTAACATCTCTGAAGTGGTGTTTTATCAGTGTCTGTGTGTGTCACATTGTTATTGTCAACCTCACTGTTTCTCTGAGTTTGAAATCCAGCTAAATCTCTCTCTGTTTCTCTTATCAGGGTTGGTCGTGTCTCCGATGGGTATCCACTCCTCAGCAGAGCCACCTCTCCGGGGATGCTTGTAGGTCAGTTGCTACACACACACACATGCACGCACGCGCACACACACAGACATACTGTATTTAAATATATAAGGGACTCTGCTTTTAAACTATGACAAACAAACACACATTGAACTGGGTTGAGTGACGCTGTCAGTCATGTTTTTTCTCTTTCATAACACACACAGACCTTCTTTCCCCCTCTCTTTCTCTCTCTGTAACCCAGCTTTTATGTGGCCTTCGTGAGGTCACACACAGGGCTCAAGTCAGTTTCCATGACTACACAGTCAGCATCCAGCCAATCGGCATTCTCAGCTGGCCTCTATGGGGCAAGTGGGCAGCCAGTAAAGCATCATATCTGTACATCTGACATGGAGGGTAAAAGGGGAGGAGGGGGGTGTGTGTTTGTGATTTTGCATGTGTGTGAAGGAAGGGAATAAGCACATGGGCCTCTAATGTGTCTTGCGTGGTGCCCTGACAACAATCTTTTATTACAAAAGAAGTATTTCTATTAATAATGTGCAATATATCCGCATGCTCAAATGTTGAAAAATAGTTTAACCCTTTAACACCTAAGCCTCAAAAATGTCCTCCTGGTCTTGTTGTTTATTTTCACTATAAAAGGGTCAGAAAATGTCCTGCGAGTCCATACTTTGGCCCGTTCTTTCATTATCTGGCAGTTATTTACTGGCCATATTGGCTGTAAAGAGCAACTTCTCAGCTTTCAGAAACCGGTGGATTTTTTTCGATAGCGTGAACCGTTAAGTAATTATAGTGATCCAAAGTGCACTTGCGCAAGTGTATCGCCGCCCAAACAGTAGGTATTTACGGGTTAGGTAAAGGCATCCAGTGACCAAACTGAGCCGTTTCCTCTATTTTCTTGGTATTGAGGTTGAAATGAGCTTGTCAAAATTCAGTCCAAAGTTTCATGATACACAAGTTCCAGACTGACATTCCTCTCTCCATAAATAGTAAACAAAATACAGTAGGACACTATGCAAAACACGCCAGGGAACTGTCAGCCTTTTGAGAAATGGGAGTAAAAAAAAAAGTGTGGGGAACTCCATGGGGACTGAGACTAACAGCCCAGATACACATGTAAAAACCTAAGGAACAAAATCCTTTCATTGGACTTGACATCTCCTGTGGGAGAGGGAGCAACATGGCCAGTGTTTATTTTTCACCAACTTTGTACTATGTACTCAGAACAACTTTCCTTCGTCCACATTCTTCACACTGCTCTTCATGTTCAGCAGAGTAATGCTGCTTCAGATTGTATTTCTGGACAACAACGGCTTTCTCCTTGCAGATGAGACAGGAAGCAAGCAAAACAAAAATAACTCTCCATGTCTGATAAAGCTGTCTGTGCTCTTCAAGGTTAAGAATGGGGTATTTTTTTGTGTGTCAGGTGCAGTGGGATAAATCAATTGTGCTGTTGTTTGGAGTAAATTTGTTAGGAATGTGGCAGAAACAGCAATTATAAAGACATTTTCTGTGCTCTGATTTTGCAACCTTGCAAGAAAGGGAAGTGATTACTCCTAAATATAAATATCAGGGTAAAAAATACAGCTATTACTGATCCTTTTGTAGGATCCTTCTGTTTTATATCATATCAAACTGAACACCCTTGGGTATAAACCAAACATGATATTGAAAACAAAGTGTCCAGAAACTTTGAAGTATCAGTTAAGGGCCTAAGTGCAAGCTGACCGAGTAGTGACTAAGAAGATCTATTTGTTTCAGTCTTGTGTTCTGTTTTATCTTACTCCGAGCTTTGGAAATGTCCCTTTTGCCACAGTTGGTTTATACGTAAGTTCAGCACCATGCAAATCTTAGCAAAAACCCATGTGTCTGCTGTCTTGAATCATGTGTCCTCGGCTGCTGCGTTGCTCAGATGCTGAGTGTATTTTGTTGTGTTCCCCGTTTTCCCGCGCTGGGAGTTCAAAGAGTGGCTAAGCGGGGACACTGGGAGTGCGAGGGGTGAGAGGGCTGAAGAGGTGAATGGTCAGCATATGGAGGGTAGGGAGAGTGGGATTGTTTGTTTGGGAAATGAAAGCCGTCTGAGACAGGGACAGCAATGGACAGCTGAGACAAAAGAGACATATGGAGCTTCAACAGAGAGCCTGCTTAATTTTTTTTGGCACTGAAATGCCTCTGTGGTCAAATTGCCCCTCAAAGACGGGTAAACAGTCTGACAGTCAGGTGTGACTCAGGTCAGTTTAGTTGGGACATAAAGTGGTTAGTTGATAATGAGGACAGAAAAGAAAAGGACCCACCTGACAACTGCACAAGGGACAAAAAGTGTGTGAGACGTACTGTAAAAAAAAGAAAAGAAGATATTATATGCACATTGCTATTGGACAAACAGGCATACACAAACTTTCAGAAGCAGACAAATACATGTAAACACATTCATTTGAACACATGCACACACTCACAAACACTGACACTTTGACTGAAACAGACTTTATGTCACTGCTGTCTCTTCATCTGCCAGAGCGGCCATCCAGAAAGCCCTGTCCTCAAAAATCAGATTGTGTGTCTGTGCATGTGTGCTCTTTTCCTCCTTCCTGTCAGACACCACTGAAGTGGTACGCTTCACAGGGCATTATATTGTCTGACATATGGGTTTTGCTCGTCCACTCTGTCCAGGAAACAAGGCCAAGCGGGCAGCCTCAGAATGGAGCCCTTGGGTTTGCTGCTGTCCAGTTGTCTTTAATGTCAGCAGAGTGAATCTGGGGTACTGATGGGGCTCCGCTAACGGGGTCACCGGCCCCAGCGCTGGGTCACTTTGTTGTGTATTGGCTTCATGTTCATCTACTGGGTCAGCGAGTTGGGAGGTTGGAGCAGGTTTTTACCATGAGTCAATGTGACAGACACACTTTCTGTGAATAGCTCACCTACATGCTGTTGCCCCTAAACTGCACTCTTTCATTTGCTTTTTTATTCATGAATCTACAGAGACTTAGAACTTTGTTTTACCCTCATTTTTTAATTGTATCGTCATGTAACAAAGCAGAAACATGCAGGGACGGCTTTGAAAACTTTTTTTGGTAGCTGGTTCAAACCTAGTGCTTTCTGATAGAGTAGAAGATGTGCTTTGAAGGCACTTTCTCTCCCCTGACACCTATTTTTGTAACTTCAGAACGGGTTTTTCCATGGACCCACTTGGTCTGTGCCAATACAGCCTCACAGCAGGGATAGCCACGCTGCTGTGGTCCTACTTGGTAGACAGGCTGACCACGGCACACCCATGACTGTCCCTGTAGAGATATGTGGCTGTGTCAGTAAGAGAAAGTCCATGTGTTGGGCTCACAGTGCTTTTGTAGCTTCTACCGTGATTTGGAGCTTAGTTTTACTCCTGTTTCCCTGTTTGTGCTTTCAAATATCAGCCATAATTTATTATTTACAGATCGCTTTCAGCCATATCAGAGTTTAAGTTAATACTGATGCAGATCAAACATTTCATGCTGTTCAAATTAAATGCTCTCCACTGGCCGGTCGCTGGGGTGTTTGATTGTGACAAAGGTGATTGTCACCCATATCATTTGTGGTGCTATCCTAAAAACAGTTGTGATCAATGATTCTAATAAGTCAGTAGTGTGAAGTTTTTTTTATAGAGTGAGAAATGTAGTTGCTCCTGTCCTTGGACAATGATAGAAACATCTGGGGGAGGAATGACTGTCACAGCAAGGAAGTTGTTGTGCAGCCTGGGCGTAGATTGTCTCTGTCGTGCAGATCACACATGATATGTGTTTGAGTCACCATGTTGCTTATTCTGCTTTGTGATGGTTATTTGACAATGCCTGAGGAAGATCTCTGTCAGATGAAAACGTTGCTTAGCTGGGAGCTATCGGTACAGTGTGCACATCTGATGTCTGCCTTCAGTTTGTTTTTTGATTCAGCACCAATAGTTTTTTGGATTTTTGTTTACTCTTTGTTTGTACAAGTATGTGCAAATCTAATGCAAACATCATTGAAAAAACAGTTTTCTGATAAATGCATATTTTTAGTGCAGATGTCCATCATTAAATGACTTAAAACAATGTTGAGTTGGTTGACCGAGCAACCTATTTATGTATGGCATTTGCATTCACTTACTCATAGTTTGGTGTATGTATGTTGTATTCCATGACTCCTTTTTGGATAATTAGATATTTTCCCACACTAGCGAACAGTGGAATCATGCATATACAGTAATACACATGGACATAATACATGCACAAACTCTTCACTTAGACCAGACCACTCCGTTTCAAAGACGTGAGCCATTGGCCCCACCTGGGTGCTTGCCTTTTCTAATGTGTACGTGTGTGTGACACAGAGTGGGTGGGTTGGTGTGTTTACAGGCATGTGGGTGCTGAGGAGCTGATGGCATAAACAGATAAAGCTGTGATGGAGGATGTGCGCTCTTTTGTTTGAGTTTAAGAGACAAACTGCTGTCCAAAATACACACACAAGCACGAATGCACACATACACACACCACCCCCACTCTACAGTGTGTATACACCACACGTCAGGTCCTAAGTGCTTGGTAACAAAGGGTGAGTTTATCCCTGGGTTTCACTGTAAATACAATGGTGAGTAATGCTAAGAAGACTGTCCTGTGGTCACTGCAGCCATGGCCAACTGAGAGATAGTGAATGAGAATATTTCCTGGGGGTGAGTTAGTATTTTCAAAGGACTGTCTAGCCTCTGGCCTGCTTTTAAAGGTGCTGTGAGAAGCATTTTGGTTTTCTCAAATTAAAACCACATTTCCCATAAATCTGTTGCTTTCCCCTCCCTGGCATCGCTCCATGTCCAGTTGTTTAAAGGAAAAACTAGAAGGAAAGCAAGGTGGGAGTAAATAACAGAACAACTTTGATAACAGAATTTATGAACTCCAAAGGAACTTCCAATGTGTTTTACGTAACTGATAATTGATTTCTTGTTATTGTGACCCAATATAAAAAAAAAGGATTATACGTTGAAAGTTATTTGAACTTGTGTATTTATTGTAGAATTAATTTTGAATGAAATTTTTGGACAGACCTGCATAGTGCATATTTTACACAATGTGATCACTTGAATTAGATTTCAGATTAGTTTGGTAAACTGATTTCTAAGGAAAAGAGAGGCCAATGATAGTAATGATTAACCTGAGATCAGCTGGACCAAATTAAAGAGGAGGGAAGGCATGTGAAATGTAGAAATGCTGAGCAGGAGTTATTTGATTTAATTTGTGTAGGTTGCTTCGTCAAGTGCTTTACTTCATGTATTACATTATATGCAGGTAGTGCAGATGAGAAAGTATGGAAAGGGAGGTGAGGGGAGAGGGGGGCGGCACAGAGTCTTAAATTTGGCCGTGTACTCGTGCTAAATATCCTCTGGTGAGTGAAGAAGCCTAGTATAGACACCAGGCTTCTAAGCAAAATTCTTACTTTTCTATAGCACTTTAACACTTTTAATACCTCATGACAAAGATGAATTGTCTTTTGAATATCAGAGCTCAGCACACAGTGAGCCGGTACAGACACAGGGATTAAAGTCACTTCAGAAGTGAAGTGTGAAGCTCATTGACACAGGACAAGTACAGTCTGTATTCATTCTGGCTCAAACATCTGAAACCTTTGACAACATGGCTAGAATAAAGCTATTGTTATTGTTGCAAGCTGTCTCCATACGGTCAACCCCCCAACACACACACACACATGCACACGTAAATACATACACACACACTGCTCAGCAGTGGGAGCACATCATCTGTCACCCAGGGCCCAGGCGGAGGGGCGACAGATTGTCCTCGCGGTGTTCCTTCAGGTCCCATTGCTCCAAACACACACACTCTCACACACACACATACAAACAATCTGCCCACTGACTGTTCTCATAGTATTCCCTCAGAGTGCAGACAAGGCGGTTTCACTGCCTTTATCTCAGAGGAATATTAATACAACACACCATGATTCATAACATCTCCACATTAGGACACAGAGGTGTTTCACTGTAGTGTTGTGAGTGTGTTTTTCCTTTTTCTGTAGCCAGAAAAATACACACATACTACTTATTTTACGCAAATCTATGGCTTTTTATGCTTGGGGCTTTGTTCCTTTGAAAAAAGTAGAATTACGTGCTGATGAGCGGCGTTTGACACGCAAACATACACACAGTGAGTGATTTTACGGTTACAGAACCACGTGCGCACAGATGAAATAGGGGTTCACTACTTTCAGTGCAGAACAAATGAATCTCACATCAATGGCTATCTGCTACTATAAGATATGGCATAGTGGGGAGATCAAAACGCCAGTGTGACGTATTTAACTGTCACAAAACAGCCACATCAATTAAACATCAAGAGCACGCATTCTATAGCCTGACCCAGTGATAATCAAGGGTGTTTTAGTATCAAAGTGCTGCTCAGTAAACGCCAGGCCTTTAAAGATCATCATCCATAAACATTACCTGGCTTTGTTCTTCGCTCTGGGAACCGCACCGACGTCCACACCTTCCCTTCTCTTTTTCCTATCGCTCTTTCTGGCGCTCTACCTGCTCTTGCCCCCTTCTCCTCCCTCCTTTACCTGTGTGTGCAAAGAGCTACCGGCCTCATAGATTGTCTGAGCCTCCTTAATGCGCTTTCCGTTTCTCTGTGGAATTCCCTTTCCTTAAAGAGAAAGAGAAAGCGAGATAGAGAACACAGGCAAAGGAGAGAGCGATTGAGAGCAGGTAGTTTCATAACACCCCCTCTCTCTGGGTGCCTGGGTTATGGCCAATTAGGCCTATTAGCAACAACAAAACACAAGAAAACACAACAAAACCCGGTCGGCAGGCAGGCAGGTAGTTAACGGTGGGAGGAATTGTTATCTCTCCCACCGACAGGAACAAAGAAAACGCTCTCCAGAGTGCCGGTGAAAGAATTTATACCTCCCAGTGTTCTCAATTCTACAATTAAACTCTTTACCGCAATTTCCTGTTGGTTGGAGTCTCCAGAGGGACTTTTCAATACACAGCAGTGATTTTTACACCTGCAAAGTGGTGTGTTGTGTAATTAACCAAGTTTGAGACGATTGTTCAGAGGTGCATAGAAGCCATAACTTTGCAGCTTTTAAATAAGACTCTGTTGAATTTTGTGATGGATGTTCAAATGACCAGATAAACCGCAAGTCCTCCAAACCCTAGGACCCCATAGGTTGTTTATTCCTACTAAAGGGGTAGTAGTACATGGGTATCAAACTTATCAGTGAAAGGAACATGTAGCCATAGGTTTTTGGAGTGATGTGATCCACTTTCCACTCCTCACTTGGTCTTAGTGAGGACTTAAGCTGTAGGGTTCTGGATTAGCGGAGTGAAGATATGTGGGGTACTGCTTGCTTTAAATGAAAACCTGCAGCCACACCAGCCCTTTCATGGATCAGTTTGACACCCTTCTTCTAATATAACCCAAAGACGTGCTTCTTTAATTTGCGACCCTCCCAGTGGCAGAAGATTAACATGTCCCAGTGATTGTCGAATGCAGCTTTGTTCAGTGTAGGAAAGGAAACTGCACAGTTAGATATAGTTTGTAAGTAACTACTTCCAGAAATCATTACGGTAGATTCATTAATAACATTAAATTATGTGTGTAATTTAAAAATAACAACATTTGCTTTTGGTTCTGTGTTTGTGTGACTCGTCCACCTCCCCTGAGTGGACCCTTTTGTTCCTTAAAACTCCGTATCCTCACTTCTGCCTTGGCGTCCGTCCTAATTACTATGGTCACTAGACACACCCCCTAATAATAAACCCAACATATGGAGTCATTTTTTGGGGGAAGGACGGTCAGCTTAGTTCAATGTTATTGTAACTCTTTAGCTCGATAGCTACCTTCATACAGTGGCAAGAAAAAATGAACCCTTTGAAATTGCCTATTCTGCATAAATTTGTCAGGAAATATCTTGTGATCTGCATCTGCAAATACATATGCAAATCCACAATTCTTGATTGTAGATCTTCAGAGATCTCCCATCATGATTCCCATTTATGCTGCTTGTGAATAGAAAACTCAAAAAGTTTGAGTGTTTTTAGAAGTCATAGTAGCTCTACACCTCACAAAAATCTTGTTTCATTGTTCGGACTCCAGGTTTGCAATCTCCTGACTCCAATGAACTCTCAGCCAAAGGGTTGACTTACTTTTTCCACCAGCACTATGATGGGTTCAATAAAGACATGACATATTATAATTGTTTGTGTGGTATTAGGTTAAACACATTGTGTTTTCCATACTTGGAACTTCGATGCAGATCAGATCACATTTTATGACAAATTAATGCAGAAAACTATGTCTTTTCAAAGGGTTCACATATTTTTGCTTGCCACAGAATCCTCCTTGGAGAATACAGCAGATTGTGCCTGTTTGATTTATAACTGGTTACTTGCTTTAGCAGTGAAACATTCTGCAACATCACACAGTAGTGGTATGAATTGATAAAACTGTTGTTTTTTAACCAAATCCTGGCTCATTAAATGCAGCTCTTTCTCAGTACATCACTGTTGCAGCAGTCCATATAAGCCACTACACAAAGAGTGGAGAAGTTGTGGAACAGCTCTGAAAGTCAGTCGCAGCCAAAGAGGATTACTGGAGATGAAAAGTGTGAGTGAAAATTTCACAAGTACCTGGTTGAATTTTGGCTCTTGCAGATGTGGTAATGTGGTGTCCAGGTGTGATATGAAGAAAAGTAATTTTCCACCTATGTTGCAGGAGAGAAAAGTAATGATTAGGGCGACATGGGATAGTTGGAAGGATTAAAAACCCCAAAATTTATATTCTCCATTTTCTTTTGTCTCTCTCCTTTCTTTCACTCCCTGTCTTTTTCTTTGTCAGTTTCTTAAGACCCCTTTACTCCACACTCAGACTAAACACGCCATGCTCCGTATAAAATCCATTAACTGAACATGCCGATACACAACCATCACCCAGATGGGAGCCGAATGTGTATTGTGTGAGCGTCATGTTGAAGCAGAGGGAGATGCAATCAAATAGAGATGTGCAGAACAAAACGGGCGAAGGATGGAGGGAGAGGAGGAGGAGGAGGAGGGAGAGACGGAGGGAGTAGGCAGGGAGGTAAACTAAATGTGACATCTCATATTTGACTTTTCACTTCCAATTTAGCTGACACGTCCAAGATAAGTGGAGGAAAGATTACTGGTCTCATTCTGTTAGACAAAGGCCTGTGTGTGAATGCATTTGTTGTTTCAGGCATGTAAATTTCACATTTAGGCCCTTTAGCTTATTCTCTTATGTGACTGATGATAAGTAAGCAGGTCAGAGTTTGGTGTGTGTGTGTGTGAGCAGATGATAGAGTTTTATTTTCACATCCATGAGATATAATTGTTTTTTTGTATACCATTTCTTGTGACTAATGTTTTAGGATTTACTCTTCACAAATCTGACAGTACTTGCCATAGTTGCACGTTTAGTTATTCAGTGCAACATTATTACCAATTTCCTTTGGTTTTACCTCTCATAAACTGGTTTAGATAATCTGGCTAAACCCGTGGCTTGTTTATCGTCTTGCATAGCCAGACTACTGTTTGCATTTCCTTAAACCAATAACAGGAGCTAACCATATTTCACATTTGGACGGATATTAAATTCTTGCCACTAATCTTGGTTGCCTATCTTGAAACTTAGATAGTATAGAAATGTAAATAATGGCTGAAAGTGGGCAGGAACTTTGATATACAAATTGTACATATACTGTACAGGTCAATTCTTTGTCCACTCAAAGAGCAGTTGATCTATATTCAATATTATTCTGTAAATAGCAAGCAGCAATTTTTCTGCAGCAGCTACCATCACCTCTTTTGCCAACTGTAATATAGAGAATCGTACACAATAGCATGATTATCTATTTACACACTGTGAGTCCATTAATTGTTGACAGTAAATGAGACATGAAGCTGTGTTATATGGGTTTAGTATCTGTCAGCCTCCATAGGATAGAGCAGGCATGGTGGCCCATACAATGCTGTTCACCTATCAAATAGCTTTGTCACTCATGGGAAAAGACTCATATTTGAGGAGTGTGTGTGCCGACATGTTTTGTGAGTCTGTGGCTGCAATGTGGGTGCCCACTCAAGCGAACAAGAGAGGCTGCAGTTATCTTCACCTCCAATTACACACTGGAAACACCTCTGCTGTGTGTGTATGTACGTGCACACAGTCACACATTTTCGTAACCTTTGTGTGCTACTGTTTGACTGTGGTTATGTGTGCATACACACTGTTGTTGTGTGTGTATGTGCGTGTGTGTATCCCCCGCAAGGCCCTGGGGTTACAGGCAGCTTGGTGACAGTGCAGATGGGATAACATATGACATGTGAGTGACTGAGTGAGTGTGCGTACGCATGGGTGTGTACGTGTGTGTTTGTGTGTGTTCGTGTCAGTCCATCTGGGCTCCCCCTCTGATCGGCCGGGGCTCCCTCTGCTCTCCGTGGCCAACTGGGAACCCGGCGGGACGACACAGAGCAGGGAGGTCTGCCTACCTTCAGCCTCTCTCACCTCCACCTACTCTTTTACCGCACCACAGCGCTATATAAATGTTGTACGAATATTACAATAGCATGTTTTGTTTTGATTCCCTGTTCAAGATCTTTGCTGTTTTATGTAATTTAGTTTTTGTTTGAAATATATCGCCTTACTTTGACTTCAAATTATAAAACTTAATGTAGTTAATAATACATAGAGCTGTGCTTTGACCTGTTAAGGACATTACCTGGTAACACACTATTTCTTGAAAACCAATACATGCTAATGTCATTGTAGAGAAGTGATTCTAGGTTGTATTTAGTAGAGCTAAAACTGTTGAATAACTGACTCATCAGAAACTCAAATTATATCAACAACAAAAACAAATACAACATTCACGTACATCTCTGATTTCAGCTTTTGTGAAAATTTGCGTATTTTCCTCAATTTTTCCTCCAGAATGTGCAAATGAATGCCAATTTTTATTTTTATTAAGTGTGCCTACTTTACTTTCTCTTGGCTCTTTCATACTGCCGTTTCAAGGCGTGATATTTACACTTCTGTAACGTCTCGCATGCACTATGAAATGTTACTTTGCACAATTCTAGGAGTAATTTCACCATGCCACAGCATAAGTTACTATGAGCAACCATGAATGCATCTGTCTGAAACCCACCCATTACTGCAGTTTTATGTTTAACTACAACATCTGCAGCCCTATATTTAGTCGAGCATTGGGCACTTACCTGTTATTTGGGGGACAGATACTCATATCTGAGCTTTATGTCAAAGTTTGTCATCAATCAATCAAAATACCCGTGCTGCTGTCACTGTCAGCAGCAGAGTAGCACAGAGGAAGCTGACCAAAATCTGATGTCACTTGATGCAATTTCAATAGCCACTGCTCACTTGCATTGTGGGTAATGTAGGCACCAGGTTTTGACAAGGAAGAAGAGGTCAGGGAAATAAAAAAAAAAAGACTATTTCTGGTTCTGCTGCATCAAAGTTCTGCAGGATTTTTTACTCTTGAACTTTTACCAAAAAGGTTATAGAAGCCGACCCACTTGCAGGATGCAAGATGTGAACCCTGGAATATGATGTCAAAGTGATGCCCTTTTTAAGCCCACATGCTACATGATCACCTTCCTACAGGCAGCTATTATGCTTCCTCCAAAGCAAATTTGGCAAAGCTATTTAGAACTGCTATTGATATATAAAGCATAATTGAGAGGAGATGTTACTATAGTGAATATATGACGAGTGCAGTCAATAAATCAGTAGACCGGTTGGTAGTATTGTGAATAGTAAATCATATACAATGCACACAATGTATGGACACTGACAGTGCAACCTTTTGCCAACATGCAAACAAATTGTGGCACACAATGCCTTAATGTACTGCCAGCTTACTGTACCTTCAGTATAAGTGCACTGTATTTCCATTCTCTAATGAATCATTTGGCTGGGTTTTTTTTGTGTACAGCACAAGTTCACATGTGATTACTTGCTGCGCATACTGTATCTTTTTTGAAGTTTAATTGGGTGTTTTTTCAGTCTAGAATCCAATTTTTTTCTTCAGCTGGCGTGAGCTTCACGTTGCACAGCCAATGGGCATCGGGTTTTTTACCCCCACAAAGGCGAGAATGTACAGGACACTGTGTGCATCTGACATTGTGCATTGTGTCCCCATGAGACTTGTCACGCTCTCTTGTTCATGGGATCCAGGTCCATGGCTATTTTGTGGGGCTGGCCAGGGCCACGTGGTGTTGAGGGGAAAGGCTGCGGGATTTGGACTGTTGGAGGCATTGGAGGGATGGTGTGTGTAGTCGGGATGAGAGAGAGACAGCAGGGAGCTGGGCAGTCGGTTTGTTCCTGTTCCATCCTCGGGCTGGAGGCCAGAGCCTGGACACAGAGGATGAGAAATGATGGAGAGAAAGGGAGCAGGAGTCAGAAGAGAGGGCGGATGCTAGTAGAAAGAGATGGAGAAAGAGGTGGGGGTGTTGGGAGAAGGGGCATGAGGTCTTTATGACCACGACGTGAAGGTTTAGGAGGAGAGGAAGAGAAAAGGAAAGGGGGAAAGAAGGAAATGTCACTAGAACAATGCTAGCAGCGGGGGGTGTTCTTGTCCAGTCAGACCAACACTGAGATGCTAAAGAGGACTTAATGATGTCCGACAAGTCCAATTAATAATTAAAGCGGGAGCCGACAGTCATGCAGCTTGCATGTGACAATAACCGAGGTTACACTCCCTTGTCAAGCCTACTCTCCTGCCCTTCCACCTCCCTTCCTCTTTAGTCACAATTTAGTCATCTTTTCACTTTCCTCTCGTCTTACCACTCTCTCTGCCTTTGTCGCTCCCTCCCCCTCTCTGTCTGTCTGTAATTTTGGCACTTATGTTCATACCACACCCCTGCCCCCAACCCTGCCCTCCGTCGCTTTATCCATCACCCATCCGTTTTCTTTCTCCCCTCCGTCTCTCTTGCTCTCTCACCCCTCCTGTCACCCTTGAACAGCTCATGCAAAACTGCAGCCGTCACTATCAGGTGTTGACGAGTTGTCCTACTTGATATTCAT
>CAFUXE010001171.1:313644-326242 GCA_903364295.1 Serranus cabrilla
TGGAACGGGTGTGTGTGTGTGTGTGCTGGTTAGGAATGGGGGTTGGAGGGTGTACAGGGTGTACATGAAGCATCATTACCATATCAAAGACATGCTAGGCTTTCTGTCCTAATGGTAATTACACTGCCCACAATTGGCGCTCACTGCTCGGATCACAACAACAAGAAAAAAATGTTAAAAATGGATGGAGGGATGAGGAGGAGGGATATTAAAGGGAAGTGGAGGGGGGGTACAATTGGCTGGGGCTTTCAGGTTATGTTAATACCGCTCATCTATTTAATTAGTGGCTGGCGTTGGGCTTTGTTTACATCTGACGTGCCCCTTCTAGGAAAGACAGATGAGAGAGAGAGAAAGAGAGAAACGAAGAGACAGAATGGTGAGGGTGAGCGAGAATGAACGAGTATCAGAAAACAGAACAAGAGAGACAGAGGAAGAAGATAGCAGAGTGGTTTCCGGGGTGGTGGGATGGCTGAAGCGGTGTGTGACTGCGCCTCTTGAAGCTGTAATGAGGTCCGTTGTGGATGGACCTTTGATAGGCCTCCTGGCTCCACCTCTTTCGCCCGTCTCTGGAGCCGGGCAGGCCGGGCCGGGGGAATCAGCTTAGACTGCAGCCAGGAATAATGCCTGCCTGTCTGCCTTCCTGTTTCTCTGACTGATTGACTAGCTGATTGGGTGACTGAGTGCTTGACTACCTGACTCCCTGCCAAACTGAGGGACTGAGTAGATGAGAGTGAAACTGACCCTTTGACTTGATGACTGACTGGCTTCATGACTGTGACAGATGCACTTTTGCCTTTAGATGTTTAGGTCGTCTGTGAATATTCTCATTCATCCAGGTCATAGTTATATTCTGGGCAAATCTGAATCGTAGGCAACTGGACTAGAATTTGTCTGGGAAGACGTTTCGCCTCTTATCCAAGGGGCTTCATCAGTTTGAACGCAACCAGTCTCAACTAGCCCTCACTAGTTGGACTGAAGCAGTGGAGAGAGACCCTGAGAGAGAGATGTTTAGGTCCGACATCTCCAATCTCGTCCTATGGCCAAAGTGTGTATACATTGTCTGAATGACCGTAGTCGAGACACAGAGAGTCTGTCTTCATATGTATTTGTGATGTTGCACATGTTTGCACACATGAATTGACAGAAGAAGCTAAGAATAAAGAAAGTGAGCTTGAGAGAACCAACATGGCCTACTTTCACACCTCAGCATACTCGGCCAATCGCTGTGGAAAGTTGTAAAGATTCTCAGATTGTCTGGTTTGGTGAGTTTCCAAGAAGTTGTTGGATACAGCCTTCCCTCAATTTCAGGGATTTCAGATTCTGTTAGATCTGGCTAGCTCTGTGTTTGTAGGCCTGAGGTAACTTGATGTAAGATGACATTCTGACTATCCACTTGTAGAAAAAAAACGATGATTGTGTTCAATATTTTTTTTTTAGGTATCCATTAAAAGTTATGGTTTGGACAGGATTAAGCAATGAAACAGTTGGTTAAAGTAAGGGAAGAATCATCTTGTTTTTTCACCACAAAGTTGTGATTCCAAGGTTTGGCCACTTTGTCAAATTGGCTTGAAAGGCCAGAGCTGTTCCCCCGAAAGTGTTGACATAATAGACACCATAGTCTTGTTTTATCACAGTTTCTGAGTGACCAACTAACTGAATGGATAAGTGACAGACGGACCTGACTGACTGAATGATGTACTTTCTGGCCTATAAGCGGCCTGGCTGTACCACTCTGTTGCTATGTGTGTGTTGGTGACTTTGTAAGCCATGTTTGGTTTAAAAAATCTTTGGGACTGACATTTTTCATGCAATTTGCCTATGCATATGAGTCTTTCCGCCTGAACGCACACATTTCTGCCAAGTCTTTGTAATGTGAATGTTTTGGCTGCTGAATACCTGTGTGTGTGTGCATCTGTATCCACTTTTTAAAAAGGGGGCTTGTGATGGGTATTGTAATAGAACCCATTTTACAGCGCTCTCAGGGGAAAGTGAGCAGGAAAATGAGAGGAAAATGAGAGGGAAATGAGGATTTTTGCCTCTGTTAGAGTAAGCCATCATATCCCTTCTGCAGATAGTTGATGGCTGTTGCAGTTGTTTCTCAGGTGCAAGTCAATCAAGACCTCGGTCAGCACTTGATTGTACTCAATATCAACAAACAGAAAACCTATTCTAGATAAATATAGTAACAACCTGTATTTCTATATATACATTTGAGGAAACATATACAAGTGCGTTTTCAAGATTGGATTGGAAGAGTATAAGCTGAATTAAACAATTTCACAGGCATTTTCTGAAGGTCCACTTCACTCCAAAAAGCAGACGGACACACTGATATTGGAAAAAAAGCCTTTGGTTCCAAATGATTGCCATTTCACTTAGTAGCACTGAATGATGGGATGTATTTTCTTTTTTCTTTTTGCCCATGGCTTACTCGAAAAACCCAGAGAATTGTCACTATCTTTTTTAAGGACCTCCAAGAGAGCGTCTTTGAAAAACACTTGTCTCCCAATTGGGGGTGGGTGGGTGGTGGGTGCTCGAGTCAGCTGAAGAAGACTCACAACAAGGCTGTGATTTTTTTCATTTCTTTTGGAAGCTGAGATCTTGAACACTGAGAAGAGCGGAGGGAAGTTTAGGAATGAAAAATGGCAAGAGAAGGAGAGGGAAAAGATGATAGGAGAAGCATATGAGATAAACAGTGTAGGAAATGTATGTTTGTGGGAGAGGGGGCCTCTGAGACGGCTCTGGTAAAACATAGTCAGCAGGTCTGGTATAAAAGCTGCCTCACTGGTAAACACAGGGAAAAAAAGACAAACAGAGGACTTCAGTAGTTCTGTTACTGAAAAGAGGGCAAGAGAGGAGCTATTGATTGTGCTCAAGGAGAGAAACGAGAGAGAAGAAACAGGGAGAGGAGAGGGAACAGCCCACATGCTATCACACTGTTTTTAATAACAGTGTAGCAGCGACCCGAGGCCTCCACGTCCACGCAACGGCTGTGCAATGTCTGCTCGGCGTCTGTGCCACACACAAAAGGGCTCCGATCCAAAAGTCAAGCCATTCTGCTCTGTCTGTCAGCTTCAGGCTGCAGAGAGGCAGAAGCATTTGAAGACCTCTGCCTCTAAACTTACGTATGTTTACCCCGGGAATCTCTGCTGAGGAGGCTCTTCATTTCTCTTCATTCATAAAACACTGCTCCATGCTCGCGGGCCATGTCTACACTGATGATGAAAGTAGACTTGAAATGCTGGTTATATGTGGAAAGTCTATACTGGCCTTTTCACATCAGTTCAAAGATCATCTGTGACACTGATGCTCAAAGTTGTGATGGGAGAGTGCCAATTTAGGGAGCCAGCCAGATTGAAGACCCCACAGGAAAATGCAGTCACAGGTTGCCCACCTGATTAGAGATGCTAATAAGATGCTTTTTTTTAACATAATGATAATTGTGTAAAAAAACAAAAACACACTAGGCTGATGTGATTTGGAAATATAAAAGCCTTGATTTTAAATTATTTATTATATTACCCACAGTCATACTTTTGATAGTTACATCAAGATTTGTTTTTTGAAAACCATGATTATGTAGCTATTAAAAATAATGCATTGATTCATTGATTTTTATTTTATTTAGTTTAAATGTATAGGGAAAAGTATGAAGCATAAACCGGTGGCACACACCACAGCATTTATAGCCTTAGCTCATTTACAATGCCTGTCCCTCGTAAGCCTTTTAAATACATTAAACTCAGAAACAGAAACATAAGAGAGAGAACAAAACTTACTCGACAGTAGGTATGTACATTAAAACACAATACAAGAATAATCTACATGACCACATGACTGATCTATCTTCAAAAATGTTTTTTAAATTTGAGTTTGAAATGTTCCCAGTCAAGATCTAGATTAAGTTCTGTAGGTAAAGAATTCAACACGTTGATCCCCCAAACAGGAAAAAGCTGTTTGTCCATATAAGGATACAAGGATGATAATCAGTGTGGAATTATAATATAAAACAAACTATGTACATATGTGTTTGAACATTTTTACATATCGTTTACTTATAAATATGATGCGGTATTTCAGCTGAAATGAATGCAGTTAAACCCATTAGAATATTTTTTTAATGATATATCATAATGTCATGAAGAGGACAGAAAATAGGAAAGATGCCACTGCTAAAAAAAAAGTTAAATTATTTAATCTAGCATGGCATTTTCCCCTGTTTTTAAGGTGAGGAAAAGCCTCTCAGTTAATGACTCAGTAAAGTGGGTATTTTCTTTCAGTGTGAGCCACATGGCTCTCTGATGACTTAACTAAGGTCCAGTAGGAGGCGTACTCAGCGCAAGCAGCTCAGTCCTGGCCTCCACCTCCCTCCCTCCCTCTGGAAGTCTCTCCCTCCACTCCTTTCCCTCACTTCTTCCTCCTCTCCTCACAGTGTATCAAGTGCATCATCCTCTCACACCTCACTTTGCCCTCGAGAACAGCGCCCTGCTCGCACACACACACACTCACACAAACACTTGGTGCGCATGCACGCCAGCACCTCGTAAGCGAGATAAGGAACTTGCAACACCAAAGGGTCCGGCTTCTGTCACCCTGCTACCTCGCCTGGACCACATGGCCTCGGAGAGAGGAGCGATAGAACGGAGGGAGGAGGAGTGGGAACAAGAGTAGGAGGGGAGAAAACTCAGGAGCAAAAAAAAAAAGAAAGAAAAAAAAAAGAAATGTGATAAAGATGCAGAAGAAGAAGAGATGAAAGAGGAAGAGAGACAGATGGGGCCAGAGAGAGGGAGAGAAAAAGGCAGAGAGACACAGAGAGCTTAAAAAAAAAGCAGCAAGCAAGTGGCAGCAGTGCCAGCAGAGAGGGACTGTTGTTTTCGGTGCATGTTGTCGGTTGGCTTGCCACCAGTTAGCATGAGGCAGATGCAACCGGGAGCGCTTGGTAATTATCGCGGTGAACCTCCCTCAGAGCACATGTGCTTTCCGCTCGCTAATCTTCACAAAGATTCAACGTGGACAGTCTGGTTTTCAACATTTCACCCCTGTTAAAACAATAGACATCAAAAAGGAAAAAGAACAGCAGCACAAATAGTATATCAAAATTGTGTCTTCGTTCAGGCTCCTGTGTGTTTCCTCAGAGCAAAGAAACACATTTCAGATGACAACTTCTGCCTTTTTTTTTTGTTGCTTTTTTTGTTTGCGATCGACATCTCTCCGAACATCCCTCTCTTCAGTGAGAGTGGTGCATTTACCGTTGTCTCTTATCGTGACAAGTTCAGCAGCTCCCGCGCTCCTTTTCAACAGGTGTTTGTGGATCCCACTGTAGAAGAGCCCGCTCCTGCAAACTCCTGATAAGCCTCCGTACTCACGACTCACCCAGCCACCGATAGAATCAGCATACACCTGCAATCATATGCTCCAGCCAAGTGACAGAAGTATTCCCACGCCGACTGGCAGAGATAAGTTATCTCCATCAGCTGGGCCTCCCTGCACTTTGAACATAGTATTCAGATACACTTGGACTCACTTTACATAAAAATGCAGTCACAGTCACATTGGTCAAGCTGCCCTTAATGTGCTTAAGCACCCTAACAGTGTTTTTAAGATTGAACTGAACTTAATATAACGCTTGTTGGGGTATTATCAGATTAACTGGAACAAATGTCAGAACTAATGTCACAAGTACAACAGATTAACATATGAATTTCATGCTATGAAGTCTTTACAATTTGTGTATTCAAGTGATATAAAGAGGCACATGACAGCACATAAGTGCAACAGAATCAAAAAAGCCGTGGGGCATTTTTAAATGGGAGGAATGCAATTTTTCTTGGTCAAAGCTGCTGCGGGACACGTGATGCGGTGTGTCTTTCCATCACATGTCCTTGTAACTGTGCAGCACACAATCCCTATTGATGGAACAACAACCAAAAAGGAAAAAAAACAACAGCGAAAAATGAGAGAATTGTAGGCATCTGGGTGACCAGATACTTCATCTTAGTAACGTGTGATCTGCAATCTAACAGTTCTCAAAGGCTTTTTCAACTGCTTGCATCAGAACACCCATTGAATTAAGAGACTATGTAACATAATAATGTAGGAACACACAACACTTAATGGGGTTCATTTCTTGTCCTGTCTTTACCTTTCGAGGTTTTTCGTTGCTCCAAGTGTTTGTGTTTTGCCTCGTGCAGAGGTTGCTAACTAAGTCGCAGCCTCCGGGGCTCCGTGGCATGAAGCCAAGTGATAGTGATAAAAACTGCAGTTCCGAGAGCAAGTCAATCCTGACAGACCCCCATGGTAAAACGCCCAGCTTTATAGCAGAATTGACATGTTTACAATGATTTTGGTCTCTGTAGCTAGCTTGGCAGCTGTATGGGTGTTGGTTTTTACATAACTCACACATTTGAATAAAGTTAAGGCTTAACTTGCATAATTAATCTCTTAGCTTTTGAGCCCCCACTTTTTTGAGAATTTTGGGGTTGTGGACAGTGAATGTTATCGCTTAAAATATTTAATCGATTGACAGCACTAATATATATATATTCTTTTAAATATGCATTCATTGCATAGTTTGTGTTTTGCAGTTACACCCTACTGTCGAAATACTTTTTCAGTCACAATTTGTCAGCAACTCACTGCAATGAACTGGCTACTACAGGGACCAGCATCACCCCACATTAAAAAAATGGACTCATTGAATCCACAAGAGTCTCAGCTTTCCAGTGATACCTGATTTATGTATTACAAAGCCTGTTCAGGGACACCAGTATGCGGACATATTAAAATACAGTAGACTGACATAGTACATTTTAAAGCATGAGAAAAACTGTGTGGTTATTGACCTTGCATGCAATTGCATGTTATCAGCATAAGAAGCCATGTATGTAAAGAGGAGACTTGTGGGAGCCCATAGAGTCTGTTTTGATTCAGATCATGATATCACATGACCGCTTTGAAAATCACCATGCTAAATAACATAGCAATATAAATCTGCAGCATTATTTTTGACAAGTTCCTGACATGATATGCTGGCATGCTTGGTACCAATAGATTCTTTAGATCTTAGACCTCGGCCTCTGGAGGCAACAGCCAATACCAAAATCTTGTCCTGTTGCCTTCACATTCTGTACTTGTATACAGATATCTGTTTTTAGAGATCAACATATATATTAATGTTTCAAATAAAAACAATTTCCACATGAGGAAAGAAATATCCTCTTTGTATGCTAAACATTTGACTCCTCAGATGCACAAATTACTTAAACGTAGTCAAGAACTTCAAACCAGATTTTATTGCTACGGTGATGCACAGAATCAATAGTGTCAGTGGTAAATAATTAATTTAATCCCACAAGCGGTACATGGGAAAGTTGTTGGCTTGTGCACAAGTCAGAGTGCTTAAGCTTTGTCAGCATGACATTTAATTTCCAGATTGTAAAGAATAAGACAGGGACTGCCGTTATCCAAATATGACATGTCACAATAACAAGCAGAAGTACTGTTGGCTGTATTTAGCCCTTACTCTCACACACACACAGAGCCCCAGTTTTAGAAAAGCTGTTAAGACAGACCGAAGTAGTTCCACTATTTTCTCTTGTATGTACTTCCTCCCTCCCTCTGCCTGTACTCTCTCTGGAGCCCGACCCCCTGTAAGCACCATGTAATCTTTGCTGTTGGACTAATACTGCAGTCTGTCCCAACGCAGGTCACCAGTGGCTTTCCATCTTGAACACGTCTGCTGAGATAGCTGGTGTGCCCTCCTCCTCCTCCCCACACACACGTACACACACCCACAGCATAACACGGGTGGTTAATGTTGAGCACAGCGAGCCTTGTACTTGAAAACAAATCACTGCACTGTGGCTTAACAATGTAATGAGTCTTTTAAGCCGCGCGGACAAGTTGATCCGCTTCGTTACAAATATGGGAACTTTATTCATTACATGAACCCCCTCCCCTCTCCCCTCCCTCTCAAAGTGTTGTTTTTGTTGTCTTATCAGCGCACTAATTTCCTAAATAGGTCAATCCAAAGAAGCGGCTTCATACTTGCAGCTAAAGTGAAGTGCAGGAGCACAAAACAAGAAAGCTTTAAAATGAAGCATCTTTAACATTTGCTACTTTTATTCAAAAGCAGCGGGCGAACATTAATACAATACGCTGTATTCCAAAAAACAATCATATGAGAAAGGAACGCACTGAACACTGACGTTTGTATTCAGAAGTCAAACATCTGAGCTGAAAGTCGGGAAGAAATAAGTTGAATCTACAGCTTTGAGAACAGAAAAAACATGAAACATTTGTCAATTAATTACGTATTCTTCCGAAGTCCCACTTCAAAGTGCCAAGTGCAATGAAAGCAGGGTGTTGCAAAAAAGAATTATTAAGAACAAAACTGTATTTTTCGGTGACATTCACTTGGATTCCTTACCCACCACTAAGGTAAATGGAATGCAGCATTTGTATGCAGATAAACATCTTGTTCTTATTCAATTCAAATATTTCCAGCCTTTACATTCTCCCTCTTCTATTCATCGTTTTTATTTTCTGCTTTCCAGCCTTTTTTGTTTTTTTTCTTGTAAATATCTGCCACTGTGTCGATTTTGGCCATGGCTGTGGACTCATTTGCTTTGGAGTTCAAAACTGAAAAGAATTCCCGGGGGATAATGGGCGCAGATCAGAAGGTCATTGCTGTCTGGGTTTCATCGCATAAAGAAAGCTTGCGTAACAGCATTGTCTGCTGTACGACATATAGCAGAGGTCAATCTCAATCAGCCTCTTTTGTCAGGGGTCTCAGCACTGATACCCAAAGCGTAATATTTCTTCTCTGCTGTCACCGTAGAATTCACTGTGTCTGAATTCCAGTTATATTTCATGAGGGACAACCTCCCTACAGTGATTTGCTACCTGAACAATGCCAGTTTGGGCATCAGGAAGCGGAGACAGCTTTGACCGTGGCACCCTACAAGTAATTGAGTTCCTTTGCCGGTCATGCGTGGGGTCAGTTTCCCTGCAGTCGGGTGCCAAGAGGTTAGGGGACACGGGACCATTGAAATCCAGAAAGCTGGCTCTATTGTGGAGGCTCTGTTTGGGAGAGGCTGGAACAACGGCATGCAAGGCCTGTGTGGTAGATAATAGACCAGCAGCGCAGTCATTATCAGTCCAAGGACTCCAGAAAGGAGCTTTTAGAGCAGATGCTCCCCTAACTCAAGGTTTGTACACACAGGAAGTCAGAAAGAAAAAGAAACAGAGCTGCCTGGAGCATAAAGGACTACCTGGGAATATACGGCTGTGGGGATGTACATGCTGTCCTCAAGGCCATTTGTCCTCCTTCACTGTTTTGCGTTTTAGGTTACTTATCAAAACTCTTACCCCATTCCCCTCTCTCTATATGCCGGTAATCATGATTTCCGTGCTCACTTTGCGCGGTCTGCTCTGCCTACTTGTTCGGTAATGATCCTCGCTCTCTGTGACGACTGGAATCCTTTTGTACCGTCTGACACGTTTTATGTTTGAAAGGGAACAGAGGGCGTTTTTACAATGGCCTTTTATGCCCTGTGAGAAATATATGAGTCTTTTGGCGCGGCTAATGAAGGCGCTTTCATGTCCCCCCCCCATCACACACACACACACACCAGTAGAAGTGTATAGAGATGGATTGTCTGGGGCCCACACAGGCCCCAGTAGCCCGCAGCACATTGTCTCGGCCCCAGGTCTCTGAGTATTGATCTAACGGGGGACGGAGAAAGAAAAGAAAAGAACAATCCAGTTTTACTGTTCACTAGTTTCCGCTCCGACTCTGACGTCGGGACAGGAGAGCAAGCGAGGTGAGTTTGCACTGACAGGCTACGCTCCGCCCCCGGCACTCTCGCCGCTTCGCCAACACGACCATCATCATTATCAAGGTGACCATTACTCCCCCTTGTTTCAAAGACAGTCATTATGGCTCCTAAGAACAGAGGCAGGACCAAGACGGAGGACAGGGGAGGAAGAAAGATAAGCGGAGACAGAAACTAAGGAGGGGCAGAGAGATGAGAAGGGAGAGGCGAAGAAGAAGAAGAGGACGAGGAGGAGGAAGGGGTGTGATGAAGAATTATGATGAGGAAAAGTGTGATTGGGGAATGGAGAGAGGTGGAGAGAGAAAGAGTGGACGTGTGGGAATATAAGTGAAATAATTATGAAAGCCACTTCACCAAGGGCATATTGTACTGTGCAGGAAAGTAGATTCAAGTACACACATACTCACACATTGTACAGATGCACTCGTGTCAGCCAATGTCAGCTCTTGTCAGCTCTTGGGTGAGGGCAGCGTCGACTTGTGAGGGTCTCACCACGATGCCGGGGGTCATGGGATGTGAAGTCTCAATGTGGATTTAATTGTCTCTTTATAATCAGATTAATTAGCAGCCGTATGCTTGTCAGGAGCAGCCTCCCACCCACACATAGACACACCAATCACAACACCTACTCCAGTCTTCACTGTATCGACAGCGCTTTGTTTCAGTGCCCTCACTTGCTCTCCGTGTGCTCTCCCTGAACTCTACTGAGGCTTAAATGTGTCATAATGTGTTTGATAGTTCATGTACATACAAGTAGTCTTGTCTACGCACAAAGTATACGCAGGTATATATCTCTTCAAGCATGCATTCTTTTCCCTTCTGTGTGTGTGTGTGTTGCGCAGGCAATGCGGGGACGGATATCTTTGCCGACAGCGGGGAACAGAATTATTCAGAGCGTTTAACATCTAAGGCCGCAGAACAAGGCGTGCGAGTAATACAAGGGCCATGAGTTCAATGGTAATACAAGAAAAAGGATTTTTTTTTTTCCTTCTTCAAGAGTACAAGAGGGAGCGGGGTAAATAATTCATTTCCTTTGGCTCAGGGCACGTCCTATTGTCACCGCCTAACAAGCACAAGGACAGGCGGCCGGCGGGCCTCTTATTGCTTGTGAACGGCGAGAGAGAGGAATGGAGACAGAGGGAGACAGAGCGAGAGGAAGAGGGGAGGCATGGTAATGCGCTCTTTGATCCTCCCTCGTTAGCCCTTGGTGAGCTTCCTCTGCTCGCCGCCGCCCAGAGAGATGGTCAGATCACGCCCCCGGCTCTGTCAGGTGTGTGTGTGTGTGTTCATGTATTTGTGCGTGCACCGCGGCAAAAGGACAGTAAAGACACTTCCTCTCTCTAATGCAGCCCAGGTGGAGGTGCTTGCTCAAAGGGGGCCAAGAATTGAAACATTCGAACAAATACACACACACACTGAAGTATGAATGAGTGAGAATGAAAGGATTGTCGTGTATGTGAATATGCACATACGTTATTAATGTCATTACAGACCAAGTTCACATTAAGATGGATAAATCTGTAAACACAGGTGATGTGTAAAAACAACTGTGATGTTTTCAGTTTGATTTGATAAAGATCTTTATCCAAATGGAAAAGTCTATACATTAACAAATAACTCCAAATTATTTTGCAAGAAAACAAAACTGTGCAACACAGCCGACATCTGGTCGACAGAGGGACAATCACAGTCCAGCTGCTCCACTTCTGATAAAACTGTGCTTTAATACAACCAAACTCACAATTGAATTGTTCTTATTTTTCTTCCTTTTACCAGGATGAAAATAAAACCTGTGCAGCTGCACTGAGATGTCAGTGAAATCACAGTTTAATGACAGTTGTGGCATGTGATCGCTGTACTGGCATTGAAGAGCAATTATAGAGGAGGTTCGAGGCGACAAAAAAATGATATATTAATGCACGGACATAAATCATCATGTAAATAAGCTTTAAACTGGCTATAATTTGCTGTAAAACATGATAAAGGATCTGCAAAACAACTCTATTATATCTGTTGCTGTGATCACATGCTCCACAGATGGTCCCATTCTCCAAGTTGGGAAGTCATTTTTCAGGCTTTGGTGTATCATGAGCTTGAACAAGACAACATGGACGCTGAAAACCAACATGTACTATGTCCGCTATGTTTCTGAGTAATGTTACGTCAACTCTGCAAGTTTTGGCTGACTTTCTGAGTTGCTTTCTGACGTGAATTTTCCCTGTCAGGGCTACTTTTTCTGATTATACAATCACAACATGAATGTAGGGGTTTGTATTAAAAGTAGCTGCTGAAGTACAGACAATCTTATTCTGTAGTGTATCACGGGACAAAAAAACCTTGATGGAGCCACGACTGGGCCATGGCGCAACCAGCATGCTATGCAGCTGTATCCAGTTACCACAAAAAAACAGCAACATTTCACATATTAGAGGCTGGAATTCCACATTTTTGCTAAAAAAAACAACAACAAAAAAACAAACTATAAAGTACGACTAAAGTTTTTGAGTTTTCCAAAACCTAAATGGTCCATGTCCACACTGAAATGGGTGTCAGGTGTTTTAGATTTCAGAAAGCTGTATTTCCAGGGGTGAAAAATGACGGCATAGTGGGACACAATGCAGAGAAAAAGACGCGTTTATCTATTTGTAAGCTGCACTGTGTGTGGTAATAGCAGTTTGCTTTGTCTGTGGGTCCTTTTCACTTATATAACTGTCATTATGATCATTGTACTTTGTCTCCCTATCTTTCTCTTGCTCTTTCTT
>CAFUXE010001171.1:334975-347876 GCA_903364295.1 Serranus cabrilla
GTGTGTGTGTGTGTGTGTGTGTGTGTGTGTGTCTGAGTTCTCCTTCTGTGCGTAGCATGACTGCCTCTCTGGACTGAGCAACACAAGATAAAGAGATTCAATCGCTCTGTCTTTTCATGTTCTGTTGAGTTCAGGGACAGGGAGACACACACATACCTATAGGTACAGTATTTGTTGCACACACACCTACCGTGTACTTACAAGCCAGACAACAGCCAAAGGGGTTTCTCTGTTTGGTGAAATCAATAGAAATGTACACAGTCACAGACACATGGGACAAGAGTATAGCGTGTGTGTGCATCTAAGTGTGTGTGTGTGTGTGCGCGCCACTGGTTGATCCAGGGAAAATGGCTTTTGTTGAGTCCCCTGTGCTATGTAACATTACAGAGTAATTACAGAGTGTGTGCTTTGTTTAGGGGATGTCTAATTATGCTGTTTGGGTTGTGCAGGGCCCTGGGGTGTCACCGTGTGTGTGTGTGTTTGTGCGAGTGTGTAGCCGGTGAGAAGACACTAATTGTGGAGGCGGTGTTAATGGTACAGCAACTGTCAGGGAGAGAGAGAAAGAGAGGGAAAGGTGGAGAGAGAGGAAAGAGAAAAACAAGCCTGAGTGTTTCACTTTGGCCTTTTCTCCTAATCTTTCATTACCTCTGTCCATCAGGATGTTACCTACAGCATCACCTAATGCCGGATCTCTGTTATTATCAAACATTCTCTTTTTAGACACGGATTCTGAAACATTACTGGGTTTGTCCTGCTGTTAAAGTAGTTAAATAGCTTTTTGGCTGTCCATGTTTACTCGTTCAAACATTGCTGCAACATTTCTGAAAGAGATACAATACTCCCACAATGCTTTGCATCCATCCCACATGACATCACACGCAGTACAATGAATGAGGTAAGAGTTCAAGAGAAATAATGTGACAGTCCTTTTCATTATGCTGAAATGTAAAATTGGCAAGTCAGAAAGTCCCCCAAATACCATCTTTTCAACTTAATATGGAGCAAACATTCCATAGAGGGCATGTCATGAATTTTGACATGATAAGCAGCTTTCTTTGGCCAGCATCTTTTTCTCTCCCATGTTGCTTTAAAGGTTGAGGTTCAAAGTTAATTTTTGGGATTGTAAAAAACATTCTCACCATTGTTTGACTTTATATCAGAAAGACTTTTATGTGTTTTAGGAATAAAGGTGTGAGTGAGGATCATCATTTTTACAACCATCAATCTCTTTTTAACTTACATTGTACTTTGCAGAATTGTACGTAAATAACATGAGAGCATAGGTCCATACCGAATGTAGTGGCCGGTGAGTGTATGTTGATATCTATTCAAATGAGTCAATTATAGATGTCATTGTTCCTTTACCAGAATGTATCTATTAGAATAACAATAGATTTCATGTAATTATATTTTGTCCACTGGTCAACTCTTAATAATAATACCATTCATATTCTAAATGAGCATCTTTACCATTTTAGATAGTACAGCTTTAAAAGTCAGCATTTTTCAACATAGTGATAAAATCATTATATAAAAATATATGCAATAGACATTTTACATCATTTTGACAATATATATAATCATACAGCCCACCCCTATAAAATACGGAGACCAAATGTATGGGATGGACCGAAGAAACAGGAAAAAAAGAAATAAACTACTGGATCCACGTGTACAACACTTATTGATCCTATGTTTTTTCTACAATATGTGAAAGCAATGCTTTCAAAAGGACTAGCCATTTAGTGCCAACTGCCCACATGAGAGCAGATTTGAACAGGCTGCTACAACAGACAGGATGGAGTAGACAAGACAGTGCTGTAGAGTTTTGGTTTGAAAGCCCTAGAGAAAAGGACATAATGGCAGTATGATGTTTGCCAAGTGAGTTTGCATACGGAACATGTTTGTGTGTTTGTTTCAAGGTCTCTCAACTGTGTATCTGATGTTCCTATTGACATCCATCAGAAATGCAATCCACCTATTCTGTCTCAAAGGCGGAACAGAAAGGGTCTCATTCTTCCTTGTTTATATAATTCTAATTACCCGGCTTGATTTAGACTTGGTAAAGAAAAGCGGTGATGTCGTATTTCAAAAGCAACCCTTGGTTTGAATAGCTATTGGCCAGCTTCGAGAAGGGGTCAAGGTACTGAGATGCGTCCTTGTCCATACAACAAACAACACAATACCTTGATGTCACTGATGCATAATTGCTAAGCACTTTTGTTCTGATAAGTTGTAGTCCGTGAGGACATCTTGGACCCAATGGTGCATTGTTTGTATGATATCAGACCAACCTTCATTTCATATAATGCGCTCCAGGGCATTCATTTGCCCGTGGGATATAATGAAGTGCATTTTATTATTATCAACACTGCCATTTACAGAATACAGCAGAGTACACCATAAATCCATTTTAAATAAATGAAGGGGGAAATTAAATCGCAATGGCGATGTTGCTGTCCACATGAATTGAATTGAAAAAGCAATAGTAGAGTGTATAGCATAATTCAAGTCCTCTTCTGTAACTTAATTGCTATGTGCTCCCATGGGCTTGTATAATATTCAGTATAAGATCAAGCACAATCAATACTGCAACAGATAATCAAAGAGATGCTTCTCAATGACATCTTCCTCCTTTGACCTTTTATGTTACAATAAGTATGTGCAAAGTGTTTACTTATGTCCCCACTTGCAACAAAGAAAAAAGTGTACTTTATATCTCTTGAGCTGTGAATCAACAGTGTTGGTAAGTGTGCTAGAGTATGTGTGTACAGTCAGTATGAGTGTGTTGTGCTACGGCAGGCGGTGAGTAGCGTGATTAAGTGAGGAAGACGCGATGCAACTCTGTGTGTGTGCATGGAGGAATGCTGAGAGGGGCACCATTAATTTGATAAAACAAGATTGGACTTCAACATTGTGACCCTCACAGATGCTACAACTGCTGCTGTTCACACACAAAAACACACAGTCTCTGTGCGTATACTGTATGTAGCTCTTTTCTCCCCCTCAGTTAATCTTAAAGGGTTAGTGTCCTCTCATACCATAAAGGTTATTTTTCAGTTACCTGTAGTGGTACTCATGGATTCTGTCGGATTCAGCGGTTGACAGATTTTATCTGCCTATATTGGCCTATCAAAGGCATATCGGTATTGGAGTATATGCTATCTGATATGTGTCGTTATTAAAACTTTTTTTTAACAAAATATATAAAGCAGGTAATGTTGCTTGGCGTGATTTAGAAATGTGAGCTATTCATTTTTCAATCCTTTTTTATTTAAATAGTCAGCAATTAACGGCAACTGAACATTAATTATGTTTATTTAGCTATTTATTTCAAATTATTCTTTATTTTTCAGTTATCATTTATACAATTAGCTGACAATGTAATACATAGTTTGTATAATGTAAAGTTTAAGAAAGTAGCTCTATGTGTAATTTTGCAGAGTGGTGAAAAATTGGTACACAATCCACATGAAAAAGGTCTATTTTCAGTCCTCAAAAAATTACTATCTCTGCCACAATATCGGTTATCAATGAATTTCTTCTCTCTAAAATCAGTAGCGGCATCTGTCTCAAAAATTCCACATCGGTCGGGCTCCAGTATCTCAACATGCTGTGTGATTGACCTGTCCATAGTGTAACCTGCCTCTCACCCAATATCAGCTGGGATTGGCTCCAGCCGTTCTTACAACCTTCAAGAATAAGTGGATAGCTGATAAATGATGGATGTATTAAGCTATGCAAGTGTTTTGTTTTTATTTGCTGGGGTTTTGATATTTTTTCTCAAACCCCAACACTTTGGAAGTGAATAGATTTTTTAAATTATTTTTAGTGCTACAGCATATCTTAAAACAGTCTCCTGGTTACTTAGGATGACCCACTGAACTCGCTGCAGTTTTGTGAACCACTTTGGGAACCTTTTCTTCCATAGAAATATTCCCAGGAAAGCAGTTGACAGCATAATGGGCTATCTATTAAAGAAATGTTATGAGGAGCCAAATACTCTGATAAAAGCTACCTTTAGTATATTTTTTAAGTTTCCTGAACCAGGAAATGCTGCCATATTGGTAAGAGCTTAGCAATGTGTGCTTGTTGACCACCAGTCTCTACTCCAGTGGTGTCTCTAACTCTGGTCACCTGCAGATGGACACTATAGCAATGTGAGGTCACAGGCCAACACTTCCCTATTTGTCTCCATTCTATTCTGTCTATAATCCATTTCACTCAGTCAGAAGCTTTCATTTGGCCAGCAATGGAGGTCACTTTGTGTGTGTGCATTAACTTCTTTTCATTGTGCTTGTGCTCCTGTTACTGTCTTCTACATGGAAACACACCTTGAATTGAAACAAATGTTTGTGGAAATGATCCCCATGGTATTGAGTCTTTTTTCTATCTTTCAATCTATATGGGAATGTTTCTTTCCTGTGTGTCTCTCACACTCTTGTTACATACACAGTCTACGGTCCTATGACCTTCCCACCAACATGCTGACGTACCACTACAACGATGTTTTTTGTTTCTTTATTTAATGTGAAACTACTGTAGAAAGCTGGTTCAGAACCACTGTAGATAATGCTTATGTGCATGTTTGGGTTTGCGTCTCTGTGCCTATCTGTGTGTGTGTGGCAGTCTTTGGCGGGACAGTCCTGTGGCCCCTCCCCTCTCCGTCCACTCTGTTAGCCGTCTTTATCTACCCAACAATCAGGCTTTATCCCTGGACACTCCTGGTCCCACGGTAGCGCTGGGAGCAGCAGCTCAGCACTCCTATCCAAACCAAATCGGACATATTTCCTGACATATGTTCACTTGTGTAACCTTCTGAACTCCAACACACACAAACATGCCCACACAGACAGAAAAGAGATTATGGAACCAAATAACACAACATGCAGTCAACATCTAAAGTTAATTGTAAACAGATTATATTAGATATTATCTTTTAAATGAACAATATTATAACTTGTATAAAGTTTCTGCTAAAATGTCACAGCAAACAAGATTCTGTTAGAAAATATGGAGGCAAAAATAAATGTCTAATAAGCCACAGTTTGTTGATTTTATTTTGAAAAGACAATGCTAATACAACATACAGGGTTAGTATACCTGACAAAGCAAACATAAGAAGGCTGTGATCACAAATAAATAATATTTTATTTTTAAAAAAGACAGGCAGACATATAAGTCATAAGAAATTTCCGTCCTTAAAAAGAAAACATAATCAAAACAACCATCGAAAAAGGCGTCCTTTATTGCGAATGAATACAATGTGAATGAACAGCCACACCAGAGCACAAAAGCTGCACTGTGTTAGCATCAGTATCAGAAGTTGCAGAACATGATGTGGTGTTTGATCACAAGAAGCCTTTGGCACTGTGAGATGCTGTGCACAGAGAGGAAAACTGAGAGCATTGATTTCATTGTAGAGAAGCAAGGAGTGTGTGTGATTTGGCAAATGTGTGTGCATGAACTGTCTGGAACATAAAACTATAGAGGCCCATTCAGGCCTTTGCTTTCTCTCTCCTTCCATCAGGAGATAGCAGAGACATTGAGCTGCGGCAACAAAAGCAGATTTCCATCAGACAGAGTTTCTGAGAGAGAAAGGCATTGTGTTGAAAGAGGCTTAATGGAAGCTCAGCTTAGAGCTTTATTCACACAAACTGTACTCTCGGGTCGGGAGAAACACATATGTGTACACACACACAGTCACACACACTCACTTTACACATATATCAAACACTCCATGTTCTTCTAGACTCAAATTGGTTCTCTCAATTTTATAATGTATAAATGATAGAGGAGAGCTGACTAGATAGTCCAGTCATGATGGTCTGGAGCAAGGCACTTAAAGCACATTAAACTGATCCCGAACTAAAACCACATGTGTGACAGGGCTTGTCTATGTAAAAAAACAAACATTTTACATGCAGTTATTGCCTGGGTAAATAAGTCTCTTAACCTTGATGGACTGAGCTAGGTTTAGGTGATTGGGCAAATTTATTGGTTACAGTACATCAACAGTCAATTTATAGTATTTTGTATTTTGTTTTGCTAAATTAATGGTCTGCCTCCAAAGAATGAGTGAGATCTGCTCAGGGGGCAACAGTGGAGTTCGGCCTAGCTACGCAAGGCCATGCAGCAACAGACTAGGAACTAAAGCCAACATTGTGTGCCACCCAGTAAATCCTTAAACATCAATAAATGTTATCACCTTACTCTAAAAATTAGAGTTTATGCAAGTAAAACCACTAGGTTAGGAAAGGAAAGTAAACCATCTTTACATTGTAATGGATTTGTGATTCCAAAATGGAGAAAGCTGTCATATTAACTGTGTCAGAGCCTTTATCGGTTTATTTAAAACTGTTATAACCAAAATTCTAAAGTTGTTCTTATTCTGGTCAAAACCACATCAGGTGTATTTCCTGCACCCTCTGAGCTGGACTAATGTTGACTGTCACTTGACTGAAGTAAGCTGTATAAAAGAAGTGGATGTAGCCACTGTGTCATTAGAATCTTAACTGAGGTAATTAATCAAGTAATAAGCAGGTCATTTTCTCATAGACTTATTTTTCCAGCCAGTTGAGTCGCCCCCTGCTGGCCATTAGAAATAATTCAGGTTTAAAGCACTTCCTCATTGACTCCACATGTCAGACCCAGAGGTCCACTTCTTTGATTCAGTCCATGGGGAAAACAAGAAGGATTGCTGTCAGATTTGTGATCTGGCTCATGGAGATGCACGTATGTGGCTACATGAAAACAAAAGTGTCTCATTTGGATTTTATCTGGATATAAGGAAAAAATGAGAGCAATTAGGGCCAAAGATATTATGAATTGCAGTGCTTCTGTCAAGAGCACCTTGTCTACTTTTCTGCATTTGACCTGCTATCTTTTCTGATTAGAGAAACACCAATCCTCCAAATAGAGAAGATAATTTCCTGCTTTTTTTCTTCTAATACACTCATCATCTTGTACCCTGCTTTCCCCGTTTAAATACCTCTTTTTCTCTCTTCCTGAGATCAGTGTAGTCCTCTTCTATATTACATGTAAACTAGGGATGAGCAAGCAGGCCTCCCATGGATTAACCGCTGACTGACTTGAAAAGTTGCAGTCAGACGTCCTTATTATGAAACGTGTTAAATCACAAACACACAGGAGCGCTCACACACACTTGCACATAGTCCCAAGGTTTTCCAAACTAAGTGTATACAAGCAGTACTGTCCCCAAATCACATCGCCCAATATTCCCCCGGAAAAGACTACACAACGGCTGCTCCCAAATCTGATTGGTGTTATTTGTAAGTCAGCCTAAATCTCAGAGAAGCTACACACACAAATGGAACAGGGCTTACTAATCCATTTGTAAGGCAATAGGCAGGCAAACAGGCAGGGGAGAGCTTGCCAAGTGTTGTAATCACAACTAAAGATGATGAGCCCACTCCCTTCCTCTACACTCTACAGTACTGTGTGTGTCTGCGTGCGTGTGTGTTTTTGTGTGCGTTTGCATGTTTGTCCTACATCGCCTCCTTTACAAAACTGTGACAAGTGAGAGAGAAAATGAATCGGTATCAAGTGGATAATCTACAAAAGTACACTAGGAGCTTTTCCACCTTATGCAAGTCCCCCGCTCATTCATTTGCAGATACCACGCAATCTCTCTGAGAACAACAACAAGCCGGCGATATGAGTTTTGAAAAGGCAGTAATTGTAAGCAGGTTGGGGAATAAATTAGAATGATGACAAAATACAGAGATAAATCCAGCTTAAGAGAGATGTACGCCACTGTTTATTTGATTTCAGCTTTTCTCTCTATCTAGCTCTTTCTCCCTCCCTCATTCCTGATCTTTTTTAGTGGGGTGGAAAAATGGATTTTTGTCAGCGATTTGGCCCTGAAATAGCTTATTGTCTAAGGCAGCCACTGTGCGGGTACAACGTCAACATCACATGTGTGTGCGAATGCGCTCGACTGTTTCCATGGGGAGTAATGGCCGTGGAAGTGTGTATTGGCTCTGCTGGCACAATACGCCACTGTGCTCATTGGTTTAAACTGGTGTGTGTGTGTGTGTTTACAATGTGTGTGTGTGTATGTACTTCTATAGTCTCTCTTGTTGATATTTATAGATAGAAGAATTCTGGAATGAAGGGGGTGAGGGGAGGAGGAATGTAGGGAGGAAGAGGGGGTGGATGAGGGAGAGGAAAAGGGGGATGAGGAAAAGAAAGGAGGAGAGGATCCGTGAACTACAATGAGTTAATCTGCCTGAAGCTTTTTTATTCGACCGCTTCCTCTTACTTTTTGTCACATTTTAATATGCAAGGGCATTTTACACACATCACACTCAACCAGCACACACTTTTCTAAAGATTTTGTACGCTAATTTTTAAAAGAATAACATAATGAAGTGGTGATGCTTTTATTCCAGAAGGTCAAAGGTCAACTTCACTGTAACATCATAATGTTCTGCAAAAACACTTTTCTGGCCTTTATTGAACACCATAACTCAGGAACAAGAAAGAGAGATTGTGACCATATTTCACATTTGGTTGGATACTGAATTGGATCCACTAATCTTGAAACTGGAGATTGAAAAGATGTTCGGTGCTGCCTGTGAAGCGTGTGAAGCATCCACACTTTGCCTAAAAATGCACTTCATAGCACTTATTAAATCCTTTCAAAGTCTTTACTACATATGTTTTATACGTCTGGAAAGACATGGATACACTGCAGCATGTCCTACTTAAATTGTATTTTTCAATTAAAAAGCTGTCTTTTGTTGTTCTTTGTGCCCAGGAGTAAGTGGAGCCACTGGACAGAGGAGCAGATTACTTCAGGACATTTTTTCCTTCAGATTCTTCCGTGAAGTTACTGGTAAGTTTCAACTGATCTCCTTTCCTCCCAACACAGTGTATGTGATACACATAGACACTTCATCCGTCAGTCTTCCAAAGTCAGGTTTAAAATTATTTACTCAAAGACAGCTAAACCCTTCATATGTTTGTTTTTTGTTTTAAAAATCAAAATGTATTTTTTGTTTCCATTTAAAAAAATATATTAAATGATGATGGTGAGTATGCTTTTTTCTGCAAGAATCTGTTCCAAGCAAAGATTTTTTTTCTGTTGGAAACAATTTGCAGACCAAGACATCTGTGCAGACCAACAAAACTTAAGGCAGAATGTTTTTTAAAACATGTTTGGCCTCCAACAAATACTGCGTCTGTGATTTGGATATTGCACTCGTCCATATTGCATTTGGTAATTAATTAAAGCAAATGAATAATACAGAATATAAAATGCAGAATATAAGTGTGGAACACTTACAGAGCATGGATTAAAGCCGACTCTGTCCGGTCAGAGTCCTTGCAGAGTTTCCCAGCAGCCTAACTGATATATTTTGTCTTCTGCTGGCAGCTGGCAGGTCTTTTAACCACACAAGCCACTTCTGCACAGTCACTTGTTTCTATCTTTGGAACTTTGACTGCTCATCCAAAAACTTTGCTCGAGAATGAATTTGACTGTTGAATTTCTGTGAATGTTGTGGCGCATCAGTGAAAAACTATCCCGAGGCATCCTCAGCTACAATGACGAAAAAGCAGTGGATGCTGCTGTACAGAGAACAAGGCCTGGAGTCAGAGGAGGGCAGCGATAGCGAACCCACATCCAAGACAAATGACCATGAAATAGAGGCTCAGCTGATACTGTCTGCTTGCTCTTTGTGCTGGTGTCTTTGTGTGTTTATGTGTGTGAAGAAGTCCAGACAGTGTGTGTCAAGGCAGTGTCATGATCACAGATTGCGGCCTCATCACTGCTCTGCTGAGGAGATTTAGCTGGCACTGGTTACACTGACCGTGGCCCATGTGTGCGCTTGTGTGTTTGTGTACGAGTCTGGGTGTATGAATGTTTGTCGCAGCCCTGTCAGATCAACCATGAATCTGCCCACTGCGTGTGTGTCAACCAGGGGTGACCTTTCACTGGGCATGTGTGTGTGTGTGTCCTGTGCTGCAGGCAGGGAAAGTCCCTGTCTTCTCAGTGCCAGAGAGTTGGAGGGGACACCCCGTTCATCTGTGTTTGGGTGAGTTTGTCCCTCGTTGTGGGAGTTCCCCGGCAGAGCGAGAGGGGCTGGTCTTCTGCATCAGTTTCATCAGATTTTTATAACGTCACTGAAAGTAGTCTGCTTCTATATTTGTTATAAGCTCCAAATGATGTCATCGGGCGATGAATCAGTAAGGCTCAGCCATCACACCCTCTCCCTGTTTTAAAACTTTTGGCACTTCATACACTATCTGACATTAGCGAATCCATTAGCTAATCTTCAGCTTGCCCTTGTGTAAGTTTGACTCTCACTGCACTTCATGCTGCTGTACAGACTCCCATATTGTATTTGTGGAAGAGAGCAGAGTTTAAAAATAAGATGATGTTGGCAAATAAGTTAGCAGTAAATTTTTTTCCATCAAAAATCTAAATATTTTAGGTTTTTGTCATCTATTAAGTCAAGTCAATTTCTTTTATATAGCTTAATGTCAAAAACTTGCCTCAAAATACACCATCCATCCTTAGACCCTTAGTTTAGGTAATAAAGTGTGTGTGTGTGTGTGTGTGTGTGGGTGTGGGTGAAACTCAAAGGGCATTGCAACCTTAAAACATAGCAGCAGTGTTTCCTCTATACTCATTCAGTTGTTGCTGTCTCGCCTCTATTGTTCCCTGTGAAGTTTGCTTCAAATTTCAGGCCTTTGAAAAGTCTTCAAAGTGTTAAATTTGACAACTGGTTTTGGAATTTTGCATTTAAGTCAGTCGTCTTGGTAGAGAGCCTTAGAAAAGCTGCATGTCACGACTCTTTGTTAAAACTTTTAATGGATTTAACGGCATGTTGCCGTTGTACATCTGTTAGCTGATGTGCTTTTGTCCACCAGGTCAATCACACACAAGGAGTCATGCAACTGACGCTGCTGCAGACCAGGTTGTTTCACATTACAAGAGGCTAATTTCTGTGGTAAAAGTAATTCTATTTTTCTATAAAGATATTTAGACCAGTAGCCACTCGTGGCATTCTTAACTAAAGCACACTACTGAGGCTTGACAGGACAAAATGGGTTAAGCAAAAAGAGCATTCATGGAATTGTAACACAAAATAATAATCACAAAATCATTTTTATTTAATTGATTTTACTGCATCTGTCACGTTTCTTTCTTGTAATTGCACCATTGAACCCAAACCCTTGCTTTACTGTAAGTCCTAAACATATTTTTAAGAGTAACAGATCCTCTCCCTGCAGTAAATATGCTGTTCTCCATACGTGCTTGTTAATTAGCTCAGTTCCATATCTTGCTGTGTATTTCATATGCCCAACAGATCCGCGGCCCTCTCTCTCCCAGCACTGTCCAGAGCTGTATGAGAGCTAATTGGCAGCTCGCTTGCCTGCCGCGACGGTGATCATGCAAATGTATTGGTGCTTACCAATAGCCTGGCCCATCAAAACATTACGACGGCCATTACCCAGAGCTGGGGCCGGCCTAACGAACATATGCTCCCCCCTCCCGACAGCCTCCCCCCAATTCCTAAACTCTTATTTATGTGTTTAATTTAATGTGCGAGGGAAGAATTTCCGAAATTAAATTTGGTTTTCGTTGGTGCCTCCAGAGAGTGGCGGCGTTATAATAACATGGTAATTTTTTACACGTCTTTATGAGAAATGAGAAAATTAATTCTTTCTGACAAGCTGTAATTATTGGGCTTGGAACAGTTGCAGCTGAACAGTTTGGGCTGTGGTAGCCTGGCAGTGAGCTGAAAGAGGGAGAGAGAGAGTGAGGGGAGGGGGGTGGGAAGGGAGCTAGTTGTACAGCCTGAATCATATACACTCACAAAGGAGGGAGAAGAATGGGAGATGAATGGGAATAATGAGGAGAGGAGCGGAAAGGAGAGGAGAGGAAACTAGGAGAGAAGAGGAGGGAAACCAGGGGAGGAGAGGAGGTGGAGGAGAAAGAGCTGTGGAGAGTGCAAGGTTATCTCAAGAAAAGAAAAGAAGGGTTTGAGGACACAAGGTGTAGTAAGACCAGGTGAGAGGAGAGGATAAGTGGAAATAAGTGGAGGGGAGCATGCTGTTGGGAATTGAGGGAGAAAAAAAGGGGGATGGAGAAACAAGAGGAATGAATGTAAAGAGTGAAGGAAAGGGGGGATAGAGGATAGCAGAGGAGAGAAAAAGAGGATGGAAGGAGATGAACTTGTGGAGTTGAGGAATCTGAGGAGTCGGGATTGGTTTAGAGGGAAGAAGTGAGGTAGAAGAGGGAGATGAAGGTGGTGGAGAAAGAAATTGATGAAAGGAGAAGAGGTGGAGGGCATGAGGTATGAGGAGACAAGGTTAGAAGGAGAAGACAGGAGGTGGTAAGAAAGGAGAGAGGTGAGAGTTTACAAGAGAAAGGTGGAAAACAGATTTTACAAAAGGGAGGAGGTGTGGAGGAGACGAGAAGAGAGAGTTGATGGAAGGCAAGGGAGAAGAGGAGGAGAACATTGTGCATTAGGTGACAAAGTTAGGTTAGAGTAGGATAGGTGATGGAGTCAGAGAAAGATTTAAGAAAGAAAAGATGTGAGAAGAGATGAGGATGGAAGGACGACAGAAGAGGAACAAGGTGAGAAGAAGATGAGGAGGGTAAAGGACAAACTGTGAGGAGACAAGGTTAGATTAGAAGAGAGGAGAGGGGAGGAGACATGAGGCGTAGTGAGGAGTCATGCCTCAGTGTGTTACATCAGGTAGGAGTCCCTGTCTTCTTGTCTGATGTCATCAGAGGAGGCTCCTCTTCAGCACCAGCAGCTCCTCATGTGTCAAGGTTACAACACATTAATATTCACAGTCTACAGCAGCCGGTCTGGCCTTGCTCCAGGCCTTCTTAGGCTCTCTCTCTCTCTCCCTCACACAC
>CAFUXE010001171.1:347930-359039 GCA_903364295.1 Serranus cabrilla
ACACACACACACACAGCTTCCTCTTCTTTTCCCCATCATGTGCTGAATATGGAACGATATTGATATTATGTGGCCATATTGTCGTTTCCCTACAGTTATTCACTTAGGAGGCTGCTGTAAAAGCACACTTACAGTTGTTGGGTGACTCTTTTAACGACCCACTTCTGCTGTGTGTGTCCATGTGCATGTGTGTGTCTGTGTGTGCGCGCATGCACAGCCAAGTGGCCATTTGTTTTCGCAGACTTAAAATGAGATCCAGTGTTTCTCTCTGAACCGGAGAGTGTGTGCATGTGTGCGAGTCTGTGAAAGTGTGTGTATGTGCATTGGAGCTTGGAGGTCATGATGATAAAAGATGGTTTTGTTCAAATCATTAAAATGTAGAAATGTCATATAGTGCATTAACAAGTTTAAAAAAAAAAACTTGACACAATAGCTTCTCTTCTAAATCTTCATACATTTAAACTGAGCTCTGCATGTGTGAAAGGTTATGTTTGTTTTAAAGACACCATGTGATAGTGAGACTGTGAATGTGTTGTGTGTGTTGTGTGTGTTCTTCCAGAAACCCTCCCTGTTTATTCGTTGAGCGTGTTCCATTTTGTCCTGTGCTGTTAAATGTTTCATCCTAGCAAAGGCATGATGGGACCCCCTGGGGATGAGGCATCTGCCCGCCCGGCCACACGCTGAATTATACATGACAGCACAGGACAGTGTGTGTTGCCTGTGTGTGTGTGTGTTTGTGTGTGTGTGAGAGAGAGAGAGCATTTCTAGGTGTCACTGAGTGAAGTGTCCACTTTGTTGCGTGACTCTGTTTCAGATCTGCGCTGAGCTGTCTTCACTTGTATATTGTCTGGCATGGCCTCGCTGTGTGTGCGAGTGATTGTGTTATGTTGTGTATAAAGAAACTTCCTTTTTATAATCAGATGGTTGACCGAGGCCAGGATAGCTGGGGTACAGAGCTATCCTGGCAAAGAGGAAAGACAATTTGTTCAAGATTATTGTAATCGTCATGGGTGCGTTTTAAATGTGCCTCATCTCTCTGGTTTTGCTTCTGCTACGTGGCGTTACTGTACGAGAGGTTATTGAGGAACATTATACCGCCTTGTCAGGAAAGTCTTGTCTGGTTAAGGCTGTCCATTTCTCCTACAGATTATGGACCAAATCAGTCATATTATTCCATTTCTTTTTATAGCCCAATATCACAAAATACAACTGTGCATCAAAGGGCTTTAAAATCTGAGCAGCATACAGCACCTTCTGACCTTAGACCCTCGAGTCGGACAAGGAAAAGCTTCCCACAAAAATATAATGGTGAACTAAGATTAAATAAACTCTACTACACTACTTTATTTTAAACATATATGAAAATATATATATATGATAAAGATATAGATATGCTTTTGTTTAAAGAATCCCCAATAGCCACCAGGACTTTTTTTTTTTAAGGAAACGTTTCCTGCCATGCCTTCGTTTGTACCAGTGGTGGAAAAAGTATTTAGATTCCTTACTTAAGTAAAAGTACTAAAGTGTCAGTATCAAAAGAACAATATTTGCCTCAAAATGTAGAAGAGAAGAAGTATAAAGTTAAATAAAAATGTAAATACTCAAGCAAATTACAAGTACCTCAAAACTGTACTTAAATACAGTTCTTGAGTAAATTTACTTAGTTACATTCCACCACTAATGTCTACTGATGCTAGGATAATACAATACCATTTAACATTAACTCTGTCCTGTCTGCAGCAGCTCTTTCCACCCTTGGAACAGAGTTTATTTGATCAAAAATGCCTTTTTTTAGACTTCCTTCTCCTTTCTGACTGCCAGTAATCATCCCAGTCAATATAGTCACAGTAGACTCAATGGTGTGTAAGGCTCAGTGTATGGATGATGGGATCTGTTAGTAGAACAACTCACTACAACTGCAGCCCCAGTCTGTGAACACTGATGAAAGTTTTGAGAGTTGGTTGGCACAATTTAGAAAATAACACACTCTGCCCAGAAATCCTCTTTTCAGCTCTGTCACTCACGTTTCCACCATTGTCTCCCACCAACATGTCATCAGAATGAGACTTCTCTCTCTGAGATCCGAGCCAGTCAAAAACAAGCACTTTTAGTGGACGTATGTACACTGACATTGTTTACTGGTCATTTGCCACGGTCTGCGTACTGGCTGCAGCACTATTAAAGCACTACTAAAGTTTTTACCTGAGAACAGATGTGAAATGACCAGGTGGGGCTTTTCATACTTGTGTACTTCACATATTAAAATTATTTATATATTCTGGCATTTTGGGAATATTTTGGCTGGTAAAAGTTCAGCTATGATGAGTAATGGGATAATATTTTTATACACAACAAAAAAACAAACAAGAGAACCTTGTGTCTTCTGAAAGGTTAAATAATTTACCCTCTCCAAGTGTGTGTGTGTGTAATGTGTGTGTTCTGCACCTGAGGTCTTGCTACTGTAGCTAATGAAAGCCCCATCTCCTCATGCAAATGAGGCTGCTGTTAACCCCAATCAGAGAGGTCGCTGAGTGCGCATCAATCCCACATCTCCCTGAGTGCTATGCAGGCAGCACACAATGGTTTCCACCCCTCCATAGGCCCACAGGTAATTATTGGGAGCCAGAAAGGGAGAGGGCCAGGGGAGTCAAGGTCTCAGGTAGGTGTGTGCAGCCGCCGGTGCTTTTTTCATGTCATTTATGGGAAACACAGGGTTGGTTTGCATGTCGGGTCAAGTGCAAGTGCTGTCTCCTACCACACCCCTTCCTCTGAAACACGCGCAGATACACACCCGCTCACAGCGTGACAGGTAATTACAGCATGAGAGTGGCTGCGCTGTATGTAAGATTGGGAGGTCAGGCCTGCGGTCTGCTCCCTGTGGACCACAGAGCATCACCTCTCTGAGTACATCCACAATAGGTCCATCAGTACCATGTTTGCTCGCCTTCCACCTGTTGTCTGTTTTTTCCTACCTGTCATTTAACCGCCTTATGTTCTGCCTGTCTCCCGTCTGACAGTTCCGCATTGTACGTGTTGTTTGAACAGCAATGCAAAATGGCAGCGAAATGACAGTAAAATAACCGCGCAGCATTGACCGTTTCTCCCACTTAATACCAACCTTCACATCACTTCACACAACCCGCGGCTGTCAGGTTGACTTGTGTGTGAGTGTGTATGAATTTTCCTCGTTCATTTATTCGCTATTAAAAAAACACTTTTCTGACAAAATGATTGTTGGCATGAAAGTTAAACACATGATGTGTCTGTTAAAGTAATGACTTAAAACAAAAACTCTGCCTGCAAAATTATTGAGTCTGAAGAGAGAATCATTCATCTGGTTGCAAAATTCCTCCGAAATGTTTGAATCACATCACCTCAAGTATGACAGTACTATTATTATAGCATTTGATAATTAACAAGGGTGTTGAAATATGACTCATTTGGACAAATTTGTGTTTTTTCTGGTTTGGAATATATGTTGTTCTGATCTTTTTTTAAAACCAGAATTGACTACATACCCCAATTAAGTCAAAACATTTGCACTTTGTTTTGCTTTATGTAGAGCCTGAAAGATATATCACATGACAGATCTTATCGGCTGAATGGTAGGGGAAATGCTGTCATATATAATGTAGAATATGCTGCTTGGCATGATTTAGAACTGGTGCTAGCTATTTTTTTTTAAGTAGTCAGCAATTTACTGACACAGTAATGATGCTTTAGCATCTATTTATTGTATTCCTATTTATTCTTACTTTTCTCAGTTATGTTTAGAATAACTGACAATATAAGACAGTTTGAATATTGTATATAATATTATTGAATAAAGTTTAATGTTTGAGAAAGTCGCTCTCTGAGTGCACAAACCACATAAAAAGTTCTATTTTCATTCCAGCTCAAAAATGATTATATCTGCCACCATATTGGTTATTAATGCATTTCCCCTCGCTAAAATCAGTATCGGCATCGATCTCAAAAATCCCTTTCAAGCCCTATTAAAATAGAGGTTAGGTGCCATGTCCTATTGAATGAATGTGTGCATCATGTTATCGTTAACATTCTGGTAGACTGATGATTTGTTGCCTATTTCACACAGTATTCTCCTCCCTTCTGCTGTCTCTGCTGTGGATTTTGCAGGAGCGTGTTCAAGAAATACAAAAAAGACGCTGCTTTTCCATTGGCATTGTTTTGGCTGATATAGAAAAAATTATATTTTATTTGGCCCGGATTAAAATGTTTTTCATAACTGTCAAAAATCCTGGAAATCACACAATGCACAAATCCCGCATCTGAATAGTACAGCTGATGTACAAGACGTGGTTGTACAGTAATGTACTGCGTACATACAGAAGATACACCAGTGTGTTACTATGTGGCTTCTCCCATGTGACTTAAATGTAAATGAAAATCTGTTTTCAGTCAATTCCCTTGAACATTAAAGGATAACAGATATCCAATAGGGTGAAGCCTTTGACCTCTGCCCTGTGGTCTGGTCCAGGCTCCTTTCTTATCAGTATTTATTGTGCCCACTTTAAATACATTTTCTCTTCCCCTCTCCACTTGACTCCGGGCATGACGTGTGTGTGTGAGTGTCTGAAGGTTTCTGTCTTTATGATTGTATGTGTGTGTGTATGTGTTTGTACAGGTTTGACTGTGTATACCATTATATGTGTATGTGATGCGATAAGATTGCTTTCCACTGAAGAGCACTTGACCATTAAAAGAACATCAGAGCAGTCTTTTCCAGCGGGGCAATAATGGTCACCTTAACATTATCACGCGCTGCACCCTGTGGGCAATTGACATCCTTCTGCTTGAATGTGATTGGTAGAGAACAATTTTTCTGTGGTTTGAATAACAATGCCAATCCCTGTTCCCCCCTTGTCTCGCAATAAACCGGTTAAAGGCCTCAAGTAGACTCTGTATTCGATCCATTTTGAACGATTAGGTTTGCCAAGCCAAATTAGGTTTGTGGATCATCAGCCTTTGTGACCCAAGTAGCCTGAAGGTGCTTTTGCCCTCTTCACTTATTAACTTGTTTCTGCGCAGAGGCATTCTGAGATTTTTGTCTCTGTGTGAAACAGTAAATTCCACGGATCCATTCATTGGCAGAAAGGGAACATATTTTACTGTTCATGGTCCTTTTCTTCTTTATAAGTAGTCCATATGATATGTAACTTAGTGAATGAGACATCTGTGTCCTTTACAAAGACAGAGCCAGCTCTATATTAGAATTGAGCTTTCTTTCATAACCGCTGGTCTGAAGTGGTGTTGTAACAGTACACAATTCTTATACATGAACTCAAATATATACCATGCACACAGAACAAGCCAGTGCATCTTTTTAATGCTTTTAATTTGATGAATAAGAAGGAATCGAACATAATCTTCATGCACAGTTCATCTCTGTTGACCTTATCCATATTCTATCCCTCAATAACTGAAACTTAGACAGCTTGATCACATGACTTAGATTTTGACCCCAATATTACATTCATTTCAAATTCCTGGTACTTTTTTTAGTAAAAGGTTATAAACTGACAATTTTTCAAAAGAGTATAAATCGTTTTTTGACATTTTTATGAGAACAAAATGTAAGCTTAAAGCCTCAGGGTCGATGTTTCCCTTGGTACCAGTTGGCTGACATTTGAGAGCCAGAGTCGCAAACGCCTGTGGTGTGCTACTGACTGGAGCACAGCCAACCAAAGTTGATACAAGACCATCTTCTGCTTTTTTAAACAACCCCACATAGTGTTGCTTATGTAGTGTTAGCAAATTGAGCCATCTGTTCCTACAACATTCAGCATGTTCTTGGAGGCCGTGTCCGAGTCTTGAGGAGACAAAAAAAAGTTGTGTGGTTTTCTTTTGTGGCTCCAGAAGGAGCTGCATGAAATCTTATAGGTAGACTCATGTGATGTCACTTGAGTCATCATCGGTTAGGCTGAAGACTACAAATTTTTAAATTAATGTGTTGGTGTTGAGTGATCTTATCTCTGCTTGAGGAAAGCAGCTTAAGGCTCCATTATCTGCCACTTACACTCCTGAAGACAGAACTATTGGTGGTCAAGTAGCATTGTGGGTAATGTAGACCCCAGGATTTGACAGGGAAGAAGAAAGTTGGATTTAATTTAAATTTAAACAAATTATCTGTTGCATCAATTTTAACAGTTTTTAAAAATTAAAAATGTCCGTCTGGATTCTGCCGTTAACTCAGTTGCAGTTTTACTTTGCAAAAGTTTATCAGCTTGAACATTAAATATCTATTCTTTGTACTGTTTCAATTCAGTTGAATGTAGGCCAAAACATTTGTTTCAATCATTGCTTTCTGTTTTATGTATGTTTTTCATAGTATCCCAACTTTTTTGGACTCTGCTTTTACAAATGAAGTGAGGCTAAATGACAATATGAATGAAAGCTGTAAACAACAAATAGGCAGGGCTGTTAAATTAATCCAGTCTTGAGCCCTCCCCTTCCATCGCTTGATGGCTGTTTCTAACAACATAATGCGTTCGTTTAATATTACATATATCACATTTGATTAAGTTGGTCTGTCTACAGCCCTGCCTCGAGATAAGATATAGGGTCCTGTTCCTAAACAAACCACTTCCTGTTGAACTATACATTCTCCCTCCAAAACAAAAGCGGTGGGAGGAGCAGGAGCAGGGCGTTGAACAGAGAAGATGAGAAGGTGCCCATTGAGAAGAGCGAGAGAGAGAGAAAGCTCCTCTTCTCTGAAACGGGCCCCAGAACAGCCTGGGTGAGCCGGGGTTTCATTATCCCCCATCCCTCTGTGATGAGGGAGAAGAAAGGCGGACGTGAGAGAAAGAAAGAGAAAGAACAGAACAGAGGAGGGGAAGAAGAAAAGAAAGAGGCGTTTGATAGAGCTGTGTGGAGACCGTGTGTGAATGAGCCAGTGAAGGGCAGCCATTGTCTTGCTGCGACCTCAATTTGGTACTGTACGCTCCTCTTTTTACTGCACTGTCTCGAGCCACAATGCCTCCTTTCTCCTCCGCTCTACTCCCTCTCTCTCTTAAAGAAATAGGGGGATTAGGGCCCACTGAGGGGAACTGCGTGTCTAGATTGCCAACTATCATGACTCTTCACAATGTGACGAGAAGGCAGCGGGATATTCCAGATTTGTCAATTGTTTGTTTGTGCATTTCACTTTCTCTTCCCTTCCCATTAACTTTTATCCATTATTATTCTCACGAGTTAGTGTGAAAGTGGAATCGGAATGCAGTGTATTTTTGGACAGGACAAGGAGGGAGGTGCAGGAGCTAAAAGAAAGAGTGAAAAAGACAGAGAGTCACAGGGACAGAGACAGAGAGCGCAGCTGTACTTCCTGTTTACCCAGGCCTTGTTTGAGACAGTGGGAAGGAACAGGGGCTGCATTCATCTCTTCTTTTCTACCTCCGCTGACCCCCTTCCTCCTCCCTCCTTCTCCTCCTGCTCTATTCTCCTTCAATCCCGTATTTTCTCCCTTTCCTTGTAGCTCTCTCTCTTTCTCCCCCCGTTGCCCCTTCCTGATAAACTGTATTGAACTCAGGAGGATGAGTTAGATTAGGCAGTGTGCAGCACTATTTGGTAGGCATGGGTTTAGCACCGGGACTGATTTGGAAGCAGAAATGATTAAGAAATGTTCAGATTGACGGCTATTATTATAGATGGGGAGAGCAGATCTGTCAGGGGAAGAGATAAATAGACAAAGAGGAAACAGAGAGAGGATGTAGAAGAATGGCCGATAGGAGGAACTTTTTAAGCAAGTTGTTTAACTTTCTCCCAGTGCAGTTGAGTTATTAGGAAGTTACAAAACCCCCCTCTTTTTTTTCTGCACCAAAAACATGCAGCACACACACACATAACTCTATTGGAGAACTCAGAAGTTTGGGTTTGCTTTGATGGCAAGTAAACTAACTGTAACTGTACGCCAAAGCAGACCTTGAAGCCTCGCTGAGAGAGAGAGAGAGAGAGAGAGAGCGTGTGAGATAGAGGGTGAGAGAGAGAAAGCAAATCCCAGTTGTTTGTTCCACCCACCCGAGCCGAGCCCTCCCTGACCTTTCTTTGTACAGTCGGACATCAGACTGAGATGCCGCAAAAGATGCACTAGATGAAAAGGATTGTTTCTGTTGCTGCCATAGTCCCTATTGTATATACAAGGCTACAAGGCTCACATGTGCATTTATGCACAAACGAACACACACACACGCACCCACACATGGATGCCAACAGGCCTGCTTATACATGCACAGATACGGTGTCAAAATATCGGCCCGACACGGCAGGACCCCTTTCATCTGCATGTGCTGTTTGTTGCACTGACAGTCCATCTGTTTGCAGTCAATCATTAGGGCTGCCGTAAAAACCGGCTGAATGTCACTGAAAGAAAAATGGACCCAAGGGGCCGGGTGTTAACAGGGAGCAAAATATTATAACTTTCCCCATTTTTCTTTCACGCTCTAACTTGTAAACTTTTTTTTAATGAGTATGATAAATAGAATACAACTTCTTACTGTTTTTGTTTTGTTCCTGTTGCTACTTTGAGGCTCTGTGTACATGCTGGGCTTTGATAAAAGTTTTATATATTTACATGTAGATGGATAACCTTTTTATTCTAACTCTTATTGTAGACTTTGACAAAGGACAAACGTACACGTCTTATACTGTCATTTAAATTTCAGTGAAATCTCAAACAACCTTTTCCACCCATAATAAAAGAAAGAGCTTTTATCTCTCAAAGTACACGCAACATGCGTGTTTATTGTGTGTTTTACAATTCAAATGATTTCTTCTGTTTTTCTTTAAGAGCAGCAGGGTGTTGCGATGAGCCCCGCCCTTGAACTGTAGCATCTCAGTGAGCGTCCTGTCTGCTGAAGTGTCCTTGAGCAAGACACTGAATCCCTGTCAGCTCCGAGAGTGCTGCTCTGCAGCTGACCCTTTGTTCTGACCTCCCTGCGCTGTAGGAGCAGATAGCCGAGACTGCATCTATTGGTATTGATCACCCAAAGGAGGAATCTCATGTCTGCCTGCCCCTCTCTACCAAGAGGTCAGTGTACGGGGTCAGCTTTGGAACAGCGCCTCTGGAAAATGGTTGGGGTTCATTGGTTTGCTCAAGGACACTCCATCCACCACAAGTGAAAGAATCAAACCTGTGCCCTTTGAAAACCCATTTCTTTTTACACAAAAAGCAAACCTTCCTGCAATGGTGTGGTCTTTCACATGCCACAATAGGAAGGTTAAAGGTCAATACTCATAACAGCACTTAAACTTTGTTATCCAACTACTCTAAAACAAGTCCTGAACCTTCTGGGGAAAATGTAAATGACTGCTGTCTTTTGACAACTTTCTATCTCCAAAACCGAACTTGGTCCGAGTTGAGAAAAGGAAACTTTCTTTCTAATTGGTCTTCATTCTTTTGAAACGGTAACTTTTGAAAGGGCTCCAAGGTCACAAGGACAAGAAAAATCCATTAGTCTAAATGAAAATCCCCGCAGTTATGTACAGACAAGAGTTTTTTTGTGAATTGTGTTCCTAATTACACTGTGGCTAAATTTCAATCAAATGCTCGTAATTCCACAAAAGTAACCATCTTCCAGTGGAATTACCTTCAAATTTCTAAACTATTTTTTTCATCCCACATTCCCAAACCCTCCTTTGGACTTTCAATTACAATAAATTTTGATTAAACATGTAAATGCACCATCCTTGATGGCGTCCTTTGTTAAGCACGGCCTTCTTTTGGCTAAAAACCATACTCTCTTGAGTCTCCCCCGTATAATGAAGATTGAAGATTAAACAACAGGAAGGAGCCATTATTTTTGTCAGGGAATTAAAGTACCATCAATCTCACTTAATCACCTTCCTAATATCTCCTCAGACGCCAGCCGAAAGCTGTTTCGCAGCTCAAGGTTAACATGCTTTGTTCTGTGGAAGCAAAGGGAGAGGGGAGAGGGATAGACACAGAAAATGGACGCTTTTCTGTCATGCTTTGGATCTGTCCGCTGAGTGGACACAGATTACTGCGAACTGTGTTGTGCTGGCGAGAGGGCAGGGCCAGGAGGTCGATGTAGAAAGAAATGACAGCTATTGTTTGGTCTGTAATTATCTCTGTCTGCTTATTCGCCCGCTCATTTCCTGTAGAGACAGAGACAGGGACTGAGGGGAGAAGTGCCAGTGGTTTGCTGCTGTAGCCTTGTAACAGGTGGTACAGGCTGTCCTTGATGACCAACAAAAGCTGCTCTGCTACTGTCTGTGGTTTAATGCATTAATTGATGGAATATGGCAGTGACAAAATCACAAAAGTAAAAGCCTTCATACTGTAGGCTCCCACGTGTTGCATGAAAAAACAACTGTTGTATATCACATATACTGAACAGTAATTCAGTTTACAGCAAAACAACAAACTGCATGATTAAATCATTTAAAATATTATAAATAACAAGGTCTGTGGGACTAGGAGTCCACACAATAAAAGATTCATATTATAAATTATTATAAAAATAAGATTTTGACCTGTTGAAGCCACCAAATGTAAAGTCAGGGAATCACCAAAGAGACGACAATTCATCTTCAAGAACACATGAATGTCTGTATTGAATTTCATGAAAATCCATCCAATCGTTGCTGACAAATTTCACTCAATTCTTAACCTCCCAGTGGCCCTGAAGTAGAAGTCTTTCAGTCTGGACTGATGGACATACAGATTTGCCAACAGACCAGCCATCCCAAGAGTCTTTCTGCTAGCATTCTTATTTTTTTATTTTTTATTTTTTGTAAATTGATCAGTCAACCAAACATTTCAGCTCACTGCTGTTGATATATGTATAAATGTATATCTATTAATCACACTTTTACCAAGATCAGTTACTTTCATTTACTTTCACTGCAACATGGACATTTGCATTCAAGGCTTTTTCAAAGCAAGTCGCAGACTTTAAGTTTTTTTTCACTTTTATGATCCGCTGTGGGTTGAATCCATTCGCGACCATTCTGTCACTAAATTGTTGTGTGTAGCCACAAGCCACACCACGTCTGTCCATGAGACATTTTTCAAGCCCGCTGCTACCTTTGCCTGATGTTGATTTTCAGCCCAGAATGCACTGTGTTTTGGTT
>CAFUXE010001171.1:375244-386067 GCA_903364295.1 Serranus cabrilla
TCCATCTCCCACACCGGGCTGAGGCAGGCCCCTTGTCTCAGAGCTGGGGCCCCGGGGCCCCTAGACACCTTCTTTGGAAAGAGAAGGAGGGAATACAATGAAAGAGGGAGCCTAGTTTGGTACAGTACAAACACACAGAGCACAAGCAGGCTAGGAGAAATGAAAGGCCTTTGTCTGCCTTTGTCAGGGGGAAAAGGACACTGAGAAAGAGGGAGAGAGCGAGCGCTTATGGATGGAAAGAGACAAAGAGAAAAGAGACAGAGAGAGGGAGGAGATAGCAGGCTGGATCACATGACTCAGAGTATTGTGATCCTGAGTGAGAAAGGTTTGGAGCAGAGCATCTCTCCATCTGGTCAAAAAAAAAAAAGGAGGGAGAGACGGATAGAAAAACAGACACGGAGAGAGAGAGAGAGAGAAAGAGAGAGAGAGAGCAACACAGCGAGGGAGCAAACAGAGAGAGAATGAGAGAAAGTATTGAGGAAGTGCCAGCGACATCTGCTCCCGTGGGCACAACAATAAAACTCCCTCTAGATCGACCTCACACCATATATGCTCACACAATGCATCGGTTTTGTGTTCATGAAGTCTGCCCACTAATCTGTTAAACATTCACCTACACACAATCTAAATTAGCTCAATGCATAGACAGTCTTCTCAACTCGGATCTTTATCGCTCAGGTTCAGGGACGAAGAGATGCTTAGCAGAGCTTTCTCCAAACTTCTCAATGCTTCCTCTTTGCTGCATTGACAAATAAGTCGCAGTACCTTATGTTTCTTCAAAGGAGAATGGGATTCCTCGATGTGACTCACACATTTATTGTATACCCGCTTCTACTTAGGACTCCAGATGCCTATTTAATACTTCCATGTGCTCTCACTTTATTAACGTTGTTCTCATTATTCACATATTCTGTTTTCATGCAATCTGCACTGCTTTTTAAAAAGTCCAAACAGAGGAAAGTGTTGCGTGGTATTGTAAGAAACAGCCTACTTAAGCATCTTGTTTGTAAGTAATTGCTGCTGAAGTTGTCTCGGTGGTTTGACCCTTGTTAAATCCATACCATAATAAATGGTAAATACCAGTTGTTTCTTAGGAAAGAATAAGTAAAGAGTATGCTCTGATATAGTGCCATATAGAAGCATATGAAGATAAATAAACACACGTATAGGATCTGAACATCTTTACATAGCAGCCACACAATCTGTGATTACGAGCCAAACCAACACTATTGGTACAATTAAACATTTTCCCTGTGAGATCGTATACAATGAAAGAAATCAGTGTATAAATCCTAGCCATTTATTCTTTCAGATATCTTGCCTTTTGTAAACAACAAATGCTTTGTATATATTTTGTCTCTTAAGTGTTTTTTGGCCAAGTACCTTTTTTGATTGGCTGAGAGATGATTGAAGAAAAGAAGGACTTTTTTTTTCAATTGGGCTTTTGAAAAGTTGGAACTGCATAGTTGGAAAGTTATATGTACCTGCATCTGAAAAAAAGCAACAAAACTTTAATCAAACAGCTTGAAATCCTAACAGATTCTGAAAGCGCGCAGACAAGGTAATCTGTGTTGTTTAGGGACCGCGGCGTGCCCCACTCGCCATTTATCTTTGTGGGGAAAAATTTCTCCCTGTTGCGTTTAATGTGTAGTCAAAGTGGAGAGGGCGAAACGCTACTCTCTAATTTTGCATGTCATCTCTCTCCAAATCACTTCAAAGATGAGGCCCTTGCCAAAGATTTCCTCCCTTTTTCTCCTCGCCTTTTTCCTTTTCTCTCCGCTCTTTCTTTTCCGCCCTTTTCTTGTTCCCCGAGTTGCAGTTGTCACCATCGCTTGGCGCCAGGAAATCTCGGGCATCTAAACAGCAGCACACAATGTCGTAAAAAGGCTCTAGAGTTTTACTTTCAGATGTCACTCCAATAGCACACATCTGCTACGTGCCGTGCATCTGCTAGGCGCTCGCGTCTCAGAGAGCCGGGAGCGCTGATTGAACTGAAGACAGAAAACATCCTCATTATCGCGGGCAGTGAGCGAGCTGGGCTCCCCAACAACCCTTTTAATGCATTCACTCACTTAACTGTTGTGGATACACACATGTACACGCACATGCAGCTATACGCATGTGCACACACATGTTGACAAAGGCCTACACAAACACACACACACATGAACACACAAACACATGCTGCTTCAGTGCAAATCACTCCTGTGTCATAGACAATAGCATTACACCACCATTGTGTCAGTGCTTATGAGCCCGTCTGTTTGAACTGGATATCCTAGCAGCACTGGGGTTTTCTCTGCTGCTGCAGAACTCACATCTAACAACAAAAAAAACTTTTAATAGCACTTAACCATTTTATATGCATGCTGTAATATGATACACATTAATCACTACAACAAATTTCACATCAAACATATATTAACAATTTCTCTGTAAACCCCTCAAACTCTTGCCTACAAAAGGGTAACACAACAATGTTCTTAAAGTTTTAATGTAATTAAAAAACTATTTAATGTCAATTTGCTTATTGAATCCCTATTTGAGAAAACCAGATATTTAGCTGATATTTTTATCAAGTGTTGACTCTCTTTAAATCTTTAAATTTACTGACATAAAAACTGGACACACCAATGGCTGCCTGTATCATGTCTCTTTGCCCACAGTCACTTTGACATATCACAAAATATATCTTGATCATCCCCTTTCACACATGCACTGCACCCTTAACTTATCTGGACCTTACCTGGAGAAGCTGGTTCTGAGATATTTAGAGAATAAACTGGCATCTTAAGCGAGATTAAACTGTTTAATGGAGAGTTCATTTTTGCCTTGATATTGACTCTTTGCTCTAAAGTGTTAATGCCGTTCTTTCTTTGACTCGAGAATCCCCAGGGCCTCTTTTAGGGGATGCCTCATTTTCCAAGAAGTTAATAAGCATTTATTTTTTATATATTTATAGATTTTTTAGGATCTTTTCTGCTCAATCTTAAAATCCAACAGCTTAAAAGATTTATGTACAGTTAGTTGCTTCCCAGTGGTTCAGTGTTGGAAAGTCTTAATTGGAAATAACATTAAGTAGTATTTTTTGTCAAAAATGGCGACCAGGTAACATGAAACACACTTCCTTAAGCTGACGTCAGCTTCTGGATACAAGCTGAGCAATCAGTGACTGTCAAAGACATCTGGAGTGGCACTAAGGGTGGCCAATCAGATTTCACCACACGACCGCCTCCCAGTCTCCGCCTCCGCCAAATCCTGTCACCACCTTATATCATCAAAAATCAGTGTGCCCACTCTCATCCTGCCTGGTCCATCACAGAGCGCTGCTCCGCAGTTGACCGGAGCCTTGGCTTCTCACCCTCACCTACTGACGCAGTGGTGATTAGTGGTAACTGTGGCAACCGTCGCTCGTGTCAGACTTTAATGGCCACATTTCCAGGCCTGTAGCCAGTATCAAACAAAGCTTTTCCACGTCCTCAGCTAATAGCTGTGCCTTTTCTGATTCAATGTCACTATCCAACCAATACAAAATTGCTTCTCTTGTCCTATAATTCACTGATCTGGTTGCTGGTATGATAGTTTTGAATAAGAACTTCTGTAATGAGTGTGCTACTGTAACTTTGATCCCTGTGCTTCTTTGTGAACATTTGATCTTGATGCTGAATTGTCTTGACACAAGAGACACAGCGTGGACCCTTTCTTAACCTGTATGCAGAAGTCTGCCAATATTTCCACGGCTTCCTTCCAACAAAAGACAAAAAAACTCACAGGTTTCCACAGGCAGGGGCCGATTAGGAGGGATTTATAAAACGAAGGTTAGGGATGGCAGAAGTGAGCAGGGAAGTGTGCCAATGCAGCCAGCTGAGTTTGAGTGTGTGTAAGCTGTATTAGCTGGCTGGGGTCAGCAGGGGTGAAGCTGTTCACCAGGTTAATAGCTACAGAATGAACTGAGGACGCAGTAATAGAGTGATAACAGGACTGGGGTTGGGTAGAAGAGGGAGGGGTGAAAGGAAGAGACAAGTTGAGAAGAGGCTGGGATTATGGAACGATGAAACAAAAGAAAGAGACTGCAAGGAGATGAGGGTAAGGTATCAGTTGAAGTGGGGACTGTGGGTGTAGGGAGAGAGGGAAGGCAGTGGGGTTGGATTAGACAGAGAGAAAGATGGTGCAGGAACCATAAGAGGAGAGAGAAGAGGAAATAAATCAATTGGCAATGACAGAGCTGAGGACAGTAATAGAGGTAAAGGAGGGCAACTGATAAGGAAGAAATGATAAGGAACTGAAGGAGAGAGAATAATCAACAGAAAGAGTTTTGTCACAGCTCTGCAGTGAACAGGGTCTCATGATAGATGTGCACTATCATTTTGAATCCTGAGTTTGGCATTTTGGCTGTCGCTATCTTCATTTTTGGAAGTATTCACAATTGACTTAGAGGGTGGGGCGAGGGGTGTCGGGAGGGGTGGGTTATACAAACGCTAGATAACCAGCTACTGCTTGCTCTAGCTAGCTGGCTAGCTTGATCAGCAAGGTAATTCAAGTTAACAGTGATATTATTGATTTGCAAATCTGGTTAGTGAGCAACAGGCTTAAAACAAAATCAACTTTATTATTCTACCAAAATATTACAGTTAACTTAAAACATTGAGAAAGGTAATAAATCAAGTGAGAAGTGAGAAGTAGGCTCATTTTGACTTATTACTTCACCCCACAGAGTGGGAGTGAGGTATTGTTTTTGGCGGCATTGCCTGTGTGTGTGTTTGTGTGTCTGTGTGTGTTTCCGCACCTGAATATACCTCCTCTGGCCAACAGAGGGCGCTGCACTCTAACTGATTAGTATACAGACATGAATGGGGTGAAGTCTGCCATCTCTGATTGCCTGGGTACTTCACCCCACGGAGTGGGAGTGAAGTATTGTTTTGGGTGGCGGTGTCTGTCTGTCTGTCTGGCAAAATAGCATGATTTTAATGTTTTCGGTTATATAACGTCAATATAAATCCATCTTTACCTCTTTCCACAAGGTAAAAATTGCTGAGGGCATTTGTTGAGGTCGATATAGCATGTCGTACTGGAGAAAAGTTGTGCAACATGTTTTAGGTTTGATTTAAATGTTCTTCAGATTGGCATGAATAATGCACATTTACATTATAAAACATGGGGTTTTCTCAAGCTACAGTGATGAAAGCAGGAGCCCAGGTGTCAAAGATTGATGGTATAATATGATAGAGAAATAAAAGGAACAGATATCATAATACCTCTCATTTGTGTCTTGTTATTGTTGCATTGATGTTGGTGCCAAGCATCCAATACTTCCCACAAAAGCACTTAACAATATATGTTTGTTGATGTTGTGCAGAGACGCATTGAAATGCCATAATATCCTATTTCTGCATTCACATTTTGAACGGTCCAGACCATTTAGTTTCAATGAGAAGTTTTTCGTAGCAACAAAGGTAGCTGCTGGCACTGCAGCAGAGAGCGCACGCTGTTTGTCCTCACTTTTAAAAAGTAGGTGCATTTGAATGTTTGGCTTTTTCTGCCTCATTACAGTGTGAGATTGATGTCAGAATAACTTATGCATACAAGACAAACAGTGCAATGAGCAAATTAGGCTTCACCTTATTGCCTTAAAGAGCATTCCACATCAAGAAGAGCCATTTTTAATGATAAATTCAAATGTTTTTATGTAAATATCGTTCTATTTACATTACAAGTGAGGGGAGCGAGTCCCCCGGTAGACAATTCATAATGTAAGGTGAAGACAGATGAGAATCAGAACCTCTGGACGGGTTAAATGATTAGATTCCTCCTCAAACACAACCGTGTGTGTATGTGTGTGTCCTTGTCCGTGGTCTAATGACTGCGCTGTCTGCAGAGAGTGGAACACAGGAGGGAATTAGTCGTCATTGCATATCAAAGGCTTAGCCATTAGAGACATAGGGTAGGGTCTTCCTAATGAGAGGGGGTACCGGTGTTTGTGCTGGTGTGTGTGGGAGTGTGTAGTGTTTGGTCGGGTCACGGTATATAGCATACTTAGACACACACCTTCAAACGCAGCCTGCTTTTCTTTACATATTGCAACCTGTCACATGTATTTAAGGAAAAAGGTACGGATCACCAATACACATAATTCATAGAAGCACACAGCATTTATATATATGTAGAAGAAGTCAGAGGCACACACTGTGTTGCCAGGGCCCTCTGGCAGGCCTCGCCGTGCCTCTCACTGTGGCATGGCGTGGGCAGAGGTGCCAGCGAGATGCCAGGGCTTTGTGTGCCACGCTAGATCAACGCCAGCCATTGCACGTACAGAGCACACAACGCGCCCGGAGGTACAGGACTCACCCACCTACACCTTCCATCCACACATACATCCATCTCCTGCTATCTCTTTCCCCTATAGTGTTTACCTTATTCTCTCTTCCTCTTTATTCCTCCATGTACGTGTGTTTGTTTGTGTATGTGTGTGTGTGTGTGCGTGTGTTCATGTAGGCTGATTGGCGATGCCCTCTGTGCCATCTGCAGCAACCCCCCCACCCACCTCCCACCCTTCCCACTCATCACAAGGGTGGGCTTAACCATCTGTGTGCCAGTGTGTTCCCACAGTGACAAAAGGGGGACTTGGGGGGGTCGTGGCGCTTGTGACAGCACGTACACACACATTAAAAACAACAAAACAGCACGCTGTACTGTATGTTAAGATAAAAATTAAAGAATCGACATGTAAGTGCCTGACAGCATAAGGTGGCCCTGCATGCAGAATACTGCAAGTAATCTGATGTATAGGTCGAATGACGATTCTCCTCTGTTCAACAAATGTCGGAGCATATTGTGCACAGTATATGCTGGCGCATATTTTTTTATCATTTAGGCTTGAAGCTGCAGTCCAGAGGGAGTCAAAGAGAGCAGCAGCTGGATAAGTGTCAACAACTCCACAAGCGCCAACATTATAAGAAGCCAATAGTGAGAGTCAGGGGTCGTAGCCGCAGTGCCCTGATCGTATTCCCGTGGGCAAAAATGGGTGGGAGTGCGGAGATAGATGGAATGGAAAATAAGACTGTATTTCTTACCGCTCTTACATTCATCTGGTACAGAAGCAAATCATGATTCATGTTAGTTAAAGGGGACCTTATATGCTTTTCCTTATTTTCTCATTTAGAGAATTTAAATGTCAGATGTTCATTTTAAACATGGCCAGAGTTTGAAATAAGGTGGTAAACGTGTGACAGCAATTCCTGTGAACAAAAATGTCAAGTTTCTGATGGTTCTGAATGCCCCATTTCCAGCAGTTTTTTCTATCGGCTCGAACTGAATCATTGACATGATTAAATCAATCTTCTGGCTTTGAACTGTTGCAGAAGCAGCCTTATAAATAATCTACAATTTCCAGGTTTGGTATTATCAAAGTAAAAAAGAAGTTAAACGGGTGTGTTGTGCTTGTGTCTCACTCCCAGTTCCTCTTTAAAAAGGAGGTAAGAAAATCCTCCGCACCTGCGCTCTTGGTGTCTCTGCACAGTCATAGACACTGTAGCGACACTTTGTACCTGTGCACAGTGAAGTTGTGACATCACAACCTCACAGAAGTCCTGATGACGCGTTTAAAGGCACAGTTTCTGAATACGGCTTTGTGCATTTCTCAGAGGACTGAGCATTTGGATACTTTGATGGTACTTATAAAGCACTTAGAGCTGCTTTAATATCAAAAAACACATGGAAATCTTTAAAGCAGATACATAATGTGCCACATGCTTGTGGTGATGTTTCATGGTCATAGGTGGACCAAACAACACCAACACAGGCTTCTGTGCTGTCTACATATTGAACCAATATAGAAATCCGATGTAAATAGCTTCTATAAAAAGGTGGTGAGTTGTGGTTTGGTGTGTGGGTGTAGGCAGCATGCTGCTTAAAGGAGGCTGCTGGGCTTTAAGATGTTTAGGAAGCTGGCCACATCTGGAGTGGCCACGGGCCAGCTGGCTAGTAGCCTTAAACCTCAAGCAGCACTGTTCTTTTCTCCTGGTTTCTTTTCTATCCAAATCCTAACTTCTTTAATTCACTTTGTCGCTGTTTTACTTTGGCATCTTGTAATGTGTCAGGTCACGCTCCTCCCACCTTTAAACAAACACACGCACACACACACAAATACTTCCATGAACGTCCCGTGCACTACCTGTCCTTCTGTAAACTACACACAAACACTTTCATCTCTATTGTTCTTTATCACACATGGCCTTGAAGATGAAAAAGAGAAAAAACAAAAACAGGAAAAAAAAACTCTCAAGTGTCAAACCTCACACCCAGTCTGCTGTGCGATAAGATTAGATTTATTTCTCCAGCTGTGACATAGAAAATGGAAGTGGATTATTTAGTAAAAAAATGACAGAATTAAATTAAAACTAGTAGGCGTTATTGTTGAGCAAGGAACAGAGGAGGCTTAAATATATAGGCTCAGCATAGCCCTCAGGCAGTGGATAGCACAATCTCCTCTCCTCTTGTTCTCACCAATGGACTTAAAAAACACATATAAACAGCCTTCCAGGACCACAAAGCCTGTGTAGAAAATCAGAAAATCATTTCCTCTTCACTCTAGATTCCCTCATGCTCTCTCTCTCTCTCTCTCTCTCTCTCTCTCTCCCTCTCTTTTCTTCTGTTCTCTCTGTCATCCCCCTTCTCCCTCAGAGCGAGTCCACAGGGGGCTGCCTGGGCGCATCAATCCAGGGTTGAGCTTGTGCCTTGACGTGGAGAAACACAAAGTGCAGAGATTTTGTGCATAAACATGTGTGCTCTTAAATAAAACGGCTGCAGCAAGAGCGGAGAGGGGGAACGGTGCCAAATCCCCCCATTCAGACTCAGACCGAAGGAGGCAGCATCCTGACAGCTTTGAGGTGGAGGGGGACCGGAGGGGGTTAGAGGATGGAAAGAAGGGGGAAGAATGAAAAAGAGGGAGAGAGATAGCAACTGTGATGGGGGAGGAGGGAGATGAAGAGGTAGAGAGAAAACATCAGCTCCTGGGGATAAGAACAAAGCTCAGGGAGTCTCAAAGTGATAATCTGCTGTGTTTTCATATTTAAAATGTTTTGCTATTCCCTATCTCTGTGATATAATGAGACTGGGAATCAACTTTTAGTTACTTCTGTGGGGGGAAAAAACGTCGGTGCCTAGAAAAATTATTCATCTTTTGTCCTGGTGGGCAGGGAGATCAAAAATATTTTAAAGTTGTCTCATTCTCCCTCTCGCCCCCACTCAGTATGTGCACAAAATAACTTTACCTATTACCAAATTACCATGATTCTCTGCTTTTATTTAATTGTTGAATTAAAGGCTTTCAATCTTGACATGATCTTTGCTATCAGATATTCAGTTGTTTTTGAACACGTTCGCACCAGAGTTGAGAATCAGTGTCCACTCTTGGCCTTCAAAACAGACGAGAAATGATGGACGGTTGAGTGTATGTCAGGATTTATTACCTTTAGGGTCTTGTTTGTGGAGCTTCATCAATGTTATCTTGTGTGATAACATTGTACCATAATAGCAATTGACAAACAGCTCAATGCAAAAGTGGTCAGATGGTTGTAAATAAGGCATCAATTTAAATGGATTAACTTAAGCACTTTATTTGGAGGGATGAGTATAAAAGAGAGTACCTGAAATATCAGATTAAATTTCTCAGTGCACAAGGAAACCATTCATGTGAGCTAAAGTTGAACCAGTAAAGTTGAATCTGTAAACTCTGATGGATGTTAAAACAGGACCCGTCCTACAATGATTCTTGCCCTGTCAGACATCTGTGTAGGTCATTTGTTGTATCTGGAGCAACCACAGAAGCAGTTAGGAGTACTCTGTTAAGATGTGTTATTATTGATCCCACTGCAGTTTTTATCACCTTTGAATGAAGCTAGAAATATGCTATATGTGTTGATATATGTTAAGCAGGGCGGGTCTTGTTCGGAACGGCAAAGATATCCATAACAACACTGATATGACCACAATAGTGTCACAAACTTACATAATTGTGTGTAGTTGAGATCACAACAAAGGTCAAGTTCAAAAATGTGTGTGGCTTGAGAAAGGGCGCTGGAAGTACGGAGGTTAGGGGGGACCAATGCCCCCCACTGAACACCCCTGGACTTATTTGGCGTCACAGTGATTGTGATCACATTGCAAGATGGTCTACAGTAAAACCATGTTACCTGTTTTTTCTCAGCTGTCATTGCAGTTTATGCTTCCACCACTAGTGTAAAGCCCCTGTGTGTGACTCCCTGGTGAATCTCAATGGCTGCTATTTTCAGGGCTCTGTCCCTATAAATCTATCTAATTAATGACGTCAACACCAAAGCTTTTTATCAACTGATGTTTCTGCATTCTCATTCACTTGTATTGTCCCTTCTGAGCATCTGAACCCCACATTGCTCCCAGAGAGCAGTGAGGATCGTTTTAATCTGGAGAGTATTGCTCATAATTGGTTATAATTAAAATATCAGTTTAAACTCACTGACCATCTTCGTCACCGTCATGTATCTAACTGTATCGCACAAGTGGCCGCTCGGTGGATGAAGTCCATGTCCATCTCTTTCTGCCGTTCATCCTCACTGTTCTGAGCCAGCAGCTTTTTCCCTCAAATATTTGCTCTATTGTCGGTCTTTTTTCTCTGTAGATTGATTTTAGTCATTCAAAGCTTTTAGTTTGCTGTAAACTGAACAGACAGGACGAGTTCAAGGAAAAGTCAGTCAGGTAGCAGGACAATTGCAGTGTATTTGTGTGTGGGTGTGTGAGTTTGTGAGCCCAACACTTTTTTGTGTCCGTGTGTTTCCAAGATGTCTGGA
>CAFUXE010001171.1:398066-408122 GCA_903364295.1 Serranus cabrilla
AAACTCCAGCGGCGTGTGTGTGTGTGTTTGTGTTTATCCAAGACTTTAGACTTCATCCCTCTTTCTCTCTCCATCTCTTCTTCTTCAGCTATCCATCGATTCAGGCAGCTTGTCTTACACTAATCCCACTCTGTTGCTCCCTCTCTCTCCACCTCACACACACACACACACACACACCATTTACCATCCTTCCAATCTACAATAGGAGACAGTGTTAGAGCCTCGGAGCTCCCTCCCAGTGCGCTACAATGAAACCTCTGTGTTTCCAGGTAGTGAGGGAGGGAGAGAGAGGGAAGATAGAGTGGGAGAGAGAGAGAGAGAGAGGGAAGGGGAGACAGGGGGGGCAGAGGGGGTCAGAGGAATAAGGAGGAGACCATTTGGGCCGAGGTGGGAGAGTTTCAAAGTGCGGGGCGAAAGAAAGAGGCCAGCTGGGAGTGTGCGAGTACTTGTGTGTTGTCATTTATGTGAGAGAATGAGCCCGTATTTGTGTGTGTTTGTGTGTGTGAGTTTGTGTGTGTGTGTCTGGTTTACAGGGGCAGGCCAAGTCGCTGACAGTGAGACAAATGTTGTGACTCCTTTATGGATTGCTTAACAAATGCAGCACAAATAGTGGCCCTGGCACAACAATGGAAAAACACTGTCCCTCGCTCAATAAACATTATGCAGCGTCTCCCTCCTCGCAAAACACCAGGGGAGCGGGGCCGCCGTCCACCGGATGCACTTTTCCTCTCTCCGTCTGTCTCGTTTCACCCCCACCTCTTCCTCCCCCAGCTCTCTTCTTCTGCCTCTCTTCTTCCTTCTTCTAAAGCAACACTTGAGATTTTCCCACGAGCTGTCTTCGCTTGGCCTGAAACCGATGGCGACAAATCCACTGAAGTTACAGTGTGTAGATAGATAGATAGATAGATAGATAGATAGATAGATAGATAGATAGACAGACAAACTTTCTTTCCCATTTCCTTCCTCCCTCTCTCTGTCCGTCATCTTTTCATGAACCTTTCTTCCGTTCTGAAATGTCAGTGCTGATCACGTCGTCTGGTGACTCAGTGTAAAGACATTAATAATGTCTTAAAGAGGGAAAAAAAAAAGTGAAAACATGACAAGGAAAGTATGTGGAGCGATGCCTCGCTGGTGACTAAAGCTTTGGGTGGAGGAATGGATGAGAGAGGCAGAAAAAGAGAGGGAGAGAGAGAGGTAGTCCCAGAGGCCACATGAGTTAGCCCACGTCTTCTGCACCCACCCCCCTTTGCTCTCTCTCTCTCTCTCTCTCTACGCACACACACACATACACAACACATGACTGTCTCTCCAGCGTGTGTGTGTGATTAACAGCGGTGACATTAGGTTGTGTGTTATTGCCTTTTGTGGTTAAGCTGGACAGGAAACAGGGTTTGGGCTGTCGGCCGCCGATTTAGGGCACCTCACAGAGGATGCTTTGTGTGTGTGAGAGGCTGAGTGTGTGTCTGCGCCTTTGTGTGTGTGTGTGTGTGTGTGTGTGTATAAGGGTGTGTCTGTGTGTATATGAGTGTGTGAGCATATACAGGCAGGAGCTGTGTGCACATTTTATCCCTGTTACACACTGTTTACAGTGGAGAAAGTCATCAGGGAAAATCCAGCATTTAACAGCGTTTTACATCAGTGCTAACAAGCAGGAAATTTTTAGCTTTACGATATTACGCTGCAGTCACACTTTATGTCCAAACATCTTTGGAAATGCTTCTTTAAATTGGCATTTTGCCTATGGGCTCTGGACATTTGTTTTGGCTTTTTTTCCCACACTCATTTTTAATGTCAAAACATGGGGAAGGAATGTAAAAATGTCACTTTTCTCCTTAAAAGTTGTCTTATAAACAAGCCCTAATGCTTACAGAGCCACACTAAGGGAAAAGGGATATCAGTGACTGCCTCCTCCAGGTCCTCCCTCTCTTAATCTTTATCCATCTCAGCCTTTCTTCTATGTTGCTGCCCCACTCTTCCCACTGTTCAAAAGGACAGCCTATAAATAGATATTAGGCAATATCCTTAAGAGTCTGCACAGAGAAGAAGGGAGGGAAGGAGGGGAGGGAGGGATGAAGCGACATTCTTACAAACAGCTGATTGTGTAAAGAGGGAGCAGTAAGTAAGACAACACCGGGAGAGAGAGAGAGAGAGAGAGAGAGCAAGAGGACAGACGATGTTAAAATAAGTTCAAGAGTGTGTGACGGAGAGATAGAGACAAAAAGAGAAAGAGAAATCGTTTTGAAAGCTGAGACAAGGAATAGCAAATGCAGCAAGCGAGGGGAAAAAAAGCGATGGCAATAAAGCGAGTGATAGCGCGACACAGGGGGAAACATTTGTTTAAATTCCCGCCTGAGGTGTCATACGGATGTAAATGTTGCGGTCGGCTCCTCCGAGGCAAAACGCCCCGGGTGCCTTATCTAAAAGGCACATTCCGCTCAACTATTTTGATATGCCCTTCCATTCCCTCAGAGAACAATTTCAAAGATAGCTCGCATTTCCACGCAAATAGACCCACACCTGAGTGACAGGCAGGCAGTTCTTAGCAGTCACAAGGTGGTGGAGGGAAGAAAAAAAACAACACAAATGTCACTTTGACTCTTGACAGCACTTTGGAATTAGCCGCTGTGCTTATTTTTACTGTAGACGATGGATTCGACTGACTGTACAGTGTGTGTTTGTGTAGTGGTTGAAATAATGGGTTGTAATTTAAAGAGAGGCTAAGCACACACACACACATGCTCACACACATGCATACATGCAGAAGCACACACACTTTACTGTGGAATTCTCCAGAGGAGGCTCCCACGCTCCCTGAAAGCTTGTTCTGAGTAGAGGAGTTAACAAGAGCAGTTAGCACCATGATTATGTTAGCAGCCAGACACACAGAGCGAGAGAGCCGGGCATGTGTGTGTGTGTGTGTGTGTGATAGCCTGTGACATTTCTGCGATGGCTGCTTTGTCTTTCTCTCACTCTTCACTAAAGCTGAAACAAATCTTTGCCCCCATTTTGCTTAATTCATTCGATTTCTGTGTGTGTGAGCAGCCTCTCTCGTGTGTTCATAAGCTCGCTGCCTGTATTTAAACATGCTTGCGTGCGCGTAAACTCGCCACTGCTGACGTGCCAACACGAAATGGACGCGTTGATTACAGTAAGCCAAGGCTAGGAGACGGTTAACCACCGTCCGTGGCGATTATTCGGCCCGTTAATGGACGTACGCCGCTGTCCGATTAGTGACTTAGCAGCAGTGGACATATGTGATATGAGAGGGACTTAACTGAGGAGCCGCTAATCATGAAAAAGCCAAGGGGAAGTGGCGCTCTAATCTCAGCTTAGCGCTCTCACCGTGTGCATGGTTGTGTGTGTGTGTGTGTGGATCCTGCAAGGGAAATGAGAGTTTTGGGGGCCAGAAGAGACAAACAGCACATTAGAAATGTGTTTCTTTTCAGTCATTCATTTTATTTGTAAAAGAAAAATACATATTGTTGCACTAGTGTTATGTCATGTGTAACATAATTCCTGTGCTTCTTTGTGGAAAAGGCTAGCAGCATGTGTGTGTGTGTGTGTTTAGTGTGGTAATGACTAGTGTGAGGTGATTTTTGGCGATGTTGGACAGGACAAAATTATGCTAATATTCTCTAATTATGACCTGGACGATGCAACCAATTTATCTACTTAATAAAACCTCATCTTTTTTAATCCCCGCATCACTCCGCGCTTTCAAGCAGCTTCCTCCAGGTCTCCTCCAGGTCTCCGCCGGCATGACAGCCTTGCCAAACTTTAAATGAAGTAGCCGGCGTAACCTGCACACCCGCCGTGCCCAATTGTATAGTAATTCGACTTCAAAGACAAACGGGAGGGAGAGAGGGATTTTATAGCCGGAGAGGAGCTGTGAACGGCCTCCCCATTCATAGACACCCACCTCTGAGGAAGTAGTAGCAGAGTATGGGGAGGGGGTGGAGGGGTGTGAAGAACAGTGGAGGGAAAAGAAGAAGGAGGAGGAGGAGGAGCACAAAACGGCAAAAAGCATGATGAAATGTTCGTTATTTTCTTTAGAAGAGAGAAGTGTTCTCTTTGGCCCGCAGAGTTTTTGGATGTCTGTGTTGTTTTCTGTGTTAATGTGTAACCGCTCTTGTCTGTGGACTGTCCGTCCCCTAAGATACGACAGTGCGGCTACTGTGGTTAAACGATGGACAATAAAGTTGTAAAAACAAAGCGAAAAATCCACACATGCACATCTGTGTTTTTCTGCAGCTGAGCCAAAGTGCAACATTAGTGAGGATTCAAAGCTGACCCCAGGTCTGCGTGTGGGGTTATGGCTAGGCAGAGGTGTGCACAGGACACAAGGGGAGGTGTGTGTGTGTCTGAAACAAAAGGCCTCAGTGTGAGAGAGTGAAAGGAGGTAAAGTAAACAGGCAGTGATGAAGACAGACCTGCAGTGTTAGGGCCTCTGTTCTATGTATGTGCACATGTGTGTATGTCTGTGTGTGTGTGTGTGTGTGTGTGCCGCGTGGCTCAAAGCCCTGTAGTTTGTACAGCTGGGCCTGCCGCTCACATTGGACGGTGTGTGCGTGGAACAACACTCACAGACTCGTGAGCACACACACACACACCTCTTTCTCCTCCTAAGTATCATAAATGTTATCACAAGTTAATTACAGTTTTAATATGAAATGGTTTTAATGATACCCGCGTGCAATTTTATCTCTAAAGTCAAAACTCTTTTGTCATTGAAACAAATACAAACTGGTCATTTATGGCCGCAGTTTTTGCTGAGCAAGCCCACAAAGATAGAGTGTCCAGAAGAAACAGATAAAGAAGATATGTATGTGTGGGTGTTTGTGAATTTGTCTTCGGTACACATTGTCCTCCGTGAAAACACTCTAACTTGTTCATCGTTAAGGCTTCGACAGGATTTGATTAATCTTACCTTGATGAATTAGGACAGTAAGTAAGTTGTTGATTGTTGTTTGGCACAAGCCAAAGTTTTATATTTCTGTAATGGTCATTTTCCTTAAATAGTTTTCATGCACAATGGGAAAAAAATAATACAATTTTTTCTTTTTTTATACATATCATTTTAAACTGACAATCTTTGGATTTTGGACTGACAAAAAGACATTTGAAGGCGTTCCTTCCAACTTTAAGTAACTGGGATGGACTCTTTTATATTATTGTCTTGCATTTTATAGACCAAAGGATTATTGAGAAAATAATCAGCAGATTATTCAATAATGAAAATAACTGTTAGTTCCAGTATTACAGTATTACATGAATGATAGTGTACAACCTTTTTAAAGTGCTGTGAAGTCTCATGAAACTAATGCAAACAACACAAATTGCTTATCAGTTGACATTTTGGAGATAAAAAGCTTCTCCGCTATATGCAAATGATAACACCAATTTGTAAACTGATTCCGATGATTAGATTATCAGTGAGGTCTATGAATCTTGCAGGCAAAATCTTCCCAAAACAATTAAAGGTAATGAAATTACATCACTATGATGGAGAGTTTTTTTATGGTATCACTGGAGTGGAGTTTATTTGATTTTGACCGTAACCTTCCCCGCGATGTGATAGCGCCGCATGCTGCGTTTCTTAGCATGGCGCTTTCCTCATTGCCTCCAGTGAGCAGCACTCAATATTGTTTGCCTTTCCCCCGTCATAAGGTAAATAAGCAATGAATTAGTGTCAGGGCCGCTCCGAGGAACAATGCCAGATGTACAGTCCGGAGGAAATCCAATAGAGTCAAGAGTGTAATCAGTTTACCGGAGACAAGTGGGGAGAGAGGGCAAGAATTTGAGATAGAAAGGAGAGCAAATCAGGGACAGACGAAGTAAAGATGGAGGATAAAGACATGACGATGTAGGTGAAAGAGAATGAGCAGAAGAGTAAAAAGAAAAGGCTTGTTAAATCAAAGGCAGAGAAAAGAATGAGTTGAGAGGGAGACGCCTGTTGCTTTTTTCTCATTTTCACCGCTTCCCATCACACAACCCCCTCCCTTCAAGTTTTCACAGTCCCTCCATCCCTCCATCCACGCCTCCATCCCTCCATCCCTGTCTTGCGTTGCCTCAGTGCGACTGAGCTTTAGCAGCCTATTACCCAGGGTCATAGTCGCAGTGGCTTCAAGGCTGACAAGTGCATCTGAAAGCACTCAGGCGATGCTGAGAACCACATTAAATTCTATTATTGCCGCATAGTCACTGCATCCCTATTCAGCTGAAGTACAGGGAGGCAAATTTACCTTGTGAGAGACAGAGTTCACCTAATAGATGTGGCTTTATATCCTTTCCTTCTTTTCAAGGGAACAAAGCCACGGTAACAAATGCAAACAGCGGGGCCTTCGTGTTGCTAGCTATTTCCCTCCAGTTCCTCTATTGTCCAGAGGTTTTCATAAACACATATTATTGTCACCGTGCATACTGCTCTCGCTCTCTTTCTTTTTTTTTTTTTCTCTTTCCCACTTTGTGTCTCTCTCTGAAAGCCCATTGTCAAGACATGGTCATTTCCTCCACAATGCCAGTGCAAGCGGGCTCCATTTGCAGTAATGGCCCCGTCTTTTGGAAATGCGAGCGTTGAATGGCCCCCATGGTAAACATACTGTAAGACCTGAGAGTGTGTTTGAAGGTCTGCCAAGGAGCTGGATGCTCACAAACCCACTGAAGGGGATATTGTGTGGACTAGCACTGCGAGAGCTCTGACGACTGAACGAGCCTGAATGTGCGACGGAAAAAAAACTAATCCAGAGAAAAGAGAGGAGAGAGAATTGGTGCAGGTTGATGAGCTGAATGGGATTTGATGAATTCCTGCTGGGAGGACTTAATGATGTCTTCATGCAAGGGTCTTTTACAGTATAGTGGCTGAACATTTAAAGTTGGAACAAGCTATCCAAGAGTTTGCAGGAACTAGTTTTACTCACAGGAGCGTGCCCACTTTGTGTTGCCATCTTCATTTAACTCCAGTCGTCAGCCTATTATATCATCCTTTGAATATTGCTCACTCTTCCTCTTGTTTTTCCTTCTCTCTGTCTTTCTATCTCCCTTCTTTTTTTTTTTCCAGGATGTCTTCCAAGCGACCAGCCTCTCCATATGGGGGGACAGATGGAGAGGTAACCATGGCAACCAGCAGACAGCGAATGGAGGATGAGGATAGCGAGGGACTGGGCGGTGTCATCCACCTCCCCCTGGCCTCCTACTGCGGCAAGGTGTCCCCTCGCTCGCCCCCCAACCGCAACTTGGACAGCCCCCCCAACATGGTAAGGACAGCTAACATCCGATCCTGCTTACTGTGTTTGGAAGGGACTCACCTATGGGTGATGGCGACCTTGAGCACTGACTCTGGGTCAGGCTTTGAAACAGGTGCAACATGTTTCCAACTGGTATGAACCACAGTATGTGTTGCTGCGTCAGGTCACATTACTTTACTCTCACTGGGAAACTTTTCCCCGTTGAGAATTTACACTCATGACTTAGATTCAGATTCAGGTGGATTACACTTTTGAGGTTTCTGAGGTCCATCAAAAGTAAATGTCCATAAATCTTCTTGGAAAAAAGACACTCCAGAGCTTGCTTGAGAACCAGTATGTTTGTCGGTCTTCTTTAGTATCTAAGTAATATAATAATAGAAATCTGTACAACCATGGGTACGCTGCAAACAGGGCTCAAGTTGCAGCCCTCAGTTCCTCCACAACTGACTGAATCTGTGGCAACATTATGCTTCTTGTTTCAATCCCTCGTAGCATTATAACATTATTCTTACTATAGTAAGTATAACTATAGTTCTAGAGATTAGAGCATAATTATTCTCCAAATAAAAGTAAGACAAATAATAAATAAAAGGGCACCTGGAGAATGTGGACCTCTTTAAAGGCCAGGCCCGGTCTTGCATGGTAATAATTTGTTTGTCCGCCCCTTGATTTGGATCCACTTGGCCACTTCCACCAACTTGCATTAAAATGAGGCCAGTGGTTTTTCCGTCATCTTGTTGTTAAACTAACAAAGGAAACAAAATGAGGTGGAGGTAATAATATGATTGACCGAATCCATTCCTTCCTATAGGGCATCAGCCAGGCTTGGGTTGACCCCTAAGGCCGAGATTACATTCATTGTAATCCTGGTTTCCACCAATACAGACGGAAGTATTCTGTCTTTAATACAGGCTCCTTAAATTAGTTGGAAAACTAGGAAGCACTTTTGTTTGGATGTATTCAGCTAGAAATTAACATCATTGGCCTTGTTTATTTATCTTCTAAATATAGGCATTTCATGTAGTTTGTGGAACGATTTTCAAAATAATAAGACTTTCTATTGTCTATTTCTAGAAAGAAGGCTTATACAGTCTGGATCTCCCCGTCACGTCTTTGACTTTGGTATGTTGTTTACTTCTGTAATGGTGACTAAGAGTCACTTTTTGAACCCAAACACAAAACAACTCCACAAATCTCAACAATGATGAAACAAAATGTATGTTTGGTGATTCAGGCATGAAAAGAGTGAGATTTCTAAAGAGACAGAAATTGACTTTTTCTGCGAGTGAAAAGTGCTGGAAGCTGGAGTTGTTGTTTTTTTGTTTTTTTTAAATGTGAAAAAATTGAAGGTTCAAGGCTACTGTTTGGGTGCACACGTGTTTTTGCTTTTATGTGCGCGCCACCAGCCGTCGCCTTGAGCCCATTTGATGCACAGTTGCGTGACTACAAAATGTGAGCCATTGCAGTGAGTCATTTTCTTCGGGAGGAAGTGTGACATTGTGTGGTAGCGGTGGTGCTGTATGTATGGCTCTTTATGTGTAAGTGTGCGCTTATTTGTACAGTTGCATCCTCTGCGTGATTCATGTTAAATATTAGTGTAGGCCTCGCAGTATACAGGCTTATTGCAAACTTCTGTTAGCTGACGTGCATGTGTGTGTCTGTGAGTACACAGCTATGTGTGCATTTTTAAGATGACGTTTTTTTTCTTCTGCATGTGACTCATTCCACATTCTATACATGTGGTGTGATTTACAATGCATGTTCAGTACATAAGTGTGATTATGTGAATGTATAGGGTATTATGTGTTGCTGGTATGCATTTATTTAGTTTCTTTAAAATCATAGTTGCACAACAAAATTTTGACTATCCACCTCGAGAAACATGCTATTAACACTGAAGGGTAGAGCCAGATTTTATAGGAAAGAAATGTACTGAATAAGGATATGACGGCCAGTATAGTGGAATTTTGAGCTGGAATGAAAACAGACCTTTTCTCTAGGTATTTTATGTACTCAGAAGACTGCTTTCTTAAAGAATCACTTAAATATTTAACATATTATACATTATACAATGCTTTATACCATCAGCCAATTCTAGAAAATAAAAGATAAATAACAATTAAATAAATAGCTAAACAATCATCAGTGCTTTTATTTTTTCTTTTCTATTTCTCTTATTAGTTTGTTTTCACATGCCAGGGCACAACAGCCTGTCTTACCTTCTCCTGGGCCCTCACCTTGATACGCACCTTGTCACAGCAGCGCTCTGATAACCGCCCTCGACCTTTCCCCCATACTGACGATAAATGCCCGCATGCTGTAAAACAATGAAACAGTGCTTAGGAGCTGTAATGGAAAGCTAATTCTGTAATTAGCCTGCTGATTAGCCCGCAGGCCCCTCCCACGGTGGACTCTGCATGTGTGGCAGGTGCCGACTGTAAACCAAAGTCCTGGGACCATGGGGGAACACTCAGGCATGGAAACACACGCATGCACACACACACACTCCGGGTTATCTGTTGCTGTTGAGGACAGTGATTAGATAATTCCTTGTTCATTTAGATAGATTTATCTTTTCTGTTTACACTTCAAAATCCGAATATAAGCAGCAACACAAACATCACCGTCGTTAATATTTTTGCACAGAATTAACCTCATCGCTGTCCTCATTAGGTCATTATGAAAACCCCTCCTGACAAATTCTTAAATGTCAAATAATTGACAGTAAAAGGGAGACAGCGTTGATGTTGGAAGGACTTGAGTTGCTGGAAAAGGGGGTATGTGGGGGGTTTCTCATACAGCATAATAGCTG
>CAFUXE010001173.1:11201-23408 GCA_903364295.1 Serranus cabrilla
CCCCCCTCTATAAATGCACATTGTTGTAGTAAACTGCTGTTAAAACTGTCTTTGAGGTTTGAGGGAGAAGAATTTCTTTTACAGCTAAGCAACTTCTGCTTAGTTTGATTAGAAAAAGGAAAACAAAACAAAAAACAATGTGTCGTTAGCTAAAACTGATTAGCTTCGGCTAGCTAAAGCCATGAACAGGAGCTGGATAATCAAGTGGATAGCAGCAGAGTTTCACACTCTGATCCTAAAAAGCCTTCACGAGTTCGCTTCGAGTTCGACCTGAAGGCTGCTCCAGGATCAGCCGTGAGACGCTGATGGAGGTCCATGAGGTAGCAATCCGCCTTCAAAACAGCTGATCCACAATCAGATTAGCCCTCAACTTGTCTCTTGGCAAAAAAAGAGGGTTTTTTTAGTGTTTTTTTTCCCAGGATCTGATTGTGGATCAGCGGACGCCAGGCGACGTGCACCTCCGACCCCGTTAGTTACAAGGTTGCGACTGGGCTTCAGAGACAGACCATAATAAGTGCATGATGCGAGGGCAACAATGCCGAGGTAACCTGGTCTGTAAGCGCCAGACCCAAAGTGTAGTGCAAAAGAAAGCAAAACAAATGAAAAAGATAAAAGATCGAGGAAAAGAAGTCGATTATAGAAGTCAGTAGTGTCCACGAAAACTCACAAACATGCATCCCTGAATGACTTTTGTGTGTCTTTTCTCATTCAAAAAGGGTTAATGTTGCTTTCGTCCGCACAGAGATTAGCAGAATATCTTAAGGAGGAAAGAAAAGGTTTGCGGTTAAAGCGTCATGGCTACCTGGCAATAAGAGAACGGGCTTTGATTCAGAACCCTGGTGAGGAATATCATGGTGTGATTACTTCAAATGTAATAGACAGTTCACTTACCAATTGTTCAGCTAGTACTCCATGAGAGACGGGAGCAGTAAAGGGACTAATTTATCAGTTTTTTAAGGAGTTAATTTTGTCCCCTCATTTCCCCCCAAATTGGAAAAGTCCAAACTGCATTTAGAAGCAGCAATTCAAGTTCAGAAAAAAGGGGGATTGGGGTTTTTTTTGGACGGGGGATTATCAGCATGCTTACGGAAATTTCATTAATTGTCATTTAACTAGCTGCATTTGTTGAGCCCCTGGATATAAAAGCTAACAAATGCTAACGCGGCGTCGCCGAAACGCCGCTTGTTAAAAACCGTCCGATTAGTTTGTTTTATAAGAATCCTCCTCATATTATCCCTGCGTTTGTGCTCACCCAGATACTGCAAAGTAAATTGGCACAAATAAAGCCCCATCCGTTTTTTTTTTCAAATCACTTAAAGTCATTTGACTGAGGTTTACATGTGTGAGTCGTTTAGTCGATTGGTTTGAAATTGTCATCAATCTCTTCTTTTACATTGTCCTTGAGGTCGGCGGCGGCCAGCGGCGGGCCGTCGTCGCGTGGCGTGGCGGTGGGCGTGTTCTCCGACTCCGCCAGAGGAAACTCTTGGCCTCCCGCCTCCATCTTCATCATCAGCTTGAGCTTCTTCTTTGGGGGGTTCTTCAGGGTTCCCATGCGCTCCTTGACCTTGTACTCCAGGGTGCTGTGCGGGATCCCGTACATGTTCTGGGCCTTGGAGACGCTCATCTTCCCGCTCATCACCACCGTTATGGCCTCCTCCAGGATCTCAGAGTTGTACTGGCGGTAGCGGCCCCTCTTCTTCCTCGGCTGCTTGGAGTTCGGGTCGCCTTCCACGTCGGAGGTGGAGTACGCCGGCCCGGAGCTGGAGTGGTCCAAGTCGGCGTTCCAGTAGTCGGCCGCCCCGTCCAGCAGGCTCCCCAGGCTCCCTCCCCGGCGGTTCTGCTTGGGCAGGATGGCTCTCAGCTTCCGGCTCAGCGTGTTCTCCCCGTGGCCGCCGCCTCCCACCCCCATGGCGCCGTAGCCGTACAGGTCAGAGGCGTGGGAGTCCCAGGAGAGATCCATGCCCCGGACCTGCGGGATCTTCAGGTCGACGGGAGGCGAGTGGCCCTGGTCCCTCTTCCCCTCGTTGTGGTGGGCCTTGGAGACCTGATTGTGGTGGTGATGGTGGAGGGAACTTTTGAAGGAGAAGGCTCCGTGGTGGTTGTGGTGATTCTCCAGGAATGTCGGGAGGTCTTTGAGGTCGCTGAGGGCGCCGCTCAGAGCGCCGCTGGCCTGCTTTAGCTTCATCAGGCTCTCCAGGTGGGCCTTGCTTCCCCAGAACGAGGAGGAGCCCTTTTGGCCGAGCAGCGAGTAGGACTGCGCGTGATTCAGCAAGCCGGCGGACTCCAGGTTAGCCAGTGAGAGGGCGGCGGGCTGGCTCAGGAGGCGGTGCTTCTGGCTGAGGAGCTCTTCCTTGATGCGCAGCGAGCGGGCCATCGGCGGCTTGAAGGAGCTGGAGTTGACGTAGTTCTCCCTCAGTCCGTCCTGCAAGCTTCTCTGCAGCAGGCCGTCCTCGTCCACCTCCGGCAGGGGATGCTCCACTTTGATGGAGCGTCTGGACGGAGAGAAAAAAGAGGAATATTTAGGAACATTTCTGCAAATATCGTTACAGGATAAAACTGTTTGTTGTGACCAGTTTACATCTTCTGATTTAAGATTAGAATCTGTCTTGTTTCGCTCAGAATAAAACAATAATTTGACTTTATATCACCAACATATGACAGGAAAAAATATGATTTTTGTGCACGTAAATCCTTCCAAAAATAACAAAACCACACAGTTATATTTCAGATGCTCGATGCACGATCTCTCTGGATGTTACAGTACGAGGTGAAGCTTGAAATCAGGGACATTTTGAAGCAATTTTCATGGTTTTATCCCATTTAGACCTCGCAAAGATTTTCCAAAATATTCAGGAGAAAAATTCCAGCTACAATAAATTTGAATTCTCCCAACTGGTCAAAACAAATAAGAAAAAATGATTTAAAAAATGATTAGAATTGAATTAATCAACAAAAAAGTAGCTTCCTGACTTGAGGCAACAGGAATTATTGTCCTTTAGTATAATTTTTTTCCATTTATATAACTTTATACTTCCACACCAGAGGAAAATATTGTATTTTTTACAGTCAAAAAGCAAAGAACTGGTTCAACATGAGGCACCAGGAACTGCTTTGGTGGAAAAGGGGCGACAGAGGCGTAAATATCATCTTCTTTTTATTGATTCTGTTCATTTTAAACCGAGTTATTTCCACGTTGGATGAGCCGATCTGCAAGCGAGTGATTTCTGAAAACCGTCTCCGCTGATGAAACATATGCTTCCATGCAAAATGCCTCCACTTGAACTGCTGCAGCCAATATCCCTACTGCTAAGTAACTATAGCAACAGTGGAAAGGCTCTTTAAAAAAAAACCCCTTGGCTTCATAATAACAGGAAGTAGCTCGTCAAGTCGGCGGATGGTATGAGGGAGAGGAACTTGAGGGGGTTTCTGTGTCTCTCTCTCCCCGTTGGACGCGTCGTCTGGCGGCGCGGCGGCGTGGGGCGGCGCGGCGGCGTGGGGCTTTAAAACAGATTACCACAGTGGGCGGTCTGCGGCTCGGTGCAGACAACACGGGGTTAACGAGAGGCTTTGGAGTCGGCACTCTAACTGAGCGTTTTGTTACAGTAAGCAGAGAGTCATCAGGGGAGTCAGGATGGATCTGAAGATTCAGGGAAATAAAAAAGGAACAAAGACGGAGAGAAAAATCTGCTTTAACCTGCAGCCAAACTGAACTCTAGTTAAATATGTAGATTTATTTTAAGTAGATTTACTGGATGATATATTTAATATTTCCTCAGGACAGGACACTCAATAAATGTATTATATTATATTTTTTATAATCCAAAACTAAATAAATATTTTTTAAATAAGGTAGTTCTTTCACGTTAATGTCTTCTTAAAGTAAACAGGCAGTAACCTTAAATAATTCATCAGCTTTAAAAAAATGCACATAAACCTGGTGAGGAAAGGCCAGAAACCTGCACACACTGAGCTGCTGTGTGTGTGTCCTCCTGTGGTTAATATTGCATGACCGGATCATTAGAGACTCGCTGTGAGGGCCTCGGGGACTCTGGGACCCGGGAGCCCGAGTCCCGTCCTGTGGGGCTTCAGGCGATGTTTCTAATTCTGCTTTTAGTCGTATTGTGGAAGAACATTTCCTCTCCACCTCAGCCGGGAGGAAAAGGTACACAGAGTAAGCTGCTAAATTTAAACTTAATCTAATTTTATAAGTTTGTTTTCCATTTCTGATTCGCACAGAAAGAATAAATAACTGACATTATTTCCTTTTTATTTATTATCCGAGTCTGAACAGCGTTTTATTTTGAAAAATGACGAATGAAGAATTCTCTCGTTACATCAGACAGGGTCCTCAACTGGTGGGTTGGGACCCAAAAGTGGGTCGCGGACCCATTATCAGTGGGTCGTGGGCATCATCAGACTGTAATTTTGAGCATTTTTAGGCATTTTAAAATTTGACCACTTTTGACAAAAAAAAGGACATACTATAGTATGACGTTTTCAATTTTTGGACATCTCCTAATATTGTGTTTTTCTGTCATTCCTGAACATTTTATGCTCTAATACAGTGATTCTCAACTGGTGGGTCGGGACCCAAAAGTGGGTCGTGAAACCGTTTTCAGCATTCAGTTTTTTTTGGTGCTTTTTTAAAGTTCTCTTTGTACAGATTTTTACTGTTATTTTTTTTTAAAAATTTGAAATTTTTTCTTACAGTTTTGTATTTTGTTCAGTCACGTGAATGTTTATATTCACTGAAAATCTGTTTACACAGAGCCCAGAGGAGAGGACAGGAGAGGCTGGTAATATGCATAAGTAAAATGCATTTTAGTGACACTTGGAAAAGTGTTGTATATATATAAATTCCACTTTATTCCAGTTTTAAAAAAAACAATTGATTTCTGTCATTTTAACTGTGTTATTCTGCACACAGACATGTTTGACTTGTTTCTACTTCTAGCCATGATTGTGCTGCAGACTTCTGCTGAAGACCAAAAATATAATTTTAATCCCCCTGCCTATTTAATCTAATTTATACTGATGTTTATTTAGTTACTTTTTTATTTATTCTTTATTTTCTTGGTTTTCATTCCTAGAAAACATAGGAATATGATGTTTAATAATGTTTAACTGTTACATATTTTTGCAGTTAAATATTACTGTCAAAAAAAAATTAATCTACAGATATTTATGTCTTTTTTATGGTTCATATTTGTATCTTTTTATGGCATTTCCACTTCATGTAGAATAAATAAGACAAGAAAGAAGAAGAAACCCTGAAACATCTTGTTGGGGTTCAAAAAGATCATTTTCCGTCTCTAATCTACGGTTGCTGCTACAGTTTCTCTCTTCCTGTTTCAATCCACACTGGCTTTGTTTGGCCGATTTGTATCCAGGCAACACTCGCTCTCCCCACTAAGAAGCTCTCCTGTGGCGTCCCCTCGGGACGGGAGTTAACTGTAATGTCAATGCAACACTTTCTCCGAGCTCAGAGCCACTGGAGGAGTTCTCCTGAGCCGGCCTGGTGGGTGCAGGTACATCCAGCCTCTGCTAATCCATCTTTGACCTCTGGATCAAAAGTATTCCTGGAAATGGCAGCCGAGATTAGCGTTGATCGTCTATTCCCTCTCGATGCGAGAGTACGATCGCTGCTGATGCAAACATGACTTGAAGGCACAGAACACGTTCATCAATACACGATCGAGCTGCAGGATCGTCGATAAGCTCAGAGAGCTGGAGGGGGCGGAGCCTGAGACGCACTCGTGCAGGAGTCAGAGGCATCGATCAGCTGGAAACCGATACGTGAGAGATGAAAGGTGGGCGGCGTCGGCAGCGCTCGCTGCAGGATGCGCCCCCAAAACGTGCAGAGACGGAGCGAGGGCGATGCCCTTTACAGACCTGCAGCTTCACTCTGCAGAAGTCGATTCTCTTCAAGTCGTCCACAGGTAGCGCCGAGAAACTTTATACGAGTGAATAACTTTATGACTGCAGGGATGGAAACATCAACACATGCAGCTGTGAGTGTTTCTTTACAGGAGGGATCAGAAAAAGAAAAAGAGCTTTAAAATAAAGTAAAATCCAGCTGCAAAAGATATTTGAGTATTTATTATGAAGGTAGTTTAACAGTTTCTCACCACAGATGTGCAGAAAATAAATCTGTCTGAATCATCTGTTTCTCACCTGTTTTTAACCTCCGACTGGAAAAAATAAATCATTAAAAATGGTTAAAAAAAAATTGAAAAGTTGCCGAACGCTTATCGTCAAATAACAGCAACAACTGTAAGTAATTTCACTGATCATTTCATTAAAAATACGGATAATATACAGTAAATATATTTATTTATTTATTTATTTATCTGTAGAATAACTAAAGGTTTAATAACTTCAATATGACAGTAAAAATTATTTTTTGCTGTTTTTTACATTAACTTTTAAATTTAACTTTTAAATTGTAAGTTTAAATTTAATTTATTGGCCAATCTGAGGCAAATTGGTATCTCTCAGTATTGGTGTATATAAAATATATTTTTTTATTTTTTTATGGAACATATAATGCAGAAAACAATGCTTTATAATTGCTATTTAATTTATATTTATTTATTTAAATTGTTGGCAATTGCCTAATAATGAAATTGCAACACTGACGTTTATTTAGATGTTTATTTTTATTTATTCTCTATTTTCTTGGTTCATTCCTTGAAAAAGAAAGTTATAACACATATTTTTTTGTATTTTCAAGTAGAATTAATTAATTATTAAATATTACTGTTAAAAGAATCTATAATGACCATTTTAATATTAGTTTACAGCTTTTAAAGTCTATTTTATGGTTCATATTTGTATCTTTTTATGGCTTTTCCACTTCACATAGAAAGAAAAACCTGAACACAGCAGCTTTCTGTGGCTGTAATAATATGTTCACATTATGAGAGTCACTTAACGTTTGCAGCGTCGCTGAACGATCATTGAAGTGTTAACAAATGCCCGTTATTCATTTCCTCACAGCGAGCCGCTGCAGACGGGCTGCAGAGCCACAGGTTGCACAGCCGCTTTACAGCTTTACAGCTTTACAGCTCCTGCAGCTTTTCTTCTCACGGCTGCACTGTGAACCAGCATCCGTTTGTATGGAAACATGATGCATTTTTCAGCGCGGCGGCGCGAGGCGGAGGTGAACAGACGCAGAGTCCTTCTGTTGAAGGTTTAGCTCGCGCTGCTTCATGCATCCTTTATGAAAGACGTTCAAGGATCGCGCTGCTGGTGCTTCTGCAGCTTTTCTCAACACTTTAACTTCACGTCTGATCTAAGCCGATCGCTCTGCAGCCGTGCAGAAAGTCGCCGCGATGCATTCATGTACCAATGCCAAACTCGCTCTTTTAACATTTTACTCACTGTGGCCTTGGATTTCACTGCAATATACAGAAATATACATAAAATCTATAAGAAAACATGTATTTTGTGCAGAATAACACAGCAGAAATAATAAAAAAGGCAAGTAAATATATTATTTTTTCAAAATTGGAAGAATGTATAAATATACAAAACTTTTCTAAATGCCCCAAATATTGGGTCTTCACATATTATACATTTTTAATGATTTAATTATTAATTATTTGCATTTTGCAACCTCTACTTGCAGCCTCTCCTGTCCGCTACTCTCAGCTCTGTGCAAACAGATTTTTTTGTTTATAAAGTTTTTGTTTTTTTTGTTTGTCACGTTGCTGTCGACTTCAGTGTCGTTGAGGAGCAGAATTTAATGTCCTGCAGCTCTATGGAATTCTATTATTATTATTATTATTATTTAATTTTATTTCATGACTAGAAGTGGGAACAACTCAATAATGTCTTTTGTGCAGAAAGACACAGTTCATAAAAAAGAAAAATCATTCTCTGATCAGTTATTTTTTTAAAAATTGGAATAAAGTGAAATTTATAGATATTTTCAGTATTGTCATGTTTCCGGCCTGTCCTGTCCACTCCTCTCGGCTCTGTGTAAACAGATTTTCAGTGAATATAAACAGTCAAGTGACCGAAAAAATTACAAAACTGTAAGAAAAAGTTTTAAAAAAAAATAAAAAAAAACACTAAAAAAAAATTTGTTAAAAATCTTTTTTTTTAAAATATATTGTAAATTTTTCTTTAAATTAAGTAAAAAACTGTGAAAAAAAACATAGAAAAATGCCAAACAGGAAAACTGTAAAAAGAAACTTTTGCAGCCTCTCCTGTCCTCTCCTCTCAGCTCTGTGTAAACAGATTTCCAGTGAATATTTGTCTCATGTAGAATTAAAGAGACTCTGACACTAACAGACACGTTTGAACATTCGTTTGGTTTCTTTTTCTAACTGAAACATTCGTGATTGAGGGCCGACAGAAAGTTCTGAGCAGATAAAATCTGCCTCTGATGGTTTTCATCCACTTGTGAAATCAATTTTTCTGAGAATTGAGAAGCTTGACTGCGGTTTTGGCATCTGGATCCCGATCAGAGACCCGACCCGCCCCCGCCGCCCTGAGGCCGAATCCCCACACAGCAGCCACAGTGTTGGACTGACGTGTGACGGCTCTGACGGCTCCTGTAACGTCACTAATCCTGTTGTCTTACCCTTTGACCCCGGGCTCAGGGGAGAGGCCGGGGAAGGTTTTGAGGTTTCCTGCGCTGTGGGTCTTCTTGGTGGAGAGGTCCAGGACGCCATCTGGGAAGAAACACACACAGGGAGCAAGATTTAGCAGGAATCAGAAACCGTTTTATTGGTCAGGTACGTGCAGGAATGTGACAACAGTTTTCTTGCTCTTGTAAAAGAATATATGTTATAAAAATGTAATTCTACAGGAATGCTTACTTATGATTGTGAATTTGTCTGCTTTTTAAGGTGTATTTAGTTCACTGAATGCATGTCAGAAAAAGACAAATTTTAGCAGGTTTAATTCCTCTTATTTTGAGGATTTGATCATATTGTTCAAAGCAGAGAGAAACCCTCTAAATGCACACGTTTCTGTACATTTATTACATTTATTATTTGTTATTATTCTGTTATTTTATTTGTCATCAGCACGTTAACGGATTCTGCAAAAAGCTTTATGTGTCTGGACATGAAAACAACTGAATAAATGCATTTTTTATTATTTCTGTGACATATTAGACGACCAAAAAACAGTAAAAAGCTTGAGATATTTTGCTGAATTTCAGGTATTGAATTCAGGTATTGCTATTGTAGAAATTAATAAACAGTCATAAAAATGTATTTTTACGAGAAAATTAGCTTATTTATTGTTGTGAATTTTCGTGCATTTTCATGCTTTTTTAAGCAGCATCTAGTTCACTGAGTGCACGTCAGAAAAAGACACATTTCTGCAGGTTTATTTATCTTATTTAGATGATTCAGCCTTACTTTTCAAAGCAGAGAGAAACCCTATAAGTGCACACGTTTCTGTACATTTATTACTTGTTTCTTAACTTAAATTCCTGCTGCTGTCATCAGCAAGTTAACAGATTCTGCAAAAAGCTTTCTGTGTCGATATGAAAACGACTGAATTAATGAAGTCGGATTTTTGATTAAAAAAAGAAAAGCTTGAGATATTATGCCTGAGAACAGGTGGACGCTGTGCGAGGAAGTCTGGGAAATATGGCAGCCTGCTGTGTGTGAAATCTCAGTTTATTTGTGAATATGTTTGTCAGGCAAATCAGGTCAACACACACACACACACACACACACACACTGAAAATGAGTTTAAACTGATGAGCTCTTTAAAAAAACTATTATTTTTCAGTAAAAATTAGTAAAAACAGAAAATAACGAGCCTTATTAATGTGAGACTGACTCTGAATTTGACAGCTCATTATTTCCAAGGACTTCTTTTATTTATTTTACAGTTTTTTGTCATGATTAAAGCGCTGACACATGCACGATGGAGGATGAAAAGATGGGATTTTTTTTGTATTTAATGGTTTTGCAAAAAAAATAACAAACTTCTTTGAAAGCCTGTCATAAAAAAACACAAACAAAAGCAAATATTTACCAATAAATTAATCCCCCTCATCAATCTGTGTGTTTTCTGTGTGTAATCTGTAAAGTGCAGCCGACCTTTTGACCCCTCTAACAGCTCTGTGTATACGTGGAGTTAATCTTCAGGAGCCGTTTAATCGGACAAAAAATAAAACAGAAAATGAAAAACAGAGTCGCTGCACAGCTCAGAGGAGACAAAAATAGATTAATCTGATCATGTTAATGGGACATTAATACACACGTGACGATTCTATGAACCAAACAGCAAGTTTGACTCCAAAATGAATCTTAATTAAAACACACTTGAGTGTGTTAATGTTCAGGATAACGAGCCTGATAAATGATAGTAATGACTCGTCTCTGAGCCAATGAACACGTTAATTAGCGTCTCCGTCTACGTCAGCGCGCCTGTTTTCAGATAACATAATAATAATGTTTGTTACAGTATTAAAATCCTGATTCCTCATCAACATGCAGATTAACTTCCACAGTATCCTGCTTCGTTAAATTAAGTTTTTAGAAACTGACTAATAGAAAAATCGAACTTTTTCGATGACAAATGTGGATTCAGACGTAGAAAACTTGAGACATCAGCAGTTAAAATCCTGAAACTTATATTTATTATTGTTAACTGTTAGACAACCTCGGACTGAAACAACCTGATCTCACTTTATTCTATTTTATTTTATTTTATTTTAATTTTAGAACACCGATTTATTATCCAACATCAGACATATTGTTATCTGTCAGTCTTGGCGTATATAATTCATATAATTATTATTTATTTATTTTTTTACCAAAGATATAAAACAGAAAACGATGCTTGGGGTGATTTAAAAATGCTGTTTAGATTATTTTTATTTATTTAAATGGTCGACAGTTGACTAATACTGAACATGCAGAACTGATGTTAATTCAGCTTTTTATTTTATTTTTTATTTATTCTTTATTTTCTCTGTTATTATTTCTAGACTTGGTTGCAAGATATTATGTAAAAGAATGCATAAAAATGTAAAATATTCTTTAAATAAAGTTATTTGTTTAGGAAAAAAACCTTTGCAGAGTCATATTGGTGCAAAAACCCAAATAGAAAAATTACATTTTAATTCCAGCTCGCAAATTCACTTAATCAGTCGCCATATCTGTGATTTTATCGGCCCCAAAAATCCAATATTTGACATTTTTCTGTCTATGAGCTGAAAAACACAGTGCAGCTGCAGATCTCTGTGCAGTGTGCACCATCATTATCATGCATCATCATTAAAAAGCATTAAATTTTTCCTAAAACTGCATCTTTCCTGTAATTTAAATGAGTGTGTGTGATCCAGCTTTGAGGATAATCGGGGACCGAACTGCTCTGAAAGGTGTTCATGTGTGTGACAGAGAGATGATGTGCGAGCAGGACGTGGATGTAAATACCCAAATCTTTTTTTTTTGTAAAAATTACGGAGGCTTACTGTAAGCAGATTCCAAAAAGCTGGAATTAAAGCGAGCGAGCGGTCGTCTCACTGCGGCTGCAGGCGGAAACATCGAGCTGCAGCAGCTCGCTGACGGAGCGTCCGACCCCCCGCAGGGTCGCTTTGATTAAACGTAGATTGAGCCCTCGGCTGCATTTCAGAGCTCATTATATCGCAGCGACGGCTCAATCCAAAAGAAGATGGTTTTCCAGAGATCCGCTCCTCAGAAATGTGTTAACGGTGTGAGTGTGTGAGTGCAGTCGTCTGTCTTTTAATGTCAACGTGAGGGAACATTTGGTAAAAAGAAAAAGTACTTTTATCATCTGACGTGTAACTTCTACTGCACATAAGTGAAGAGGAATAAAAAGGGAATCAGATAATAAATATAAAAATCATGCAAAAATCATGAAATACCCTCTGAAAATCATAATCTGGACCTGAACTGTCTGAAAAATAAATATAAAGTGCTCTTTTAAACAGCGGAGTTCTATAAATGTAACAATATTAAAGAGGAAAATATGAAATCAAAGCAACACAAAGCTGTTAATCATCCTCTTTAATTAATATTTAGAATTTAAATGCTAAAAAACTGAATCTACAGGATCTTTAATGCTGTTAAAATGTGTGTGTACCTGTATTAATAGTAATGTGGGGACTATCATTAAACAGTCATATTGTGGGGACCAGCCTAGAAGCAGGTGCCTTGAGATTATTGACTTGTTATCAGGTCGAGGTTGAAGTTCGTGGTCCTATTGTAG
>CAFUXE010001173.1:104775-116373 GCA_903364295.1 Serranus cabrilla
GAAGGTGAATTTGTTCAGGGCAAATTCCAAGGCGCCGGCGTCTTCGTTCGCTTCGACGGGATGAGGTTCGAGGGCGAGTTTAAGAGCGGCTGTGTGGACGGATACGGTGAGAAAATACTCTTTCTGAAGTACAATTCTACCTGTATATACTCGAGTATTTCTATTAGATATTCTCCTTTTATTTAAGCTTCAGTTTCTTGGAGATTCGGAATAATAATCCCAAATATTCTCAAAAAACAAAGTGTTATTATAGATTAAGATAAAACTATTGATGTAGATTTAAAGCCACCAAGCAGCATCTAAAGTTTAGTAAAATGTTGGTTATTTATGTAACTTTGTGCATTAAAATGTCAAAAACGACAGACTAACTATGTTACATATTTTGCACCCAAATAACTAAACCAATTTTCTAATCTAGAGAAATCTGTCCTCTTATTAAAGGTGATGGTTCTTTTCCTGTTTTAAGCCACATTTTTAAGCTTCACTTGTGAGATTTTTGGTTATTTTAAGCTCTAGATTTTTCTTGCCAGATGTTGCATTTTAGTTATCAAAGAAACAAGCTGAGGAAACGTCAGCAGCAGCTCGACTTGCAGTCCTTCTTTCTGTCAAATAACATCTGAAAACGCTGGTTTTTAACGTGAAACTTCAGCATATTTACCTGATTTAAGAGAAGAGTTGTGCAGGTAACTGTGGCTGCAGGTGCTGCAGACTGACACCTTCTTCAAATAACAGCACAAGTCTTTTTTTTTTTCAGAAAAACAAAAAAAGTGAAACAAATATTGCATATTTGGTATTAGAGCAAAGAAAATGAGGCCATTATTTTTAGAAATGTGACAATATTGAAACTCATGAAGGCAGAAAACTACATATTGTACCTTTGATGCATTAATTAGAATAAGATAATAATAATAATATATAATAAATAAAAACATTTTCTTAAATGAACCATTCTGCATAACGAGGCACATTAACTTTTGGCCACTTTATATCGATACAGAAGTGAAAGTTTTTCTACTTTTACTTTTACCTGTAACAGAGAGTTTCTACTTTATGAAATAAACAAAAACATATATTGAGGTTAATTTTAGCAGCTTCACTTTTGTTCAGTTTTATGCTTTTTTAATTTGTTTCATTCACTTTGTGCTGCAGTTTCTTTTGTTCTTTGTTCTGATTCCAAACGTTTGAAATACTTTCTAATTATATTAAACAATGAATTGTGTTAATTGTCTGGACTGGAGCCTCCCCCCCCCCTCCTCCCTCCTCCTCCCTCCTCCTCCCATCACCTCCTCCCCCGTGAGCGTCTCGTCTCCGAGTCTCTGGAGGCAATCAACACGTTTTTATTTGTGTCACCGTGGCAACTGGTTCATTTTTGAGCCTGTAAAAATAGACGGAACATAAAGATTTGTTCTGACAGTCTGGAGTCAGAGCTCGGTGTAACCTAAAGTTTATACCTGAGAGGTTTTGTTCAGTTACACTTTAACCTGAGGTCAGCGAACAGTTCACCTCAGCCTTTATCTGAAGGAAGCAGGAAGTCAGACGGGAGATAAAGGTGATGAAACACAAACAAGAGTTAAAGCAGAAAACTTAATGACACCTGATACACCTTTAAAATAGTAATAATTTGTGTATTTTTCTGTTTTTATTTTGTTCTGTGTTTTTGTTGTTTGGGTTTTTTTTTTATTATATTGGCTCTTGAAATGTCACCTCTTGATTTTTTTATGTCACCAGAAAATCAATAAGCAAATATTTAAAAAAGAAAAAAAAGACTTAACAAAGAAAGGTGAGTTTTTTAAGACTTTGTTGGTGAAAAAAAAACAGAAAATTAAACCAAAACCTCTCTGAAGTTTGTAGAAACCGTTAAACAAATATGCAAACATATTAGATATATTATATGCAAGACAGTAAAACTCTGCTCACGTGGTTTCAATGCAAAACTTGTTTTTTTCATTAAAGAATACGTTTATTATGAGTGCAATTTTTTTTTTAGTGTTGGATTGCAGTAAAAAAAATCTGTTTGTCCAACAGGTTTTTCAAGATTCATACATTAAAAAAAGGCCAGAAATTAAATTTACTTGAGATATTTTTGAATAAAGATGAAAAAATATTAGAATTAGAAAAATACAGATAAACAAACATGAATAAAAAACATAAACTGACTCACCTGGAGGTCCCTTTAGTAGCTTTTCTGGAGCTTTCTGTTGTGTTTTCCTGGAAAAATGAGACAGAATAAAAAATTAAATTTAATACAGCAATGCAACAGTTCATCTGATTGGCTTCACACTTTATTGTTATCAAAAATAAAGCATGGAAAATGCCAAAAAACATTAACAAAAAAGAAAATCTCTACAATATAGCGCAGTGCAGCTGGAGCTAGCAGGTTAGCTGGTTAGCCTAGCTTAGCATGAAGACATGGGGACAATTCTTACTTTTTCCACCAGATTTGCTCGTCAAATAAATTAAATATTATAACCATGTGCATGGTATGAGCTTAAGCACAGTGTGTTTGTCTGTACTTCTGACTTAGACGCAGATCAGATCACATTTTATGACAAATTAATGCAGAAAACTGTCATTTAAAGCGGTTTTCTTGCTAGTGACCTGCTGCTGTTGGAGCACTTTGTCTCAGCGTGACTGTGACCTTGAATGTCAGAGTTTGTCCCGTTTGCTTTGAGGAAATATGTCACAAGGAATCTGTCTGGTCCAGGAGCGCTGACGTTCTCTGACGGAGGCCCCGGCGGCGGCGGCGGTGGAGGCGGCGCTGCCTGCCATGAGGGCCTGTTTGAAACCAACCAGCTGATGAGGCGTGAGAGCAGCCAGGGCGCCGTGCAGAGAGCGCAGGCGGCCGCCGCCAAGGCCCGAGCGCTGGCCATGTGACGCGGACTACATCACCCACAGTGCCCCTCATCCAGGATCCTCCTTCTCCCGCCGTGTTGGTTTGATCCGCTGATTCTCTTCAATTGTCTTTCTTCTGTTTTCTGTTATTTTGTTCCTGATTCCTGCAACGTGCTGCAGGAATCAGCAGCTCCACCGGGATGACATGTGCTCTTTTTATTCGCGTCTGATTAAAAAAAGCCACTGATTCAGGATCAGCTGAGCCAAACACAGTTCAACTCCTCAGTCAACACACTGGTGCTAAATCTGCGTCAGACTCCTGACGAAAAACAACTCTGGATACGGACGTTTTCCAGGAAACACTGATTTGGTGATTGTCTGATTCCAATTAGGAGTTCAGCGTAACTAAAACTCAAAGAATCAAATCAGATATGCAATTATCTTTTGTTGCCTGAGAAGAAAGTTTTTATTTTTGTGGCAGCCTAATTAATGTTTGCAACCTGTAGGAGCGACCTGAGAACGAGGAGAACGTGTTATTCATCATAGATTACAGGCGTCTGACACAACAGCTGCAGCTAACGTTATTTGTGAACCTTATCGCTAACAAGCTGCAACTTAAGGAGCCCCCCAAACCCTCTTCTAATGAAAAAATTAAGTTTTTAACCTCGTTAACATTTCCATATGGTGTTTTTTTATATATATGCTACGAGACATATCATGAGTGAGATAAACAGTGAGCGTGAATAGCGATGAGTCTCAAAAGCACTGACGGACTGACAGGTTTTTAATGCTGTCAGTTTGCCAGGTGGGACTTTTCCTATAATTAACTAAACGAGGAGGAGTCACATGTAGCTGCAGAAAGGTATTTCACAAACTTAGTTTCAGTTTGTTTAAAACAAACGCAGAGATCGTGGAATTACAGAATCAATCGGCACGTAATGAGTGAAAATTAGCATGCGGTGGTAAAAAAAAAACTGCAGTTTTTGCGATTTTATGCTAGGAGCTAGGTTTAGGGTAAAACACTTCCTGGTTAGGTGTTATAAAAGACAGTATAAACAGGAAATAAATGTACGAAAATGCAGGAAGTGAAGAAGTTACGAGGGTGACGTGAGCCACGTAAGTTACGTTAAAAAAAACGTAAGTTACGCAAAACTTACGATTAAGGCACTTAAACTCTTTGACGTAAGCTTTGATTTTATTCAATACGACGTTTGATCGCTAGAATCTTCTATGCATATTTATTTCCTGTAAAAAATAATAAAGTGACCTAGACACAGCAGCCAAGAAATCACACGTTCAGGCAAAATAATATTTGATGTTTTTAACGTTTTTATACCAAACACACGACATGAAATTATACTGATGGGATGTTTGAGTTTGAACGTGATCTGACCCTTGATTAATGCAGATATTAATAATAATACTGCGAATAAAACAGTGTTTACAAAGTGCAATTTGACCGATAAAGCCAAGAAAAAACGGAAGTAAGGTCGAAACAGTGCAGCCGAACAAAAGCAAGACAAAATTAGGACAATATTACAAATCTACAAAAAGAAAAAGACACCAAATCATAGCGCACAGGAGTCAAATGAACAAGTATTATTTATCCTAAATAGTTCAGAGGATTATGGACGATAAAACAGTTAAAAGATGATTACAAAGGAGACGACAGACAGTATTTTTACATGCGCTAAAATAAAGTTTAGGTGCAGAAACCAAGATATCTTGGGCAGATTGAATGGTTTTATTTGCAAGTTGCAAGTTTTATCTGCTCCAGCTTTTTACATATTTTTGTACACAGATATAGTCATAATAAGGGTCCAAAACTGTGCAAAAATCACATATTTTTTTGTGCAAAATGTACAGTTTTCTTGGTGGAGGATCAAATTCATGCACCTAAGAAAATACTGAGATTTCTGCAGAGGAAGGTGAAGTTAATGAGCCTTAAGTGTTAATATAATGATGCATGAAAAGCTCTGCAGGTTTGTTTGCACAGAGGCTCTCCATGATCGGGTTGTTCTGCATAAATAAACACAGTTTGGGGAACGAAATTCAGCTCAGAAATCAAAATATATTCCATCTTTTTAATTGCCAAATCAGTGCTTACTGGGTGTCCTGTTAGAAGACGCATTTACTCTGACATCTGACCTTAACGCTGCTCCAGTGTTTCATCATAAATTCACTAAAAGTGAGCGAGATGTTGGGAGGGAGAAGTGAGATGCACCTTTTGTTGTTTTCTTTCACTCAGTGCCGTTACAGCTCAGACTGATCACAGATCAGCGGGATCAGTGCCAACCACACAGTGCCAACAGGCTGCAGCTGATCCGGAGTCAGTGGCTCGTCACCACAGTGAACAGGGTAACGGGAGCGCCGCGGGCTGCAGTAATGCGTGCAATTTCTGTTTTGGCCGTGCAATTTGATAATAACGTGCAATTTCTGCCTGAAAGCAAGATTCCCCCTTTCAGCAGGTTTTACATGATGAGGCTGCGGCGGAGGAGAGGCTGTGTGGGTCCAAGAGAGGCTCATCTCATGAAACAGGCTTGGTGTCAAATGACTCAATCAGCTGGAAGCGTTTCATTCCACAAATACATGCAAAGGAGCTTTTTTCCCCCCTGAAAAGTCTAAAATGTTTCTATCAGGAAGATTTAATGATGATTTTTGATGATTTTTGTGAAATGAAACTCTTTCCAGGGAGACAAACAACACTCTCGCCTGCTTATTTTTTTCTTCACATCCCTAATTATCGATGTCACTCTCCGTGTTTGTGTGTATAAATCACCAAAAATCTCACAAGAGAAGGAAAAAAAAAGAGGTGTAAGCTTCACTGTTGTGAACTTAAAGCTTGTGATAAGCTCCAACTAACACATCTTTCATGCGTGCGTCGTGCCTGCTGGGGATCAGCGTCTGTCTGTGTAAAAAAGACGGTGTGTAGATGTGCCATATGTGTGTGTGTGTGTGTGAGTGTGCCGTCGTACTGTGGGCTGGTGGGTGGGAGGGGGTTTAAATGGGAAATGGAGTTAATTGTCGGTTATGTGATTATCTCCGAGTGCGATTAATTTAGGATGTGGTTCGGGGGGCTGATGTCTTCCCCGCTGACCGGTTTGACAGCGACATCGAAAGCTGAACTGATGGAGGCATCTCACACCTTTTAATTGGCTCTGGGATCCAAACAGAGACACTGTTAAATGGAGCTGACTGTTGCCTTTAGCTGAGATGGTTTTCAGACAGGGGGGGGTGTGATCTGCACTCCAGTGAGCTGTTAGTCTTTGACACTGTGTTATTATTACCAGGCAAAAACCTTGTGACTCCGTCTCTAGTGATTGTTTTTTTTTAAATATTGTTCCTGATTGATCCCGTGTTCCTTCACAGTTTTGGGATCACAAAAACCCTTTAAACACACACCTTTAAATCTCAGCCTGAAAAGTTGCCACTTGATATTAACATAAAAGGTTTTCACTCAGCAGCAGCGAGCGTCGTGATGAGTTCATGTTTCACTGTGATGAGTCTCCGAGGGTGCAGCGGAAATCCCGCCTAAAACAGAATTCCACTAATTTCCTTCTTTTCTCAGTTTAATTTCTCTGTGAAACTCAAAATCAATCAGCGAACCCAGGTGACAGTCATGAGGAACCTCAGAATTTAAGTTTTTTAGACTTTCACAACCAAAATCTGATCGGATTCAAAGTTAAAGACTTTGAGTTTCTCTTTTATTTCTTATTGGTTGGAAAGTTGGTGATGAAAAATTTAAACACGGAAATAAACAAAGCAACGTGGAGCTGAACGAACCCTAAAAACCTTTGATTTTGACTCTGGTGTTCAACCAAACACAACAAGACAAAGACGCCAAATCATAGCAGACAGGAGTCAAATGAACAAGTATTATTTATCCTAAATAAGTCGGAGGGGTATGGACAGTAAAACAGTTAAAAGATGATTACAAAGGAGACGTAAGATAACTTTTTTACATGCTTTAAAATCAAGTTTAGGCGCAGAAATTACGATATTTTGTGCACCAGCTAAGCCAAATCAATGTGGAAAGCATCAAAACTAACTAAATGATCTTTCCTAGATTTAATGGTTTTATTTGTAGGTTGCAAGTTTTGTCTTTAAGATTTTTGGGGTATTGTTTGTTTATTATCTGCTCTAGCTTTTTACATATTTTTGCACACATATATAGTCATAATAATGGTCCAAAGTTGTGTAAAACTGCATGTTTTTATTTGTAAAATGATCAGTTTTCTTGGTGGAGGACCAAATTCATGCACCAAACACAGCAAATTTGGAAAGAAATGCTCAGAAAGAGCGTCTGTTGGCGCTCCGGGTCGTCAATAATGTGTTGATCTATTATTTCCGATGAGCCTATTCAGTTATCTTGAGCAACACGTTGATTATTCTGCAATGACAAATTAGCTTTAGCTCAGTGAGTGAAACTGAAGGACACAAATGGAGCGTTTAGCAATGTTACAGACGGATCTATTCCTCAGGAGGGGACACAAATGTTCAGAGATCATTGGAATAAAATACTGCATGAATAGTTTGTTGCCAAAATGAAATGTCCTCAATTCATCTGTTAGCCTAAAAGAACATTTCCAAGCATTTTGGGAAATATGCTTACTTGCTTTCTTGCCAGGCCTTGGATGGCTACCACTGTCATGTCCGCACATTAAATATGAAGCAAGAGCCAGCAGGCGATATGCTGAGCTTCACAAAAAGACTGGAAACAGCAGTTTTTCCCTCCTGCTTTCCGTGTTTATGCTAAGCAGGGATGCTTATTTGGATTTCTTTTTGATAGTCCACAGCCGACCCTCCGTAACAAATCATTAGCTGTTAGCAGACGAGCAGGCAGCAGAGTCGAAGTGCACGGGTTGGGAGGATTTAAATCTTTTGACGGACAGATGCACACTTCCTCTCAAACTCTGAGGATTTTGAATGTGGTTTTGGTTAGAAATAATGTCTGTGGTTAACACAAGCTTAAGAGGTGTTCTCCTTTTGTTGTACAACATAAAATACATTAGTAAATACCCACACTAGTGAATTTTTAAGTATTTCTATCGTGTTTTAAAAGGCGGTTGCTAACAAGTGGCTAATTGAACCTACAGGGATACTCACAGCCTCTAGTAGTGTTTTCAGTGCCCATGCAAACTCTTGTAAATTGTAAATTATGTTAATAATAATAATTTATTAGGCTACGGATTAGCTAGCTGGTTAAAACCACTGGTTAGCTTAGCGGAGAGCATCTGAAGCTAACGGCTGTGACATTTAAGTCACGCAACCGCGGTGTAGTTAGCAATAGCATGACGTTAGCTTTTTAATTCTGTCGGCTGCATTAACGTCTTAAACATCACAAAAGTGGAGTTTGTTTGTGAAGATTATCTTGCTGAGCAAACCGTGTTAGCATCAGAAACGTGTGTTTGCCACAGAGATTATTTTCTGCCATGATCTAATGCAAAAATCCCATAGGAGAGTTATCAATAGACCCCATTGTGATGCTAACTTCTGGGTTAGCTTACAAAAATGTCATTTAGTTTGCTCTCTATTGTCAGTTAATAGCTAAATGGTTAATTACTGCACTTGATATAGATCTTTGCTATCAAACTGTCAGAAAGAAAGCAATGACATGCATTGCCCAAAACTTCTGCCACTTGTTTATTGTCTTACTTAGCGTCAGATGAAAAGACATTTTTATGTTGCTGGAAAGCTACATTCCTCTAAGCTAACACGGATGTTCTTTCAGGTTTGAAAAGGTTTGCAGGAAGCTGGCAGGGAAGGTCAAATGAAAGATGCTATTCAGTTACCTTTACATTGTCGGGGTGGTAATCAGATATGCATTGTATGTATCATGCTTTTATTGTGAAAAGGAAGGAGCAGATCTGTACAGGCCGTCTCTGTCAAGGCTGAAGGAAGAGACGTTTGTCACCTTGGCTCGGATTAAAGTGCCTCCATGTTTCTCAGGCTTTGTGCTAAACTAAGAAAGATTTTCTAGTAAAGACGGCAGTGTATATGTTTTCTATAAATTAATAGCATTTTAACCTATTTGGTCCCCATTTCAGTCATCAGGATTAATATTTAAAAACTGAAAGACGAAGTTCAGGAAGTAATTTTCTTTGCGATATGTCAGATTGAAATGGAATTCAAAGTCTCACTCGACTCAAAAATGTGTTTTGGATATCAAGATGTCCTTGACTCCACAGGCTTATTTCTGCTTTAGAAAGTTTTTCTCACATTTTTCCACTGAAAAGGCTTGTTTGTGCTTCCACACAATCATAGACTCAAACACATGCGGGGTAAGAGAGATTTGGTTCTTCACTGTCTCAGAAAGCCAGTGGTCAAGGTTTTTCTTTAATTTTATTTGGGAAAAAATACTAATCACTACAGACTGAAAAACACACCCAGAGGGGACTTTTATTTTGGTGAATATTCTGTTTTAGCAGGGATTTCCAACCATCTGTGGAGACTTAATGCCTTTTAAATGGGTTATTTTAAAAAAAATCACTTTGATTTCTCACCTTCATTAAGGCTACACGACTGTTTGTTTTAAACTGCGTTGTTGTTGTTGTTTTTCTCTAACAATCTTAAGTTGAATGTAAAAATTTTTGTTTTTTTCTGTGTTTTTTAAGAGGTAAAAAGAGAAAATGTTTACTTACGTGTCACATATTCTACACACATACACACACAGGGTTTGTAATCAGTGTCATTATTTCCATTCGTTCCACAGCGTTCACCTCACACACACACACACACACACACACACACACACACTGAAGCCTGTGCCGGCCTGATGTTTGGCACAAACAAAACCAAACCCATTATCATAATCACCACTATGATGAGAAAATAAGGAAAGAGCATTCCATGTCTCTGTAATTGCTGTTCAACAATTGAGTGACTCGAGATTGGAAATGGAAAAAAAAGACACAGAGGGTGTTTAACAAGTGCCTGAACAAAAAAAAAACCTTCTTCTACTGTGCTTTGAATACTTTGAATACTGCCTGACTGTTTGACTGACTTTTTCTTATGTGTCACTGTTTTTTTTAAAGCTGTTTGTCCTTTCTCTGCTCGGTGAAGGAAAGTGAGAAAGGCAGTGTGGGGGTGGAGGACAGTGGCTGATCAGTCAGATTATAGTCTGGTGATGACTAATGACACGACCGACTCGCTGCCTTCTTCTGCTCTGGGCTCAGTTTTAGGCACAAATAAGGAAAAAACATTTAAATTAAAGCTTTTAAAATGATCCAATGAGCAGGAAATGTTTTGATTTTTAACAACAGAAGGAGAAGAAATAAAAAGGTTCAGGTCCCACATTACCTAGAGGTCGCAGTTTTATTTTGAAATGCACCATGGCTCCAAAAAAGTTGATTCATTAATGTTAATTTTGCACATTACGCCTTCAACTTCTCTATGCTGCAAACTGCTAAAATTAGGTTTGGAAGAAGGTCAAATGAGCTGAGTTGCATCATGGGAGTTGTAGGATTCTTGCATGGAGCCTACAGGCCTTAACACAGTGGGGTTGGTAATGTCAAGTGCTTTTATTGTGAAAAATAAGGAGATGATCTGTATATTAGACTGCATTTTATACTGATCATAACGTGCTTTTAATGCTTTTATTTGCAGTGAAACAGCTCTAAAAATCAGCCTCAATCTGCGGCTTTTTCACCAATATTATGAGTGTTTGGTATGAAACTACTCATGACAAAACAACACTCAAAACAAAAACAGCTCCAGTGTGTAAAGGCCTTAACTCAGATTAGAGACTATAAAAATCAGGATATTTTGGCCTCTGCTGTTGTAGTCTGAGTCGTGTTGAACAGTCACGTTTAGACGGCTGTTGTTGCAGGTAAACAGTTTACGTGGAGAGCAAAAGAGATTAAACATATTGGCCAAAATGCATTTTTGGAGCACGTCAGCTAACGCCTGATGCTAGCTAACTGAGCTAATGTGGCTAACGCTAACTGCAGCACCGGGAAGAAGAAGTCTATCTGTTGTCTATCATCTGGAAACACCAGAACCATAAACTACTTACTAACTTGTCACAAGATTTAGCTGCTGATTGGTTTGATTTGAGTTGCTGATGATCTAAAGTAAATGCTGGTTAATGAGATAAATGGAATAGTGTAGGAAAACCATGCTTTTATTTTGAAATCAGTTAGGTTATTCCTGCTCTCTGACCTGAGATCCATTTTGCTCCGTTTTTTAAAATCTTATTTCACTCAAACTGGAACTAATTTCCTTAAAAAGACCACCTTAAAGTGTGACAGTGAGTTCACTAAACGATAAAGACAATCTAAGATCGAAGGTCAACTTATGGCTCAGGTGTCATAAACCACCTACATGTGGACGTTTTACAGCTCTTATCAAAGTCAAGATGTTTTCCGCTCACACAGGAGCTTCATGGTCAGAATTTAACATGTAAACACAGTTGCTTGGATATGAAAAACTGGAGTTAAAAACACTGATTTTAGAGATAATTCTGGTGATATAATCTGGGTCATGTGGGACCTTCCTGAACGCCACGAGTCGTCTGTTTCACACGGGGCGGCGTCCCCGTTTCTGCACCTTTAAACACTGAACGAGCGTCTGAACACTGAAACCTGAGGCCTGTTGTTGTCACAAAGCCATAATGTCACTTTTGTCGTTTCTGATGAATCTGTTGCAAGATGATGTCACAAAAAAGATGGGGAAAAAAAACAGTATTTGGGGCTTTTAAATGGAAACGAATCCACAGAGGAACAATAAAGAAAATGCATGAAATCCAGTTTTTTTTTTTCCTTGTGT
>CAFUXE010001173.1:127895-143140 GCA_903364295.1 Serranus cabrilla
ACATTAGCAAGTAAAGATGACATTGCTAAATTAACGTTAGCACGTAAACATGACATTGCTAAATTAACATTAGCATTTAAACATTACATAGCTTAATTAACATTAGCAAGTAAACATGACATTGCTAAATTAGCGTTAGCCTACATCTACGCTACCTTAGCTGAATCAGACTGATAGACAGATAGTACCTCAAAATTGTACATTTTGCTCTGATCTTAACTAAAATTTAAACTGACACATAATAAAAAAGAACATAACCTCAACAGAATCTGTTGAGAGTCTGTCTTCATCATTGAATCAAACATTTTCCATCATATTGAGGAAATATAAGGAAGCTGGTGGTTTTAACTGAAGAGCTTCCCAACAGAGTCTCCTGCACACACAGAGTGCTTCCTTTCTTCACGATCCCAAAGTATTTTCGATAAAAAGGTCGTGGAAGAAAAGAAAGCGACATATACAAAAGATGAAGGCTCTCATCGCCATGGATACCTGCTATACTCGGCTTTAATTACTGCGGTAATTGTGGCTTTTAACTTAAATCCGAGCGAGCTCCGCCACTGTATTTACACCGACCTTCAGCTCTGCAGCTGATCTCTAAATCCAGAGGAAACATTCATCATGTCAGAGTTTTAATCTAAATGAACCTCATGATTCCTTTCTTTAAATGACCAGATAAACCAGAAGACTTCTATTATCTATGCATTAAAAACTTACAAAAACATGTTCTGAAAGTTTAAAAAGCAAAAGTTCTTGTTCTGCAGAATGCACACACTCAGATTGTTAAAATATTATTAGATTATTATTATTATTGATGCATTAATGTAAGCAGCATGTCACTGTTGTCCAGATATTGTTAATTAATATACATTAATGTGGTGTAATTCAAAAACAAGCATTATCATTTTAAATATGTTTTTTATGTTAAATATCAACCTGAAAAGCAGTAAAAAGAACAATATTTTCCTCCTAAAATGTAGTGAAGTAGAAGTGTAAAGTTGTTGTTAAATTGTACCAGTGCTTAAGTAGATGTACTTCCTGTTCAGAGTCAAATATAACAACAAAAAGCAGAAGTAGGATCAAAGAAAAGCGAGAATTAAAGAAATTAATGTCTAATCTAATTAAATCTCAATCGTAAAAGTTACTAAATCTAACAGTAAAAAGTACGTTTTACTCCAAAATGTAGCGGAGTAGATGGAAATACTCACATAAAGTACCTCAGGATTGAATATATATGTCTATAAAAATCCTTAAAAGCAAAAAAGCAAAAAACAAGTCGTCCTTTACAGATGTCTGCAGATGTGAGTAAGTCATAACTGTATTTATGTGAGTTAAGTTAAAGCATTTTGACGGTGTGCAACTTGTGCAAGAAAGTTTTATGTTTGCAAGCATGATAATACAAATCTTTTGCACCAAAATGTGTCCATTTATAAAAACACTTTACGTTTCCTGTCACAGCTCCTAAACTGAGCAAAACACTTCCTGCTTCCACTAAATTCACTGGTTCAACTGGTGACTGAGCAGCCAATCAGAGACAGAAACTAATCTGTCTAGTTATTCATAAACAAAACACTTTTATCTTCACTTATAATGAAAGAATTACATTTTATTATATATTTTAAATGCATTTTTATTGCCAAAACTAATGCATTCACAACATTTTATTACTTTTTCAGCATTTAGAATTGAATGGAAATTAAGCAGAATAATGAATAAAAAGGTAATTTAAAAAGAAAACATAATTTTTTTTAATGATTAGCACTTTATAAGCAGGTTTGATTTATATATTATTTAATTAATCAAGGATGTAAAGGAGTTATTTCTTGAAAAAGAGAAGTTTGATTGAGGCTTTTTTGTGGCACAAAACCTGGTAAATGATTCAGGAACAAACTGATTTTTATGTATGCGAACAGTGTTTTTTTGGTATATTTTAAAGGCTTTTCCCCTCCGGTGCCTCATCACAGTGTCCAGGTGCAGTGTAGACACACACACACACTCACACACACACACACACACACACACCTCACAGCCAGCCGTTGCAGGAGAAGTCCCGCCTCAGCTGCTGCGTCTCGGCGTCTGTGAGCGGCTGCAGAGGTGATCGACAGGCGCCGCCGTGGAAGCCGAACCACTCCATCGCCTGCTTCAGGGCGGGAACTCCCAACTTCCTGGTCACCTAGCAACACAGAGCTGCAATCAGCCTGCATCCACCTCCAACAGAAACCTGCAGTGAGCTCCATCAGTCCTCAAATCAGACGTCTAGGACGGACGCTTGGCTGCAGAGCGCCGCCGGGTCGCCTGTTATTATTAAAAGTGAAGCTGGATTTTAAAGCTGCAGCATGTGGAGGACGGATGCTGTCAGGGCAGCAACAGTTAACTCACCTAACAGACTCATTCGTAGCCTGAAGCGTGTTATTCAGAGCTGCTCACACACACTCTTACTCTGTGCCAGCCAGCGTCTCATTTACAGCCTGTTTCAGATACTGTACACGTGTTTTATGTAACATTCCTGCATCAAAATGACTAAAAACAACGAGAGCTTCGTTGTGTTTTTGGTGACTTGTGTTCTTACATTATTCTAAATGTTTCCAACCGTTTTCAAACCCAGAGAAATACTTAATTCAGCACCTTTGTGCAGCATTATGTGTGTTTTAAGCCACATTTTTACAATACACTTGTCAGTGGAAGTCTGGATCAGCAGGTCAGCTGCAGCCCATCCGCTGATACCAAACTGCATCAGAGAAATAATGATTTTTAACGTGAAACAGCTCTTTTTAGTGGTTTTACCAGTTTAAATCATCTGGTCTGTTAGTTTTCCAGAGGAGGAGACTTCTGCAGATAATTCGGCTCCTGGTAAAAACCTCCTGAATTTCTGAATCTGAAATTATTGGAGAAACAAGCCGTGCAAACTTAAGCAGCAGCTCAGTTTCAGGCACTCTTCCAACGTGCAAAACTGCATTGAACAAACAATGATTTTTAAGGTGAAACAGCTCTTTTTAGTGTTTGCACCAGTTTAAATCCTCTGATCTGTTTGTTTTGAAGAGGAGGAGATCTCTGCAGATAATTCAGCTCCTGGTAAAAACTTCCTGAAGGAATTTCAACCAATAGAAACTACCTGCATCACTTCATCTTCTGTCATTGTTTTGATTAAGAGGCCAAGAGTGACAGAAAATGACATGATGCATGTTTAACTCATCTTTGTCTTGAAGTGAACAGTTTTTACCTGCTTGTTGTGAGTCTCTAAGAGCTAAAAGATCTTTTCTTTAACCATTAAAAAATATCCAGAAAAATAATTTAGCTACAGCAGCTACTCTCCTTTTAAAATGATTATTTGTTTTGCTAAAAATGCAAGAAAAATGCTTCAATTTTGTCATTTTTTTGTTGTTTCCAGCAGCATTTAGATCAAATTTGGTCCAAAAATAAACCTAAGGAAATAATTCATTAATTTACATTAATGAGGGTTTAATTTAGTTTTACCAGGTTATTTTATTTTATAAAAATGGCGTGTGCATGTCTCGTTTCTTCCTGAAAGTGCACAAGAGTGTTTTTTAAACCCCCTTTTTTAAACTCCTGTGGTTTGTCTCTGCCCGCTGAGGTTTAATCAGGCTGCAGATCAGTGACTAAACCTGCAGTCTGTCACCGTTTGTGGGAGTCGGTGGATGAAAGCGTCCGCGGCGCAGCAGATGGTACTCACGGCGGCGTTGGGCTCGATGAGGCGCTGCTGCAGGACTCTGGCTTCCTCCCAGCGACCCGACACACACAGACGCTCCAGCTCACACAGCTCCCGGCCCAGCACGTTCGCCAGCGCACACACACCGCCGACTGCACCTACACACACACACACACACAAAGGATTCACACACAACGAGTTTGTTTTCTTCTCTTCTGTTATTTTCTATCGCCAGACAAGAAACGTTCTTGACCTTTAGAGCATCCTTTCCTTATTATAGCAGAATTTATCTCAATAAAAAGGAATAAAGGAGAAAACTGTGAGGCTGCACTTACTCATAGTATCATAATAATAAAGCATTTCATGAATTAATAACTGATTGTGCAGCAGAAACAGGAATTCATACGTTCTACAATCTACAGATAAATATATTAAATTACAAAGTCATTCATTATTTCTTATATAATGAGCAATAAAAAATAAATTATATGTATTTCAACAGCTTATATCTCACAAAAACAACATAAAACAATCAATCAATTGGTCATTTAAAAATACATTAATTCACTGATTTCACAAATTAAATTAAGACACAATTTCCTTTCTTTTTTGCATGTTCATTTCCCTGCAGAATTCCCTTTTCCTGCACGCTGTTAGATTTATAAAGATTCTCCTTTTAGCCTTAAATAGGTTAAACAATGCAAATTAGTTCAACACACTGTGTGATCACACACTAGATGAAATCATGCAGCTTTTAAAGGTTGTTCAGTTATTCACAACCAACTGTTTTCTGGTTTCACATTGTCACCTTTGCTAAAATAATCAAAGAAATATTTTGACAAAATGTTGTTTTTTTGGGGCGAAATATCACATATTCAATATTTGTTTTTGTGATTAGTGGAAAACTTGACTTATGCCATTATGTTAAATTTTAAAAATGCCACTAAGTGGCCTCTCAATCAAAACAATGGATGAAAAGACGTCACTGTGGTTTCTATAAGTTAAAATTCCTTCAATGTTCATAGTTCATGAGCCGAATTATCCGCAAAAGTGTCTTCCTCTCCAAAACAAACAAACCAGGTGATTTAAACAGTAAAAACACTGAAAAAATCAGTTTCACCTTAAAAAAGGTGTTTTGTCAATGCAGTTCAGCATCACAGGAGCAGAGCTGCTAACGTTTGCTCAGCATGTTTCTCTGATAACTTAAGATCCAGAAGTTCAGGAGGTTTTTATCAGGAGCTGAATCATGTGAAGAGGTTTTATTCCTATTTAAAACAAGTGAAGCAGTTGATTTATAACAGTGAAACACAGAATAAAACAGTTTCACCTTAAAATCTGTGTTTCTTAAATGGGGTTAAGCAAGCCAGCAAGTTTGCTCAGCTTGTTTCTTTGCTAACTTAAGATCCAGATGTCCAATATAGGGTTAAAAATGACCAAAATCTATTCATTTTTCTCCCTTATTCAAAGTATTTTAATTGAAAGTTGGAGTTGGAATCATAGGAAAGTTTGTGGGGCATTTTTTGTTTTTGTTACACAGATGGTGGCTGTTTTTATTATTATTAATAATAATAAAAAATGTCTCTTTTCTTGTATTTTTGCAATTTTTTGTAATTTTTTGGTTATTGCTGAGAATGTAAGGACACTGCTGTTAAATGATCTTTGTAATGTTAATAAAAATCAATAAAAATATATGTTTAAAAATGCAAAGAAACACTATAATGTGTATCATAAAAATGTAGCTGAAAACTATATATATATATATATATACACACACACACATTATGCCGCCACTGCGACAGCAATCAAGTGTGTTCTTGATTGAAATTACAGATTTCTGTCACTTTTAGGATAATGTGAGTACACAACTCAGCAAAGCACATAACAGTTGTTTTTCCACATTTCAACATGTTAATGTTACACATTATGCTTTTAAGTTGGAGGAGGTGACCAGATAACTCCTGTTCAATCAGTTCACTGAGTGCAATCACTCAACTCAGCACACTCGAATATTCAATATTCCAACCAGCAATCAATGCACGGCGCGCTAAAAAACATTAGCATGCAGCACAGCAAGAGGACAAGAAGCACTCGAGTTGCCCGGGAGGTTGGAGAATTTCCTCAGCCATCCTTCAGCTGGAGCTTCCACATGACAGGACTCAGCGTTCAAACAGCTGAAGATAAAACAGCACCGAGGCGTGTTTCTGCTGGTTTTAACGTATATTCCTCTTAAATAAAACCATCCATCACTCTGTTGTCAACACAAACATAAATGATTCACTGACAATGTTGCTGAGTTGGAAGCGTTTCAGCCTTCCGTCCTGTTTCTCTTTCTTTCCTGACAGACCAGCAGGCAGCGGCGCCGTATATGATATCTTTTTTTTTATTTACAGAGCTATTTACACATACATTTTCCAAGGCAACAAGATATCATGGCCTTTCAGTGTGACATCTCATTGTCTGTGTCTGGTGGAGGAGTGAGGCAGAGCGGCAGCCTCCGTCCGTGGCCTTGGAGTTGTTGTTGTGGATAGACGAGCCGGCGGCGGCTGATGGGCAGATTTTCAGTCTGATTTATGTTTCCGTGGCCCGCCGCCGCTCAGATCACACGGCTGACAGCAGCTTACCTAACGCGGCTGACTGACAGGCGAGCTGCGCTGCGAGTGACAGCTCGTGAGCAGAGACACTATAAAGGCCGGAGTGAGACAGACGGAGGCAAAATGTCCAGGAAAGATGAAGCTCGCCGGCCAAATCCAACTGAAATGGATCCGTACCAAAAGCAAAAACATTCAGACTGATTAAATAATCCTCATCAATCAAAACTTTTAGCAATTTTAAACCTCATCTCGAGGAAATACTGGCAGTTCTTGAATATATTCTCATTGTTTCTAGGGCACAGCAACTAAACATATTTCTCTTATTTTTAACAAATTAAAGTTTCATTTTATTTCTCTGAGGTAGGGTAACTTGTGCAAATCAATGCATATGGTCTCTTGAAATTGCAACTCAAATTATATTTTCTGTTAATAAAAGAAAATAAATTTAGATTTTTTAAAACAAATCAAAATAACTAAATGAATAATACAGATGAATAAAATCTAAACTAAGGCCAGCGTGTGTTTCTAATTTGGAATTTACATGTTTTGTAGCTATATGTTAGCAAGCTAATGTTAGCTGTATGTTTGCAAGCTAATGTTATCTATATGTTAGCAAGCTAATGTTAGTAAGCTAATGTTAGCTGTATGTTAGCTACACGTTAGCAAGCTAGTGTTAGCTGTACGTTAGCAAACTCATGTTAGATATGTTAGCAAGCTAATGTTTGCTATATGTTAGCAAGCTAATGTTAACTACATGTTAGCAAGCTAATGTTAACTATAGGTTAGCTAATGTTAAAACCCACTTTTGTCCTCTTAAAAGTTTATTTTTTTTCATTTTTTCAGATTTTAAAAACATAGTTCTGGCTCTTTAACTTGTTGGTAGAACATTTTACCACACAGCAGCTTTTGGACATTATTCTGTTATTTGCTAACAGACAGAAAGTGATGATTGTTTTCTCAGGCGGGGCTGAAATGCTAACAGCACTCAGTGACGTATGCGGTCAAACAAGTGAAATCAAAAGTAGATGACGCCCTCTGCTGTTGATAAAAGGGGTATTGTGATTAATTTTTCATCTTAACCGTCTTAAATCATCGATTTTTTACTCTCTCCTGATGCATCGTTACATCCCTACAGCAGTATCATTTGAAGTGACCGTGATAGAAAGCTCTCGGTCTCTCATTTGTGGTTGTAAAGTTTCATGCGGCTGTGATTATCCTCGAGGTAACAGCAGCTCATTTCATACAGCAAAATTCAAAAAACCCTCTCACTGCAGTGAATCGGCTACTATGGGGACTAATCATCTAATCATCACATATGCATAACATTGGGCTCACTGAATTCACAAGAGTCTCAGCTTTCTAGTACCAACTAATGTATGCAATCCACAGACTGTCTGGAGACCCCAGTATGCAGAAATATTTAAATGCAATAGGGGGAAATAACAGAGTTTACTGCAGGAGAAAAACGCCTTCAAGTGCAGGGGATTAGCATTAAATGGGCTTTCCTGCAGAGTGGAGACTTTTGGGTACCCAACTTAAATGTCTTATGTCACGCTTGTTACTACTTCATTTCTGACATTTCCGTGCATTTATTTCCTGTTTAAACTGTCTTTTATAACGCCCAACCAGGAAGTGTTTTGCCCTAAACCTAGCTTGGTGGTTTTGTAGCATAAATTCACAGAAACTGCACCTTTTTTGCGGCTCAAAACTCAAACCTTCCCTTCAACAACTGTAAAAAACTCATGCAAGCCAAGTCGGCACTTTTGTAAACTTCACTGAGAACAGCAGTTGATCTAAGTGTCTTTGTTGTGAGGCTCTGTGAGGCGTTTTGACAGACAAGACAGGTAGCGGAGTGTTGAGAGCATGAATTCGGACATCAAATCATGAACACACACTCACAGCGTGGACGTATTATCATATCAATCACTGAGAGTCAGTCACACACACACACAGCCAATGCCAATTACTCCCATATTTCAGTTATGGAGATGAGAACATGTCAGGGAGCAAAGATCAGAGAGCTGTGGAAGTGTGTGTGTGTGTGTGTGTGTGGCAGTGGGAGAACATGACTCATTAGGTTGTTGAGGATCATATTGATGCATATCCCCTAACGTGTTATCTAATCCAGTCTTACAGCGCGCTGTACGTGGCGGCCATGCCAACAAGGTAGCAGACATCGCTTCATATCGCTGCTGCTGCCAAAGGCTGCTGATGTTTGATAATTTACTGCAACTTCAAATAAAAATCATGCACTTCTCTGCAGGAAGAGAGAACTCTCAAAAAACTATCAAACTTCCAGTAAAAGACTTCAAACAAGTGAATCTATCTGGCACTTAACTGGTAAAATCCAACATTCGGCGCTTTTTTATTTTCATGAAAGTTTCCCTATTTTTACGGTAATAAAACTGCAAGAAAAGACGTGTAAATCGATGGCGCATTAACCTGCATCAAGACATGTGGGACTCCAAAACATGACCAACTTCCTTTCAGCAAGGTCAAACTTTGCTCCTTTTTTAGTTTGCCATCCTCACAGCTCAGTGCTTTTCATTATCATGCATCATTCATTAAGAGGGGAGAGGTTTCCTAATTCAGCTGCAGCAGCCGGGATAACGTGCCGTCAGCATGTTAATTAGACTCGACTAAATGAACTTTATGATGGATTCATTCTCTCAAGTAATTTCCATGCTTTTGCTAATTGATTTTTAGAGTAAAATTAAATGAAACCGCAGCAGCTGCATAGAAGGTGCAGCAGGGAATCCGTCTAAAAAACAGAGAGTCTCCTGCACAGAATAACTGATGGATCCGAACTCCACTCAGAAAACGAGCATTTTAAAAAGAAATCTGCTTTTTCACATCTGCATCATTTGGGAATCCTTTTGTCCCGTCTATGCAAGTAAATCCCTGCAAAAATCTGCTTGTTTTGGGTTCATTAGTAGCAGCGTACTGGCAGTCTGCCAGACACAGCTCCTTTGGGAAGGCGCTGAAGTTCACAGAGCTTCGTGCACGTCCAGATGTTTGGTTTCCTGCATTTACATTGGTGTCTTATGCAAGAAACATAAAAAAAAACTGGGCCGTCAAGAAGTTACATACATGCTGCAGAGGTCAGCTAAACAGAGACATGTATATTTTATATATTGTGGTCTTCAACAGTTATTTTTTTAGCTTATCTGATTGCCAGAAATGCCTTTGATTTGTAACTGAAGCAGCTTTGTATAACAAGAGGTCCTTGAGGATCCAGTCATAAATGTGCAGAACAATATTAGGCTGTGTAGAATAAGAAGAAGCCTCTTTTACAAAGGCTGTTCAACGTGGGAGTAGTGCAGCATTATTCCTCATTGCTATCTGCACAAAAGATACGGAGGCTGAATCCTTCTGTCCAACATGAACTCCAACCAAAACGACAGAATAGATCGTTTCTCACCCATAAAGACATATGAGAGTTTGTCAAAGGTTTAAACTCTGCATCGCTGTCAATTACTACCTCCGCCGTTTGTCTGTTTGTGTACAAAATAACTCAAAAAGTTCTGCACGGATTTGGATGAAATTTTCGGACAGCGTGTGTGTTGGGACGAGGAACAGATGATTAGATTTTGGTGGTGATCTGTGATCCGGAACACCGTCTGGAATTGATATCGTGAATTTATATTATTGCATGAGTGACCCTATTGCCTTCACTAACTGCTGCCATCTAGTGGATGAAATGTTTCAATGCCAGTGTCCCAAAATACATGCTTTCAATATAATCCTTCAAGTGTGCAGTTTGGTGTTGTGTAAGTGACCTTATTGGTGGTGAAAGGACAGTGTAAAATGTAAATAAGAGTCCTACTTTACTGCTTGTAAAAATGTCCCTTATTGACGTTTTTGAGGGGAAATCAGTCTGGCAGGTCGACTGTCAAGAAGACAAAAAGTGGCCAAGCAGCTTTGAGACTAACTTCTTAAAAATGAACATTGCAATAGTCCGACTTCCACACATTATCTTCTCTTCTCTATCACACATACAGCTTGGAGAGCACCGTGCACAAACCGTCTGTCTTTCTGAGAGCATAAAGTTGGTGGTTTATTAGTCGGGTTTGGGTGATTGATTAACTCATATCACATCTGTTTTGCTCCCACAATGCCAGCAAACTTCTTCAAAATCACACACTTGGGCGTTAATATGTCACCAGTGTTTGGTTCAGTGTAATAAAGCAAAATCAGTATAACAGAGGACTTTAATTCCACCAGCGTAGTGAAATCTCTGCATAAAAGAAGCTCCAGATTAGCTGCAGACGTGTAACTCGTGTGATCGTTATCAAGATTATATCCCAGAAATTCTGCACATGTGAAGACGGTGAGACAGAATTCCTTCAGAGAGCTTTAGATCATCTGGAGTGAAGTCTGAAACTACAGGAAGTGACCCCCGCATGCAAAGGTTTATGGGTAGAAAGAGGCGGATGTTGCTCGATGTTTTGTGGGGATCAAAACACCAAAAAAAACAAGACGTTTGTGAATCTTTTTACGCTTGTAATTGAGGACCTAAAATGAAAGATAAACAAAAAGTCAACAGCTCCACTTTGGCTGAGATCAAAAGGAAACAAACAGTAAAGGAGACGGCAGCGTTGGGATGTGAAGGCTAGCGACCGCTCGCTGTTAGCGCCGTTTTAGAGCTTCTTACCAACACAATAGGCGGCCATGAGAAACCCTGCTGAGCCCGCCAACACCTGGAAATCCTGCGTTTGGGTTTTGTGAACAATCAGGCCGATCCGCGAGATCTGAGGAACGAGCAAAAGAGAAGCAGAGAATGAGAGAAGAAGGTAAAAAAACTCTTTCATTGTCATCACTCCTGCCTCCTGTCAGGACTGATACATGCTGGAGTTTTTCTTTTTTAAATCCCCGGAGACGCCGTCACAAGAGACGACGACAAAGCCAACATCTCACACGGTAAACAAATCGCTCAAATTGAGACGAACATGGACTCTTAACACGGCGGAGGTTTTGGGAGGAGGGGATTGTTAAAAGTCCCAAACAGGAGAAGAAGAAGGAGGAGGAAGAGAGGGAGAGAAAAAACAGACGAGTCCCAAGTGAGGAAAAAGAGGAATCGACTTCAAAAGAGGAGGAGGAGGAGGAGGATGGGGAAGGCTCATGAATAATAGATCAGCTCCCTATTTTGTTTTGCCTCTTTTAATTCTCTTTTGTCAATCCGGATATGAAGTGCAGAATCCAAATAAACCTGAAATGTTCAAAGGGAGCGTGAGACGACTCCGCGGCTGCTCTGCACATGAAACTGAAAACTCCGCAGGGAAAACCTGCAGCCTCCGGTTTAAGTCTCCATCACTGCTTTCGCTCAGGGCCTATTTTTAACCGCCGAGTGTCAATCAGTTTCCCCGTATCAGTCATTTCAAACACGCAGGACTGTAATTGATCAGTCAGTCAATCAGGTTTAGGAGCTCCTGCTGGTCTCCTGAAAGCTCCAGCGCTCCGGCTATTTCAATGCAGCTCCCCAGTGAGAGTGTGAGAGAAAAACACTCATTAGCTCTTAGTTTTTAAGTCTCATTACTGTCATTAGCCCGCAGTGAGCAACTTGAGAGCAGAGGGGAACTTAACCCTCTATTGAAGATTAGAGTCTGAGAATAATTCATCAATCAAAAAACACAAAAAAACACACACAGATACTTGTTTGTTGCCTCCGGGCAGTGATGAGTAATATGAGCGTAGAAAAATCGGATTTCAGGAGAAAAATATCAGTTGATAACAAGCAGCATGTGCATTAGATTTGCATCTTTATGTCGTAGCACATTTTTATACTATTAGATGTTTGCTGCAGATATTAACACCTCCTCAAATTATGTAATCATCAGACCATAATAAGTCCGACAAGATCTCCAATTTAAACGACACATAAACGTTTGAAAAGCTGCATTTTCTGCGATTTTAACAAAATAAAAAATTTTATCTAAACGTTATGATTTTCAAAAATACAGACGCTGCTAATTTAGATAATTTAAACTGCTATTCATGTTGTTTTTTTTAAGTGTAATACCCAGCAGCTGCCACCAGGGGGCAGTCTGTAGACAGTTCAGCTGAGGAACATGGAGACTTACAGGAAACGGCGAGTTTCACCCAGGAGGACGGGGTTTTTGTGTCCCATGTGAAAACAAAGTAACTAAACTTTTTTTTTTACATAATTTCCGTGGCTTAAATTTTGCGAATCACGTTTTTTTTAATGCATCTTCTGTAGCTAAAGTCACCCTTTTAACGACTTCACAAATGGCACAAACGACTTTCACCAGGAGAACGAGAAAATTAAACAACTTTTTACATAACTTACGTTTTTACGTAAAAACGTATTTTTTTTAACGTAACTTATGTTTTTTTATGTAACTCACGTTTTATGTCATTTACGTCTTTTACATAACCTCCGTGGCTCACATCAACCTCGTAACTCCTTCACTTCCTGCATTTTCGTACATTTATTTCCTGTTTAAACTGTCTTTTATAACGTCTAACCAGGACGTTTTTTAACCCTAAAACTAGCTCAGTGGTTTTGTAGCATAAAGTCACAACTGTGAACTATATCTGCTCTGTACTGTGAGTCTCAAAACACTCGTATGAGTCATTTTAACAAACTCTAATGTGTCATTATGACAAACGCTCCATTCTGTCATTTAGGTTGAAAATCTTGTTGAAATGAATTCGACTCACTTCATGTTTTGGGTTTAATCTTGACGTCAAAGGTGAGAAAGTCAACCTGGACCAGGCTTTTTTTGCGTAATTTCTGTAAATTTGATTTTGTTAAATATATTGACAAAGAGCTGTTCTGCAGACAACTGATCAGATTGGAGTTTGCACAAAAAGAAACACTGTTTACCATGTGAAATGTTAAAATATAACCATATGAAAAAACTGATTCCCTCCCAAAAATGCAACATTATCCCCACTTTAATTCAAATATTTCAACAATAATCATGATATCAGCTTTTAAGGTGAAATGCAGAGCTCCTATGCTTAGAAAAATAAATCTTAAAGCAGTTAATTATTAATTAAAAGAGTTAATTAAGTCGACTGAATCCTTGTTTGTCTGTCAAAACAAAGTGTGAACATGCAGATAATAGCTTTAATTTCCAGACACTTGTCGTCTTTATCAACTCTGAAGTTTTTGTGATAATTAGAGGTGTTGTTTGAATCCTCCCGTCAGATTTAGGTGTTCATGAGTCTGTGTTTCAGGTGTGAGCTGTTAAGACAAAGCTACGAACACTCCCGGCTCTCTGCAGGGATAAACAACAGACGGCAGGATTATTTCACTCGGGATATGATAATTGTTTGGATTTCACAGACAGGTTAGTTTTTGGTCGTTGATGCCCGCTAGGATTCACACGTCTGGCACATGCAGGAGCTGCACAGTGAAAACACAACATGTGTGTGTGTGCAACAGCGTGGGCTGATAAGAGGAGGAGGAGGGGTGAAACTTTAACGACAATATATATCTTAGTTAAATGGCAAGAAGAGTAAAAGCTCTGGAGATAAATGGAGTTACTTTTTAAACATTTCTCTCATGTTTTTTTTTTTCTTGTTTTTCATGTTTGACGATAAACAAAGGGATGAATTCCTAAACCTGGAAGTTCACGTTTAAACACACTGGTTTCCTCTAAAACTTAATGAGGATTTTTAATGTGTTTTTGTTTTTTTTGTTTAAAATATGATCTGTGTTTACTGACAGATTAGCCTGCAGCAATAATTTACACCGCCATCTACTGACCAAAGCACGTTACTGCAGCTTTGTTTATTTGCTCAAAAATTAGCATTTTCTTTTAATGCAATAAAATCTCCCTTCAAAATTAGATTAAACTTTAATGGAAACAGGCGTAACGTCCTCTAAAGTGACAGAAACGATCTCAGACTTCATTTATTCACAAACGACAGATGTGATTGCTGTCTCTCTCCATCAATCATCACGAGGAAATAAAAATAAACTGCTGCCAAGTCTTTTGTGCATAAAAAACACAAACAAATCTATTTGCAGCGGAGAGAATCTGAGGATCCGGCTGCAATCAGAGTCTGGAAGCAGCTGGGTTTTTTTTATAGGAAAACTAAAATAATTCACAGCACTTAAGTGTGATTTCTTTTAGCATTTCTTTTCATTCTGGGTTCCACTTTAGCTTCACTAAACTTCGTAAAAAAAGCCTCCACACTTTGTGTCCATGCAGGCTAAAAGAAAAAGACATTTTTGATAAAGTAATCTGCCAAATAACAGGAGCTGGCTGATGTGGGAAAATGTGTTTGCCACTCATGTTCTGTATAATCTTTCTGCAACTTGTCTGCCTTCCTCAAATTGACCCATCACCCCTTGTTTTCTGTGTTTGGCCTCTTCACGCCCACTATTGAGCAGGGCCGCTCTGTGCTTGAACTACTCCCACGCTGCTGTCTCCCAGCAAGTGGACAAACATGTTATTTCCCAAATCAGAAATCCATTTGCAACTTCTTGCAAACACTTCCCACACAGCAAAAAAGGTATTAAGGGCAAACTGTTCTTTTTTTCCAAGCAGTCACCCTGCAATCAGCCCCGAAGGATAAAAGTACACACACACACTTTAGTTTTAGGTTCTTCAGCAGTCGCTCTTTTCTCTGCAGCAGTGAGTTTACTGAAGACGTGCAGCACAAATGAACACAGGAGCAGTTTGATGTGCAGCTTTTTCTAATAGCTGCATAAAAATGTCAAATGTGAGCCTCAATTTTGGCTTTTTGTTATTATCTAATCCAGAGATTTGCCTCATAAAAAACATCATTAACCCAAATTTTTTACTTGACACAGCTGATATTTAAAACGAATGTCATGAATATTAACGACTTAACTGCATATCCTTCATTCACATCAATTCATTTTTATACCAGCTAATAAATAAAAAGCCTGTAGATCATTATGTCCAGCAAATTTCCTCCGTTTGTTGGTTTTTAGATATATTTGGTGGCTGTTTCAGGAGCCTCCGCAAGAAAATTTGACATATTTAAATAAG
>CAFUXE010001173.1:143297-155633 GCA_903364295.1 Serranus cabrilla
AATAACTCATCTGTGTATAAATAGTTTGAAGCATTTAAAATCACTTTTCAAACCTTGAAAATACGACATTAGAGTTTGAACATTTTCTATGTTGAGTTGAAAGTCCTTGAGTCTGAAAAGCTCCTGCAGAGCAGATAATAAATGAATAATAATCATAAAAAGTCATTTAGCTTGTTTGGATGCTCTCCACTTTGATTTTACTTTTCTTTCGTTCTTTTTTTACCAGAATAAAAGCGCGGCGTGTTAAACACAGAGGACAAACTCACTGCTCGCTGTTTCAGCGTTTGAGCCAAAAACTGAATCTTTAGTGCTGAAATTGAACCTGAGAAACGTCTGGAAAACACTCAGAATCCTCCAGCTGCTGCTGAGACAATCAGGCTGAATTTACATTTAATTTCACTCATTCAGGGAACAAATCAGAGATGCAGGCGGTTTGATACTTTGGCCTTTTCTTGGCTGTGTGATTAAATCTTCTGAAAAAGATGCAGATGAATAATCCTGTAGCTAAAATGCTAAATATATAAGCATGCTAACACATTGGATATTTAAGTGTGTAAAATTCATTACAATGGACACATTTCCTGGATAATCTGATCATCTTATTCCACCCAAATGTACAAAAACTTATTTTACTGGATGTTTATAAGCCAAGTAAAGCTTTCAAAATCCTCTAAACCCCTTTTTACGTAAACATGGCCGACGCTTCAATCTCAGACTTTAGAGGAACGTGAAAAAACCTTAACATCACAGAAGAAATACACATAAAAAACAAACATTTTGACTCTTTAGTGACATGTTTGCAGCTTGTTCTTGTGGCGTTTATGGGGTTTTATTATCTTTAATTCTTGGCCATGCAAAGTGAGCCCTGCAACATTATTAACCAACTTTTTTAGCCTCTATCTTTGTCGTAACAGGAGACATTTCTGGGGACTGAACAGGATATTTAAGCTGGAAATTAACCCTTTCTACCACAATTTAAAGGGGTTATTATGCAAACTCATGCAGGGTTTTATATTATTAACATCTTTGGAGTTTTTCTAAATATTAAAGCTGGAAAATCTGCTCTGGACTCTGAAACAGAGACGCTGCAGCACGCGGACTCACAGATTTCACAGACAGACAGAAAGTGTTCCTTACGTCTCCTCCGCTGTCCTTCAGCCCGTGGATGTTTGGGTGCTGCGACAGCTGCACCACGGCGTCCAGCGGCAGCTCCAGCCCCGTGTTGGCCGGCACGCTGTACAGAACCACCGGCACCGGGCTGCTGTCCGCCACCTGCAGGGAAGAACCCCGAGTCAACAAAAGTAACGTTTTATTCACGCTTTTCTCATTTATAATCAGAGGGAAAAGTATCCTGATAAAGTAACAGAAATAGAAGGTAAAAGACATAGAATAGTAAAAAAAAAGCGTAGAAAGATGGAAAGCAAGTCTATAAACGTGTGTGTGTGTGTGTGTGTGTGTGTGTGTGTGTGTCAGCTGACCTGTGTGAAGTGCTGCAGCAGAGCTCTGCTGTCCATCTTGCCCTTGTAGAAACAAGGCGTCACCACGAGCACCACGTCCGCTCCGGCTGCAGCCATCTTCTCCGTGAGCTGCACCGTCGCTCTGGTGGCTAAACGCAAGAAAATAAAACTTCACTTCTCAGCTTTAAGCTCAACAAGCGATTTTAATTAAGGCTGTTTTTTGCTCTTTTTGCATTTTACTCCCTGTGGTTTTGTATTTCACTGCAGTATATAATATACAGGGTGTCCATAAAGTCTCTTTGCAACTTAAAAAATGTATTACAAAAGCAAACAAACAGACAGAAATGAGGAGTAGATATTGAAGTTTTTAATCCTCTGCATGGCTCCATTAGCTGCATGAAGCTCATCCAGACGTTCTGGATTTGTTGCCATGTTTACTGATCTTTAGCTTTATTTATCTTTGTTCTATACATTATATCTTTAACATAACAACCACAGAAAGTCCTGCAGCTCTGTGGAATCAGCACAAGAAGTGGCAACAACTCACACATGTCTTTTCTGCAGAATAACACAGTTAGAATAATAAGAAATGAAATAATGAAAAACAAAAAAACGCACGTTGAATTTTTCTTTTAGTGAGAAATCTGACAAAATCTTTTTTGCAAGATTTTAGCGTCTTTATGTCTGAAAAGCTTCCAAACATCACTGTAAAAAACAATACCTATACGTGTGAATTACTTCCTGTCGCTTTCAAGATAAGAGTGAAATAAATTCCTCAATGTTTAAAGTCAGGAAGGCAAACTCGTCATTTTAAGATAATTGATTAAGATTTCATTTGATGGAATTGTAGAATTAAAACACGTGAGAAGCCACCAAACGTGTGCTTTTACGGCAAAAATGTATATTGTTTGATAATAATTTTTAATGCAAAAGAAAAAAGCTTGTTTAAGAATTGGAATAAAATTTAATTTATATATAAAACACTTCTCATAGTGCACCACAAGTGTCTTGAATGTTGGACTAAAAACAGTGTTTTTGAACTGTCTGCAGCCTCTCCTGTCCTCTCCCCTCTGCTCTGTGTAAGCAGATTTAATGTTTTTTAACAGGATCTGGTTTTATTTTAAATGAAACACGTAGAAGGAAGAGACTCTGACACTAACAGACACATTTTGAGCTTCGGTTTGTCACTTTTTTCCTCTTCGTAAACAATTCAAGGACTTTGCGGAAAGTTGAAATTCTGACCATAAAGCCTGTTTTCACACTTGTTTTGATACACGGTGCATTATGGCCGATTTCTTAAAGAAAACGCACCTTTTCATTGGGGGTTCAGGGGGTTAATGTCATCCTATAGTATCTATTTATTTTTTAACACACCTCCTATATGTACACATGGGCCTCATACGGACTCATTCATTTCTGTTTGCGCCTTCACACACAAGGCGTCCGTCCTTTCACACGTTTGTTTTCTTTCTCTGACTTAAGAAATGAGACACAAAACACACGGCCTGTTGTTGGATGAATACCAACAAAACACAGGTACAATGAGGAGAAACGGCTGAAAAAACTGGATTTAAAATGAGACGAAGAGCCAAACAGGACGCAGACAATTTATGTATCAATACGTCCTTGGAATATTTACTGAATAAACATCGGTGGAATAAGTGATGAAGTGAGGTTTTTATACCGCCAGTGAATGGAGGGAGAAAAGGCGAGTAGGGCGGCTATAGAGCGAGTTAATGCACATCTCTGAAGAGTCATTATCCCAGTGAAAACTGTTACCGACTCCATTCCCCTTCAATTATCAGCCCATAAGAATTAATGACACTACCTGCTCTTAATGAGCTCAAAACCAAGATGTCTATTGGAAACACATGCAGAGCCAATTACAGCTGTCAGCGCTGCACACACACACACACACACACACACACACACACACACCGCTGACAGCATCCGTCACTTTAATTAAGCTTTAAAATCTAAAAAGTGTTGGGAGTCAAAATAAACAGACGTTTGATTAGAGCAGAAAAGTGAATAAACTCGTTCTGCTGCAGGAGATATTTTGCCTTTTCTGCAACAACTTCTGTGTTTATATTCTAAATCATTATAATGTTTAATTTATGAGATATTTGAAGAACTTTGCACACAACATTGGGACGTTTTTCAGGCTGGAACTGGTTAAAATCTTCCGTCCCGACATCAGTAAATACAAAATATATCAGGATATAACAGGTTTGCTGGTAATTAAGTGAGTTTAATTAAAGTTCAAAGTGAAATTATAGAAAAAAATAAATATTTATAATCGATATTTACTATTTTTACATGCATGCACGGAGATATTTTAGTTTGCATTACCGGTTTTAAAAATGTAGATTTCTTTATTGCGATTTCTTCATGCAAGATTTGAGAAATTAGCAACAATTCTTTTTAGCACATAAAAAACAGGAAGAGCAAACAGTTGCATATTTGTTGCATTGGTGCAAAACTGGTAAAACTGCACTTTGTTTTGACTGTGGGGCAAAAAGTTCAACTAAAGGACAAAAAAACAATTAAATCTGCGTGTAAAAAGCATAAAGGACATTTATTCTAACGTATCTCAGCATCTTTAAGCTGGAGGGAAAAATAAACTGCAAGATAAAAAGCACTTACACCTTAAAGTGACACATAAACTCTGAGTAATACTTCCTGTAATAAAGACTGTTTTTCATCTTTAATTATATTTAGCTGACATATAACCGCATAGTATCTTTATTATCCTAATTAAGAGCTGACTAAATATGTAGATCCACTTTAAAAGTTTGTTTCATGATGAGTTGACAGAGTCAATTTTAGAAAACTTTAAAATGTCTCAGAAATTACCAATTTATTAATGTCATTTATTTGTATCATTACTAAAGTTTGAATGCATGAATAAAATGAAGCTTTTCTTAGCTGTGGAGTTGATGCTGTACATTAGATCTCACACACACACACACACACACTCAGACCTACATTCACAGCCTGAGCCGGCCATCAGCAGTCTGTCTGCAGGCAGCGACCCGCGCACCGTCCTCACCACCTCCACACGCTCCTCCTCCGTCAGGAACGGATACTCTCCGTTGGAGCCCTGAACCACCAAACCTGCAACACAAAACTCTTTATTAGATTCTTGTTTAGGATTTTTGTGACCTGTAACACTATTTTTTGTCCCATCGTTGCCCAAAACAGTCCTGACTGAGAAGAGAAACCTCAGTACAGCCTTGAATTTCTTTCTCTTCTTGTAAAAGAAACTAGAAAAGCACTCAGAGCTTCACCAAGGCAACAGGATCGCTTACGCCAGTGATTCTCAACTGGTGGGTCGGGACCCAAAAGTGGGTCGCGGACCCGTTTTCAGTGGGTCGTTGGGCCTTTACCTGGGCAGAAAAATCCTGTGGTTTTATTTTGAAGGGGATTTTTTTTTATGCCGTCTATTCACTCTGTTTGTTTTCAAGTCTTTTTGGGTAATTTTGTGTCTTTTTTTTTAGGTTTTTTTTGCCTTTTTCTGTCATTTAACATCTTTTTCTGATCATTTTGTGTCTTTTTTGGAAACCTTGTGCCTTTTTTTGGAAAACGTTGTGTCTTCTTTGGTAATTTTGTGTCATTTTTTGGTACTTTGCACTTGAAGGATTATATTGAAAACATGTATTTTGGGACACTGGCATTGAAATATTTCATCCACTAGATGGCGGCAGTTAGTGAAGGCAATAGGGTCGCTGATGCAATAATATAAATTCACAATATGACTTCCAAAAGAAATTCCAAATCTTATTTTCATGCTGCAGAGTATTTTAATCTATAATAAAGATGATAAAAATGTTATATTCTATGAACTAATGTAACTAAAGCTGTCAGATAAATGAAGGGGAGTAAAAAGTACAATATTTCCCGCAGAGACATAAAAAATAGAAGTGTAATGTAGCCAAAAAAAAATGGTAAAAGTGCCCTGAAATAGACTGATTATGAGAACATGAGCCCCTGAGAAACAAACTCCCAGCTTCATCCTGTGTAGGAGTCAGACTGATACTTTATAGTTATTTAGCCTCTCATTGTTGATGTTCTTGTTATGCAACTCTCTGTGGTTTTGTGCCTCTTTGTAACTGTTTTGAGTTATTTTTCTAAATATCTTTTGTGTGTTTTCCTGGTTGTTTTTCATAGTTATTGTCGCTCTTTCTAGTTAATTTCTGTTTCTTCAGGGTCATTTTGAGTCTTTTTCTTATTGGGATACGTCTCTCTGGGTCCAGTACTTGAGTAGATGCAGTTAGTTATTTTATATTATAATCAAAGGTATATTTTAATGCTGTATATAGATAAGCGATCATAGCAGTAGATTTAAACTAATAGTGTTAATTGTAGCAGAAGCTTTAGACTTTTTAGCTGCCATAGTAGTAAAATTAGTAGATATATAGACAGAGTTTTAGTAGAATTAATAATAATTAAGTCACTATTAATGCTAAAATTAGCAGATTCACTGTAAAGATATAATCTATCTGCAGTACTAACAGAGAACCACCAGGGGGCGACAAACCGCTGCAGGCCTGCAGGTGATTCTGCGTTTCCTGCCTCCTGTTGAACTTTATCCTCCCTGTCAGGTCCCTAACCAAACACTGCTGTGACTCCCCTCAGCAGGGTCTGTGAAAGTCTAACGAGTCCAGCTGATCCTGGATGATGTCCCAAATATTTGACAGGATCACCGAAGACATCTGCATATGAATTGGATGTTTTCCTGACGGAGCCTGTCTGAGTCACACGTTCACCTGATCATCCACGCGCTGTGGAAATGACAGATTCAGGCGTATCTCTCTGTGGACCATCTGGGTGCTTCTCGGTGACCTTTGCCCCCTTAGACTCTACTTTTAGAAAAAACCCTGTTTAGACTCTCCTGTAACCCCACAAACCCGCGCTCAGGCCTGACCTCTGAAGGGGATCTTGGCATATTTCTGCAGGTTTTCCTCCAGTTTCCGGTAGTCCACGTCCTCCTTGGCGGTAAACGGGGTTGCAATGGGCGGGTAGATCCCGCTCAGGTCCGGCCGGGCTGCTGCCGCGTGGCTCTGGGGTCGTTTCCACGCTGACAGGTGACCTCCTCTGCACAGGGGGCTCGCAGCTCTCCATACCCGGGCGCACAGCATGGTGAGGCGGATGAAGTGTCCGAGCTGCTCGCTGTCTGCTGGGACTGAGTGCAGCTGCTGCTGCAGCCAGTTAATCACTAACCCGCTTCTGTAAATATTGACCAGAATTTTGTGATTTCTGGGCAACTTTGAAACTCTCTCAGCTATGACTGGAAGCGACTCGGTTCATGGATCAGATGGTTTTTTATCGGTTTTCTCTGCGTGGAAAGCTGCTCCGTAAAACGCGCGTTTTGCTGCAGATTTCACGCAGTTTCCTGCAAATTTAAACTGTCTGGCAGGCAGCAGAAACTTTGCAGGGCGGTTAGTGTTAGGAACAACAATTTTCACCTCGCAATGTTAGCAAAGCATGCTGCAACAGATCCAAAGCTCCTCCCAGCAGCAGCAAGGGCTCGTCAAGCACCAGCAGGTCCCGGGACTCAGCAGGGGGGACAGGTTTTATTAGCATAATCCCGCTGTCAGCAGTTTATCAAGTCTGGGCTACAATCATTAAAATGCATGTATGCATGTATGTATTTATTTGTTTATTTATGTATTTATTACAAATCTAATGGTTGCAGTTGGTCCATAATAAAGTTCCTAAACACGTTTTGGCTTTAGTTGTTTATTAACTATCTAATTTATGGCCCAAATTGGTCCAAATATATGTAAAAATGCAATTTTTTAATTGAAAAACATGACATTTTCTTTGGGGATGACACCCAAAAAGTAAAAATATGTATATCTAAGTCTATAAACTGTTAATATTCAAGCTGCATTACAATATAAAAAAGAGAGAAAGAAAGAAAGAAAATCAAGGTGCTGGTTTTACAAACATTTGTGCCTGTAAAAAAAACAACTTTAGCCTTTATAATAAGTTCATGATATTTAAATATAATTAATTAACCCAAAGTTAAAGTAAGCTAAAGCGTCTGACATAAGTGACATGAGTTTCTTTAGGTGCATTATGACATGGAAATAAAGATAACTGATACTTTTGGCTGTTAAAGTAATGCTTGATTCATCTTTATAATGAGCAGTAGTAATGTGCCCATTAGCAGGCACATAAAAATGAACACTAAAAGAGTAGTTTAATGCTCCTTAGGGGCAATTTCGCATGCAAACAGCAGTCAAAGACAACTAAAATACATCTTAAATAAAGACTTATAATAAAGTCTTTAAGGGAAACTTGTTACTGTAGAACAACAAATGAATTACTATGATTTTCTCAGCAAAACCAGCCTGACATGTTGTTGTCTAAGTGACAGTTTATGGGCGTGATGGTCCTCCACAGCCCCTGATAGCCTTTACAATACTGCCCCCATGTGGAGAATCGGGGTAATGCATTCACATCACAGCACACTGAATAATATGCATGTTCTGCAGTTTGTGCCATTAAATGAGCTTTGATTGATGTGATTTTTTTAACAAAGCACCTGAACATAACATATCATTAGTATGAAGCTGTTCTGCATGATTTGGGCTGGGAACCTTTTTGTAGTTGACATCTTGTAAACAGAAGTGTTGGCTTTATTTTCAAAATGACAATTTTGTATTTGTCTTCCAACATCAGAGTGAGACCTCATTAATGCACCTGCAGCCAGGTTTAAACACAGGATAATATAAGATAAGACTATAATTAGGGGACAAATTATATCCTTAAGTAATGCTGAGCTAATACATGATTCATGATTATTAAATGCATGAATTCATGCAGGATGTATCATGAATTCCTGCTGTTTACCACAAAAAAACAAGCAATTCACTTTGACTTTATGTGGTTAGTTAAACACTCACAGATCAACAGTTCATTTAAAGTTACTTTTCATATTGACTGATATGCTGATGGTCATGAAATAAACTTTTATGTAAGAGGAGCTCAGCTGCATATCAACTAATGTATGAAGTTACTGTGAAACATTCCTGGATTTGTGATCTATTAAGTTTGAAATAAACACATTTAGCTATAGTAACTTCATAATTTATTGATGGTGAGCAACATGAATGCATGATACATCCTGTATTAATTGATTTATATAACAAAAAAAAAAGTGTAGAATGCAGATCTCGGTCGGTTTGAGTATCTCCAGTATAACATTGCTCTGATCGTGCCGAACTCCGCTCAGAAAACACGCGTTTTTAAGTCTTTTGCTTGTCATCTTGCGGACGAACCAGATAAAGCGTGAATTTTAATATCTTACTCATCCGCATCATGTTGTTGTTAATACGGCATGATTTTGATACCTCTATTGTAATTAAATCACGACAATGTCAGTATAATTTGGTTCCACTGTATGAGCAGCAGTTAGCATAGCCATCTTAGTCTTGAACTCCGCTCAGAAAACAAGCATTTTTGTTCTTGAGTTTTTTTTGCTTGTCATCTTCCGGTTAAAGTGTTACACCAAACATTTTACTCATCCGCATTATATTGTGTATATTTCGGCTTGCTTCTGGTCCATTTATAGCTATTAAATCACGGCAATATCAGTATATTTTGTGTACAAACTGTTGAATTAGCGGCAGTTAGCATAACCCTCTAAACCCTGAACTCCGCTGACAAAACACACATTTTTAAGTTTCTTTGCTTGTCATCTTACGGTCAAACATAATAAAGCGTGAATTCAAACATTTCACTCATCGACATCATACTGTACTTATTTCGGCTTGGTATTGATCCATCTATTGCTATTAAATCATAGCAACATCAGTATATCTTTGCTACAAACGGTTGTATTAGCAGCAGTTAGCATAGCCATGTTAGCCCTGAACTTCATTTAGAAAACAAACATTTATAGAAGTTGTTTGCTTGTCAGCTTACACACAGACTTAAAGTACTTTTTACACATTGGCATCATGTTGTAGTTATCTCAGCACACAGATGTGTTTATTCTAATAGCATCACAGCAAAATCAGTGTATTTTAGGTGACAAACTTACCAGTTTGGACACATTTGAGCTGCCACACAGATGAAGTTCCTAGAGAAGGTGATAAAAAAAAAAACACTGAGCTGTTAAAATGAATGATATTATTAATCCAGACAGGACTGCATTTGGTTTCCAGAGGCATCCAAGACTTCCACAACAAAGCAGCATTAATAGATATTCCAGTTACCTTTAATGATATAAAGTATAGTTATTATGGCTTTGATTATGCTGGTGTGTCTCAGGTATGTAACATGAACAAACACACATGTGATCCAGCTGTTAAACTGAAATTAAACCCATAACAGAGCTGCTGAGGACTAAATGTGGCCTGCAACAGGTGAAGGGTTGATTTAGTTGATTTCACAGACTCTTGTGGCCCCTACTGGCCACAAGTGGGAGACTGTTGTGCGGAAGTTGCAATACAAAGTGAAATAAAACACTAAAGAAATTAACCACTAATGTGCAAAAAAACAACATACACAATGCCAGAAATGCACACAGGTTAAATATAAATTTTTAACAGTAAGACGTTACATATCTTTGTCACAAGTGTGACAAAAAAATGTGCTTATCACATGAATATTAGCCAATAAATTCATATCACACTTTTTTTTATTCCCTAATATGATATTAGTATCAGAATTTGCCTTTAAAAAAATCCAGTATATTGTGAGGCTTCATCTTGAAAATAGAGTTTTTTGGGGGGGTCATAAGGACTCGAAAATAAAGTCAGTGGAATGAGATTGTAGAAATTAAAAATAATGAAAATATAAACTTGCCAAAGGAGTAAACAGCTATCAGAGGGGGTCATGTTGAGCTGAGAGGAGGTGACCTCAGCACCTCGTGTCTCTGCAGGCTGATTGAATCGTAGAGTTTGATATCCACAGGATATCTTCTCTTCCTGTGGTGCATCGCAGTGGTAACAGTCTGGTGCTGAAGGTGCGTGACCAGCACATGGTGGGAGAGGCTGAGAGTCACTGGACCTCATCACCAAACACAGTTAAAAAATGTTGGTTAGATAACAACCCATTCTCAAGTCATCTTCTTTGTTTCTTATAATCTTTTACAGTCTGTTTGTATGCTGCTGTAACACAACAATTTCCCTTATTTAATGAAGCATCTATCTATCTATCTATCTATCTATCTATCTATCTATCTATCTATCTATCTATTTCTTTCTAGTAAAAGTGAAACCAAAAGAGGCACAAAACACAGTAAATCCCCTGCAGATCAGTGATAAGCTCAATAAATAAAGACACGCTGCTGTGTTATTATCCTACAGTCAGTTTTCATGCTGGTGAGCTCGAGGCTATTATTGGAAAGTTACGTCACGGCACAGTGGCGCGCGCCTCTCCCTGTCAGCGCAGAACATGATAATCAGCGCGCGGTGGGAGCTGCTGGTCTGGTCCCTCCTTCTCCCACATGGACCGGAACCACGCAGCGCCACCACGTGACCCAGCAGCTCTGGACTGAACGAGCGTCTCACACCGCATCATGGCTGCGGAGGATGCGGCCGCGCGGTCCCGGACCGGAGCCCTGCTCTCCCCCCGCGGGGCTCCGCTCTCTCCCTCCCGCCTGCTGCTGCTCTCGCTCGCCGCCTGCTCGCTGCTCCCCGCCCCGGCGCTCGGCTTGCTCGGCTTTCGGCCGGAGGAGACCGGAGCGGAGCTGTCCGTGGCGGACGGGGTGCTGAAAACCACCGAGGGGACCCGCTTCATGCTGCGGGTGTATTACTCCACCTCCCCGCAGAGGCTCAACCGCACCGCGGCGAGCCGCGCCAACAACGCCGCGCCCTGGATCGCCTTCATCGAGGAGCCAACTCCCGGGCGGGAGGGACAAGTTCACCCGAAGCGGAACATGTGCATGGACAAGACCGCCCGGACGTCCGACATCGAGGTTTTAGGTTCTTTCAAGTCCGCGTCCAGTCAGAACTCGGTGCTGGTGGAGCTGCTGGCCAAGGACCTGCGGAGGGGGGAGAAGATCAAGTACTACTCCATGTGCGCCTTTGACGGCTCCAAGTGGGAACAATACCGGACCAGGGACTTCTGGGTGGCCGTGGTGGAGCGCTCGGCCGTCCCGGAGCTGTGGCTGCAGGTGCTGGTGTCCGTGCTGCTGCTCGGGCTGTCGGCGCTGTTCAGCGGGCTGAACCTGAGCCTGCTGGCGCTGGACCCGGTGGAGCTGCAGGTGCTCCAGAACAGCGGCACCGACAAGGAGCAGAACTACGCGCGGAAAATCGAGTCTGTGCGTCGGCACGGGAACTACGTCCTGTGCACCCTGCTGCTGGGGACCGCCATCATCAACGCCTCGCTGGCCGTGTGGATGTGCCAGATCCTGGGCATGACCTGGCTCTCCACGGTCATCTGCGCCTTCGGCATCTTCTTCATCGGGGAGATCCTCCCGCACTCGGTGGCCTCGCGCCACGGCCTGGCCATCGCCTCCAAAACCATCTGGGTGACGCGGCTGCTGATGGTGCTCTCCTTCCCCATCTCCTACCCCATCAGCAAGCTGCTGGACCTCATCCTCAACCAGGAGATCTCCAACTTCTACACCAGGGAGAAACTCCTGGAGGTGCTGCGCGTCACGGATCCGTACCACGACCTGGTCAAAGAGGAGCTCAACATCATCCAGGGCGCGCTGGAGCTGCGCACCAAGACCGTGGAGGACGTCCTGACGCCGCTCAGCGACTGCTTCATGCTGTCCTCGGACGTGGTCCTGGACTTCAACACCATGTCGGACATGATGCAGAGCGGGTATACGAGGATCCCGGTGTACGAGAACGAGCGCTCCAACATCGTGGACATCCTGTTCGTGAAGGATCTGGCCTTCGTGGATCCGGACGAC
>CAFUXE010001173.1:169496-188093 GCA_903364295.1 Serranus cabrilla
TATAAATGAACGTCCGTGACATTCAGGCTTTTTCCCAAACAGGCTCACACAAAGCTGACCGAGCCTGTCGCCACCAGGGAAAGCTCTAAACAATAACCCAGTCTGTGGCGTCTTTCCCGCGTTGGCTGGATCAGTGGAAAGTTTCCGGAGTGGATGCTCCAGATGAAACAGAAACTCGGCCATAAGTGCACGATAATTGCTCTCCCAACCAGAAGGGGGAGACAAAAACTTAACAGTTTTCTAATCAAACATTAATGATTCTCTATTTTTTGGCTCTTCAGCTGCAAAACAACACAATAAACTACTAGACGCAAACAATAGTTTCGAATGATTTTGAATAAAACCCCAATGAAATCATAAAATGTCTCAGTTTCAGCATCTGATATGTTCTATCAGGAATAAATATGGATTTACCAGATTTGCAAATCAGCGAAGGAGTTCAAGCATCTCTGGATCTTGTTGTTCACCATTGTGGTAAAAAAGGATCCTGCTCCTGTGCATTAAAAGGAGGATGCTGAGGTGGTTCTGGATCTGATCCGGATCCTCTTGGGTGGTTTTCTGGACATGTCCGACTGGTTAGAGGTCCTGAAGAAGTCCAAGAACACGCTGAAGGGGTTATATCTCTCGCCTGGCCTGGACAGGTCTCGTGGTCCTCCAGGAGGAGCCGGAAAAAACATTTCTGGGGAAAGGAACAAGTGGAATATCTTCCTTAGTCTGCTGCCTCCGCGACCCGGCCCTGGATAAGCAGAAGAAAATGGATGAAAAAAGCTCCTACGCTCCTTCATGACATCATCAAAGTCAGACCTCCACCAAGGCAATAGGGTCACTTACGCAACACCAAACTGCAAACTTGAAGGATTATATTGAAAGCATGTATTTTGGGACACTGGCGTTGAAATATTTCATCCACTAGATGGCGGCAGTTAGTGAAGGCAATAGGGTCACTCACGCAAAATTTGCAATATGAATTCCAGATGGTGTTCCCGATCACCGATCACCATCAAAATCGAATCACCTGTTCCTTGTCCCAATACGCATGATGTCTGAAAATTTCATCTAAATCCGTGCAGAACTTTTTGAGTTATAAACGTACGTTCCACACTGAAAAATAACTACTTTAAACCCGTCCTTAACTGTCAGTGTGTTTCGTCTTTTCAGGTCATAAGAAGAGGAAAAAATCCAGAGAAGGAGAAAAGACACCAGAGGACATTTCAGAGCAGCCGCTGGTGAAAACCTAGCAGAGTGTGTGTGTGTGTGTGTGTGTGTGAACGGACCTGGACACTCCATCATCTGATGGTTCTTTAAGTCGTCTGTAAAGAGGATTCGGTTGGTGAACGACAGCTATCAGAGTTTTATCTGAAAGACTTTGGCAATACGCATTAAACTGTAGCTTCTCATCTTCACGGGTTTTTCATGCTGATGCTTGTACATACAAGGAATGACTGCGAATGTAAACAGTTTGTAGAGAAAGAGTTAGTTTTTATACACTATATATCCTGCTCATGTGATCACTTCTCCAGCGGAGCCGAAGGAATCGATGGAAGACACCAAAGATGTTGCTGTTTTTTGTACATACTGCTCCAAACATTTTCCACAGGGCAGAAGGAAGCTGGCTGCTTTGTGTTCGGGCTTTTATTTTGAAAGGTTGCTTGATTAATGCTTGTTTACCTGCTTATTAGAGCTATAGTCTAACATGTTGGTGTGGAAACACATTCTTCTTCTTCTTTGCATTTTATTTATGTATAAACAAGCGTTTTATATCCAGATTGTGTCTGGATGTCAGTTTTTTAAATTCCCTTTCTGAAAAGTTAAATTGGCGCAAACATGTAAGTTCATAATGTGGACTAAAATTTCAAGAAATCCCTGTTTTTACTCTATTTTATTAAAACTAAAGGGTCTATAAACAATAGTAACAATTAACTTCCTGACTTCTATTCTTTTCAAGACAGGTTTTATGAAAAATAAATTCATTCTTATTAATAAAAAACATTTAAACTTGTCATCTGATCCCCCTACCGCGCTCTTATTGTGAAAACCTTCACCAAGCAGCTGGATTTTCACAATAAGAGCGGGGTTAGATGTACAGGAAAAAAGCAAACTGCAGCCTGAAGTAAAGATACTGGTACTGGGATAAATAACACAAAAGTTGGGCTTTATTTCAATATTTTTGCATATTGGGGTCCCTAAACGGTCTTGGAACGGCATAAATAGGGTTTGAATGGAAAGATGAGACACAGCACAAGCGCTGACACACCTAAAATGCAACTCAATGCAAACATTTCCTGATGTTTCTTAACCCTCCTGTTATGTTGCGGGTCAAATTGTTCCACTCTAAAGCTAAAAAATCATTAAAAAAAATAGTTAAAAGTATTTTTTTTGGAATGAAATTTCTTCTTTTCAAAATTTCCCAAAATTCAAAATATAAAAATAAATTTTTTTTTCAATTGATCTCATGTAAAACCATTGTGTTACATGCATTATTTATGAAAAACTAGTGAATTATTGTCATTTAACTAGTAAAGAACATTAAATGTTGATTGAAATGGTTAGTGATGGAATTAATATTGGGAATTTTTTGGTTTCTGACACTTTTGGATAAATACCCAGGAACATTATTGCTGATCCTGAGAAACGAACACAACAGGAGGGTTTAGAGTTTTGGTGTCTAATGTGGAATTTTGGAGGATTTTCTGACTTTTTCTTGTGGATTTTGGGCCAAATTTGGACTTTTTTTCCTTCATGCTTTTAATTCCTAATGACGTTGTTGCAGCTGATACTTTATGTTCAAACATTAGGCTGATTCTGAAGAAGCTGACCTTGTCAATTAACAACAAATTTGTATAGTTATTCAGGTTTTATGTTGCTTATTCTGCAGAAACGAGCCTCCTGTTTGTTTGTGTTTCTCCTGAGCTTATTTTTCCTTATCTGACAGTTTGAAGCTGGTTTTTACACCAAACAAATCTTCTCCTTTCCTCTGTGAGCCTCAGACTGCAGCTGCCTGTCTGCATATAAATATTCACAAATCCCGACTCGTCCTTTCATTTCCCTTCAGTTTTTTATTCTTTGCACGCTCCGTGACCACTGAAGCTCTTTAAATAATCATCTCTTCAGCTGAGCCCTTTTCATTACATCCATTTCAATTATGAATGGATCTCATCCTGTCGTCACTGGAGGTGAAATGAAAGTGAGCTGCAGGATGTGGAGCTTCGATCGGATTACGTCCTGTAAACACGACTCATCAGTTTCTCAACCAATCAGCATGCAGGCAGATAAAAACCTCACATCCTATCAGTGAATTCACCTGCATTCAGTGTTTGTTTTGTTTTCAGAAATATGCAGATTTTTATGCACTTTGTTTGATTTAAATAGTGTTTAATTTCTGCTATTTTAAAATCTGGATATTTGCAACAAAAGAATGTTTCTTTCCTATTGAAATCTATATTTATTTGCGTCGCTGCTGCACGGATTAAAATGTGGATTCATCTTGTTTGTTGGGTGCAAATTAACTGCAGATTCATTCCTATAAAGAAGAGGTAGTTATTTAAATTGCACGGATATATTTTTACTTATTTTTTACTAAGCTTGACTCCTATTTATAATTGTAAAAGGGTGGGAAATTTATGGTAAATTTCCAGAAACTTTCCATGGGAATTTATGGGAAATTGTGGGTTATTTAAATGTATCCAAACATAAATCTAAACATTTTGTTTTGCCAAGCAGACATCCATGCAAAACAATACAATTAAAAAAATTTTCAACAGATTTATTTAGAAGCAGAACTTAATTTTAATGTATTTTATGTAATTCTTTATGCATTTTATTTTATTTTGTTTATAGTGTTATTTATTTAACTGTACAGCACTTTGGCCTCTCTGAGGTTGTTTTAAAGTGCTTTATAAATAAAGTTGGATTGGATTGGATCAAGTCCCCCGACAACCAACCTTAAATTGAATAAATTCACGGTTTATTTCTGTTAATTCCCAAAAATTCCCAGGATTTTGCAAACCTGCTCCTATTTCTGTTTTGCTGCATTTCTCGATTGTGCTTCACTTTTTGTCTAACAGCATTACTAAAAACAATGAATGTGTTAATAACGTGAAGGACTGAAAACCAGTAAATAAGCTGAAATTTAGCTCCAGTTTCACCTGTAAAAGGTAAAAAGAAATCTGTGGAATGTTTGTATTAGTTTGACCAAACAGGTCATTTTCATAAGAGACATTTTTTTCACAGTAGGGTGTCCAAAAAAGGTGTGAATAAAAATGAATGATGGCTGAATTCCATTTAGCTTTTATTCCTGTAGAAAAGTAAATTAGTTGGTTCAACGGTGTCAGTTTTAAATCTGCTGTTTTGTTAAAAAAAAAAAAAAAATTCTTACAATAAGACGGATAAACAGAGACAGTCTAGTAACTCAGGAATGTGCAGGAGAAACATGTCCATCAAAATGTAATTTTTAAGGATAAAGCTGGAATTTTCTGTCTGAAAAAAATAAAAACATACTCACCTGGCAGAGATAAACGAGCTAAAGATACATTTCAACTTGTTCGGAATATTTTCATATTTAATATCTATTAAATTCACATTAATTAATTTATTTTGTATATATGTTTCTTGCTGAATAATAGTGAAAAGGTACATTATTATTATTATTTTAATATTAGTTGCTGTTATGTTATTGAAGTGTAATGCTTTTGAAAATCTAAAGAAGTTTATTTGCTGCTTTATATCTAATAATTGATGAATTTCAGGTTTTTTGTCATAAGAAATGTTTTCAGTTTGGGGTTTTGGTTGCAGATTACTGTGTGTTGTTGAAGTCAGACCTCTGAACACGGACTTCTTACATCCCACAATGCATCACTTCCCTCCCTGTCTGTGCTCAGCGTCCTGCCGTGTGGGGACAGGATGGACGGGCGTGGCTCACCGAGTTTACAGGATCAGATTTGTGGCACTGCAGCACAGAGGAGGAGGAGGGGTGTGTGTGTGTTTCAGGTCCGACCGATACTGAAGCTGTTATCTGTTATCGGCCTTTTAATGAAAAACCCGTCAGAATAATCAATAGAATTTCTGTCTGTGCCATGCTTTTATTTTGGCGGGTCACCTGCATTTAGAGGAGTATTTGCTACATTAGAGGCTTTAAAATTATCAACATATCTGAAGTGTTTTTTGTGGGTTTCCTATCTTACAAAAACAAAACTTATTTTGGATACAATCATGAAGATTAAAGATCCTAAATATTGGCATCGATCACTGAGCTGCAGCTCTCAGGCGGGAGGATGAAGGAGGGAGGCTGTCGGCTCGCCTCATTGGCTAATGTATGAGGCGGAGGGGGGGTGAGGGGGGTGAGAGAGGGGGGTGAGGGGGAAGCATCCCTCCTGGGTGCAATATATCAAACCTGCTGAGTCACTTTGCTGCATTGGAGCAGCGACCGCAGCCAATCAGCTGCAGCCTGTGAGGTCAGAGACGGACGGGACGATGCTGCAGCATCCTGATGATCAGACGGACGGTTTGATGGACGGACGGACGTTTTCCTGCAGCAGGTCGATGTTTATCAGCTTGTGTTTCTGCTATGAGGTGATCAGAAGGAGTCTGTGTTGTTTTCAGCTGTTTTGCAAAGGAAAGACCTGTGTGGACGACAACCTGATACTTCAATAGAAATCAAAGTGTGATGGAATTTTGCTTCACAATTTGCAGGAATATAACAAACTCCACAACACATTTTAACTCCCTGATCTTCAAGTTTACATTTAAAAGTCTGGTAATATTCTGTATTTTTTCAAAACTGTTGCTGCTTGATAACATTTTAATGAAAAACCCTTCAGAATAATCAATAGAATTAACGTTTCTGTCTGCGCAATGCTTTTACTTTGGCGGGTCACCAGCGTTAAAAGGTATTTTGCATCAGAATTTGCAGAAATATAAAAAATTCATACATTTAAAAGTCATTTAAAAGCAATTTTCAAAACCAATGCTGCTTGATAACATTTGCTGCAACTGTTTTAGGATTTATTTTTGCGTTTTTGCAAATTAAACTAGATATATTAGACTCAAAAAAAGTAAAAAAAAAGATTTATATATTCACTAGAAGCCAGTTTGTTTGTTTGTTTGTTTTTGTTCTGAAGCTGCAACAATAAGTCAACTAATCAATTAAATCCAAATAAAGCCATCTATTTTGATAGTGATTAAAGTCATTTTTTCATGCATAAATGGTAGAAAATGCTGTTTTTCAGCCTCTCAATATGACCTAAAATTAAAATAAACATACACAAAAAAATATTTGGGTTATTGCACAGGAAAAATGCCTAAATTTACACAAAAAACAACAACTTAAGACTTTGAGAAACTGGACACTTTTGACAGTTTACGGACTAAACGACTGATAAATCTAGAAAATAATCTGCAGATTAATCTCTATTCTGGTCTTTTTTGAGGTTTAAAAAAAGAATATTTCCAGACTTATTTAACTAAAATAGCATTTTTAGTGCAGAAAAGAAAGAAAGAAAGCATATCACCCTGTGAGGAGAAAGAATGTGTAAATAATCTTCTTTCATGCATTTTATAACTCTTAACTTTCATAAACAAACATATTTTATTGCTGCCTCTTCGGGGTAAAAAAACACAGTCAGAAAGCAGAAATGTTGTTCCTGTGGTTTATAATTTATTTCCTTACGAGCACACAAACTGCTGTGTGCCTTTACAAACAACAAGTGTGGTTATTATGATGTGTGTCAGGCTCTGAGGTCACAACAACCACCGACGTACAGAAGCTTTCTGTAACATAAGGGCACTGCAGGGTGGAGAGGAAACACCGGACAGAGAGACAGAGAGAGAGAGAAGAAGAAAGAGGTGAATTTGTTCACTGATGGCACAAAGTCGCTTTGTTAACTAACAGTGTGATCTTTACCGGAGCTGCACAGGTCTGACAAGGCAAAACCCACAACATCAGGCACATGCTTTTACCTTTAAAATTAACTTCTGACAGAGACGAGAAGCGTTTAACTCGTTATATAACAAATCCTGGGATATTCATTAAATAGACTCATATTTAGTGAGTTGTAGCTGATTTGTTGTGTGCTCAGTGATTACAGTTATTTACATTAATCTACCTGCATTTGTTCTACATCATAGACACGTCCTGTGTAATCCCTTGAAGTGCTTTATAGACGACTGAGGAAGAAGAAATTCAAGTGATTGTAACCAGAAATTGTTTGGATGCCACAAAAACTGTTAAAAAATGAAGGGACCTGCATAAAAGACATTAAAGTTGGACTCTGCTGCTTTCAAGTGTCTTCATTAAATCATTGCACCTCCCAAAGGGTTAAAACCTTCAAGTGAGAACAGAAAACCGCCCGAACTCCCATTGGTGCAACCGCTGCAGTTCGACCAATGGGAGGCCGGGATGAGCAGGGGGGCGGGGCAGTGGACAGGAAGTAGGAAGTGGGCGGACAGGAGCAGCTTCTACTGGACCTTGGTGACGGCGTCGTGGATGGACTGGGCGACATAGTCGATGTTCTTGGAGGTCAGACCGCACATGTTGATGCGTCCGCTGGCCATCAGGTACACGTGCTGCTCTTTGATCATGAACTCCACCTGTTTGGCTGCAGGACACAGAACGACACAGAGACGTTACGACTGTGGGTCAACAAAACAAAACAATGGGGGCGACTTTAGGGAGTATGAGCAGGAGTAAAGTTTGGATTAAACTGTTTTTTGGGGGGAGTTTAAACTTAATTTTGCTTTAATTTAATAATCCTTGGAGACATGTTATGCATTAACCTTCTGAACCCCAGCAGCAGGTTAGAAAAGCATGTTTTCTTTAAAAAAGAATGATAAAATTGTCAAAATTACACCATTTTCCACAGCCAGGAACTTTTAAAACTCAGATAATTTCTGGATTTTTAACATTTTCAGCAATTCTTTCACACATCATGTGCGACAAATGCTTCAATCAGGAGAAATAATCTTTATTTATAACCTAAATTAAGACTTAAGAAGCACAAACTTCACAGTCAACATCGTTGCTTATGAAGATGACAACCTCTAACATTAAAGAAAGTATAAATATTATGTGTGCTGATGATTTGAATCTGCTGCAAAACTGTGATGTGTTGTTCTGTAACCTTTGCAACAAACTTTCATGAAAATCAGACCAGAAGTTTTTCTGTAATCCTGAGAACAAACAATAAACAAATCAACCCAAACGTCCTTTTGAGGAGGAAAAAAAGGGCAAGAAACTTTACTTTAAGAACATAAAAGATAAAACAGGACAACCCAATTATTTTGGTTTAAATTCTAATGAATATAACTGATAAAAATGACGGATAAAACTATGAAAATAAATCCAAAATTGTCAGAGACAATAGTTTCCCTTAACAAGGTTCAAAGTCGCTGTTTCAGCACTTTATAAATGTTAATATTTGACTATAAACCAAACGGTCTAATATTAAAATTCTTTCATTAATCCCAGAACATTCCTGATATTTACAGCTTTGTCTACATATGAGTTTGGGAGTTTTTCTACTCACGGTTGAGTCCGGTGAAGCTGAACATGCCGATCTGCTGGGTGATGTGGTCCCAGGTCCCCGGGGTGCCCAGAGCCTGCAGCTTGGACTTCAGCTGATCCCTCATCAGCAGGACGCGGTCGGCCATCGTCTTCACGTTCCCCTTCCTGCAGAGAGAGAGAACAGGAGACACAACAGTCCATGAGCACTGCTGCTTCAATGTTTTACAGGAAAGCTGTAACAGATTCATGTGCACGAGATTCCGTCTTTTTCATGTCATGCTGCTCAGGTTTGGATGAGTAAATTAGAAATATAGAGACTCAGGACAGAGAAAACTTCATTATTTGGGGAAGAGTGATTAAAGGATTAATGGAGGAAGCCTTAGAAACAATTAAAAACTTGCAAGTTAACATGCAAATATTTCTAATTAGGGCTGCAACTAACTATTATTTTAATAATCTATTAATCAGTCGATTATTTTTCAGATTCATCGATTTTTAATTTCCACCTTTTTATTCCACTTGGACTGACGGAGCAAATAAGTGCACATGAAACAGTTTGCTGCTTGAATGTTCTGTTACTATAATATTAAATAAAAATAATTATAAAAAAAACATTAATGTTTGTCAAATGGCTTCAGTAACAAAATAAATGTACAAATGTATAAAAACGTTTGTTATACCAGAGTTTTACATTCATTAGTGGCGGTTCAACATAATCTTATTTTCTGCACTAAGTTACATTTTTATAAACTACAGAAAGTGTTTTTAAACTATTCATAAGCTAAAGTAAGTAGCTGCATCTTTGAGTGTTTAGAAAGGCGCTTATAAATCGTATGTATTATTATTATCTTACTTTTACTTCTTCCAAAGATGATTTTTCTTAGTTGTTCTTCAAAGGATTATGAAATGGAAAAATAATCTGTTTTTAATTTCCTTCTTTATAAAAACAAACATAAATGAGCTTTTGTTCACTGTTAAACTTTCTCTTTAACTCTGTTTCTGTCACATTGTCAGTCAGTAGATTTGTTGTTGCAGCCTTAATATTAAGTAAATGTTTATATTTCTGGCAGTAAACTGTCTGTGCAGCTTCCTGTGTGTCTGAGTGTGTTTGAGTTTCTTGGACTCACCACTCAGCGAACAGCTCGGGACAGTTGAGCGTCTTGCTGACGATGCGCGCTCCCTGAGACGGCGGGTTGGACCAGGTGGTCCTGACGATCTTCTCCATCTGGGACAGGATGCGGGAAAGGTTCTCGCTGTCATGGGCGACCACGGTCAGGTTTCCAACCCTCTCATCTGAGAACAGCAGCGGAGAGAAGAGGGCGACTTTAGGGAGTTTGTATTAAAGTGTACGCTGTGAGGAACTGTTTTTATGGAGGGGTTAAACTTTATTTTGTCATGTGACTCGCTTCATGTTATGCATTAACTTTCTGAACACCAGCAGCAGCTTTAAAAAGCAAGTTTTCTTTAAAAATGAAAGATAAAATTGTCAAAATTACACCATTTTCCACAGCCAGGAACTTTTAAAACTCAGATAATTTCTTATTTTGGTTGACAAATGCTTCAGTCAGGAGAAATAATCTTTATTTTTAGCCTAAATTAAGACTTAAAAAGCGATATTTCATCAAAATCACTTTATTTTGTGCGTCCCAAGTTTAACTTTCACCAAAAACAAACTGCTTACACCAACTAGATCCTGTTAGAAACATTAAATCCTGCATTCCTGTGTAATTAGAAAGCCATGAACAGTCATGTGACAAAGATGTAGAGAAACTTACACAGAGCAGCGAACACGAGAGTTTGTATAATATATAAAAATGTGAATACTTCAACATTTTTAAAAAATATTGTTAACACTTGCAGGTTCATGCAAAAATGCTGCATATATAGATTTAATGTATTACAATTTTTGCACAATAAATAATCAAAGAATTTGCCTTGTTTTGTGTTTTTTGTTCATGACATTATAACTTATTATTCTGCACAGTTTCTCCTTCCATCATAGAGTTTCCACAGAGTTGCAAGATCATATTCTATAAACTGCAGTGAAAACATGGGAGTAAAATGTGACAGTGCTGCACAAATGTGTGTTTAAGTTCATGCATATCATGTTACTCACTGTAAAGGCCGAAGTTTTTGGAGAAGGACTGAGCAACAAACAGCTCGAAGCCCTCGGAGACGAAGTAGCGGATGGCCCAGGCGTCTTTATCCAGACTGCCGGAGGCGAAACCCTGATAGGCCGAGTCGAAGAACACAAACAGGTTCCTCCTCTGGGAAAAAAAACAAGGAAAGAAATATTTTACAGACCTGAGAAAAACACGAAAAGAAGTAACCCAGAAAAAACACACACTTCTCTCCTCCGTTGGTTTTAATCAGTTCTACGTTATTTATTTCATTGTGGAGCCTGAAAACGGTGAAAAACAGCCTCGTCTGACCTTCATGATCTCTGCGATCTTCTTCCACTCCTCCTGGTTCGGGTCGGTGCCGGTGGGGTTGTGAGCGCAGGCGTGCAGGACGAAGATGGAGTGTTCTGGAGCTTTCTGAGGAGAAGGAAGGAAGGAAGGAAGGGGTGAGATTATGTTAAAAAAGACAAAAAAAAACACATGAAATCAGGATTCAAGGCAGTGATTTATGTTGCAAAGTCAGTGAATCCATTTACAGCGAGGAAACACCAGATACAATTATATGAATAAATAAAATAAAGATAAAATAAATACTAAATATACAAAAAAATAAAGAAAGTAAAAAAAAAATGGATAATAATAATTATAAAATAGTAACAATAATAATTCTTATCATTAGCGTCTTAAAACCTATTCAAAAACTATATTAAAAATAAATAAATAATGAATATATAGCCAATAAAGCTCTATTTTAAGTTCTTTATTTCAGCTCCCCATTTTGTATTATAATTTATTTATCTATTAATTGCATTTACTTATTAACCATTTATTTTATTTATCTTATTTACTTACTAACCATTTATTTAATTTACTTATTAACCATTTATTTTATTTTAATTCATTAATTCATTTATTATCAAATCTGATATTTTATTTTAGTTTTCTTCTGATGTATATATTGTAGAGTTAAGGCATATGTATATAGGCAGTCTGTTTTTTTTTTCATTTTACTATATTTGTAAATTACTTTATGTAAGTAGGAAAATAAATATACATTTATTTTCTTACTTTCTAAAGGGGAAAGAGGAAAAACAAACACAAACTGTAACACAGGTCACTAACAGAAGCAGCTGCATGAAGATGCACTGAAGTCCTTTTAGTAAATATTAAAAGACTCTATTTTTCCGTTCCTCCTCACCTCCAGGTCGTCCAGCAGCCCGTCCAGGTCCAGGCCTCTCTTGGCAGCGTCCCAGTAGTGGTAAGGACGGATGTCTTTGAAGCCGGCGTCAGCGAACACACTGTTGTGGTTCTCTGAGAGGAAGAAGAACAAACCGCAGACAATCAGAACCTCAAATAAACAATAAACCTGAAAAATGGAAGGAGAGGTTCTGCTAACCACTGACCCCAGGTGGGTGCAGAGACGTAGACGGGCGTCGCCGTGTTGTTGACGCCGTTGTACCAGCGCCGCAGGAACTCCGCCCCGATCCTCAGCGCACCGGTCCCACCCAGAGCCTGAACGCCTCCTACCTGAGACAGGAACCAGGATCAAAACGTGAGGAGGACACAGAGATCTGACTCAATGCAACAATCAGAAACGTAGAACTAACTGAATGCAACTAACAGTTATTCACATTTATATTATTTAACAAAAAAATCAGAAAGAATGACAAACGCCCATTAAAAGACATCAGAGTCCAGAATCCTACTTTTTATTTAATCCAAGCAAAAGCAAAAAAAAACCATTAAATCCATGTACAACAACATTTTGCATTTGTAAAAATCTGTGAAGAAGAAAAAGAAGACATAAAGAGATTTAAAATTCCTTTTAAGTTCATAATCAGTTGAGAATTAATTGGATATTAGATCAGCTACTATATGCAGATTGTTATTAAGCACTGGAAGAATAACCAGCAGCAATAATTCTAATATTGTGCAAATTATGTACAAACAAGCTAAAAAAAAACTTGTTTTAAAAATAAATATTTGGGAAGTGCACTATTTACCTTCACCAGGGTTATTTTTTTTGGTTTCTGTTGGTTTGTCATGTTTATGACACTTTATTTAATCATTTTTTTTAGCTTATAAGTGGAAGTTAGGAATGTAGAATGTGTGAGGGAAGGATGTGATGGGAACAGGAAAGATGTGTAAGAGTTAACAGGAGCAATTTACTGTTCGAAACCAGCTCATTTAAACAGCATGAACACATTAATATAATAACTGTCTCCTTCTCATATTACTGCAGTAAAATCAATAAAAAGTAACTGTTCTGAGCTCCAGAATGTGCCAAAACAAATACATATTTTCATCCAGTTAAGAAGCTAAACAACCTTGTTACTCTGTATTCTGCACACATGCAGCTTCAGGTACCTCAGCACCGTGTGTGTGTGTGTGTGTGCAGCAGACAGTGTTTAATGTGTGTGTGTGTCTCACCCTGTTGTCCTTGATGGCGGCGCTGTCGTCTCCCAGTGCGACCTTGGAGGAGGCGGACCTGAACTCGGGCAGGCCGAGGATGGGCAGGTACTCGTGGTTCAGGCTGTCGTCCTCCACGATCAGCCGCTCCACCTTCTTCACCACCGGCAGCACCCACGGCTGGCAGTCATCGGTACGGTACGCTGCAGGGGACACACAGCAACACGGCGTTTTATCACACTGATAGAGCTTTATGCAACAAATTAGAAAAAACTATTGTGCAGAATCCTCTGTCCAAATAAAGTGTTTGAGTCCTCCAGAACATGAGAAAAATCATGATGTTTGAGCATAAAACCAACATGTTTTCTTTGCTCAAAATGAACTGTATATGCACTTTTTTGCTAGATATATCATAAATATAATTAAATTTACTTTATGATCTCTATTGGAAGGCAAAAGATCTTCATTTCATGCATGTTTTATTTCAAAGTATGCAGCCTAAATGTACTAACAGCAATAATCTTGCAGCCAAAGAGAGAGAGACAGAGAATAGGAGAGCGAGTGTGTGAGTGTCTGAAGGTCACACTGAACTACAGTAAGTGTATGTTGCACATATTTGACTCCTGAAGAACTCGTGCCCTGCAGAAGTGTATCAAATATCAGGGCCGGCCACAGCTGTGGACGCACACTAGAAAGGTTTCAGATCACAATTTAATGTCCTGAGTTCAGGGTCAAGAGTGCAAACGGAAACTTTGATGCATCTAAATCTGTTTCTGATCTATCAACACATCAGCTGCTGCCTGCAGGACTCATTCCCTCAAAATAAAAGTCTAACATGTACGGTGTAAAAAAAAAAGAGCATTAAACTCTACAGACTGCCATTAGTATCTGCAGACCTACAGCAGTGGTGCATGGCTACATTACATGGGTGAAGCTTATGTAAGAGCTTATTATTTGCAGGCCAAACTGGTTCAGGACACACATTTGTTTTGGCAACGAGGTGCAAAAGTGCAGCTCAGGCCGGAGTCCATGTTCCACGATAACACACGGTAAACTGAAACAACCCTGTAAGGGGCAATGAGCAACACAAACACTGAGCACCATATGTTAGCAGGGTTTCTATCCCGATAAAGGACATTTCATTTAACAATATATAACAAAATATAGCATGTTTTCTGGTAGCCGATTTCAATAAATAAACACTACACGAAATAACCACAAGTTATTTTTGTAATCCATCTTTAATCCCACCTACAAGGATTTAAAAACAAAATCGTCCAAATTATGTAAATATTGCCATAAAAGAAGTTCAGCCACTGTTTTAAAATAATTAAATACGACTACAAATTAAATACACTAAAAATGAATAATAATAATAATTATAAAATAGTAACAGTAATACTTTTTATCATTAGCATCATAAAACATAATCAAAAACTATATTAAAAATAAATAAATAATGAATATATGGCCAATAAAACTTCTCAGCTCCCCCATTTTTATATTATTTATTTACTTATAACGTAAATTATGTAAATATTGCCATAAAAGAAGTCCAGCCACTGGATGTGACACCCTGACTGATAAGATGTGATGTAAAATAATGCATTTTTTTGTTTAGTTAACATCAGAGCTGCATGATTTTGGAAAATAAGACATTGCAATATTTTCTTTCTGCAGCAATATATAATGCACTATACAAAAAATAGGCAAGAGGGATTTTCTTTTGGAAGATTTGCACATTTTCAAGTGAAATGCATCACTCTTGTGCACTTTAGGAGCAGATAAATAAAATAAATCCCTCGGTCAGACTCTGCAGAGCTCATCCTTTGAGAAATGTAAAAATATCATCAGGTGGACCAACCTAGACTGTAAGTAATGGCAGACACTGTTCTAGTCATCATCCATTTGTATCGTGCAGCAAAACAAGTTGCAGCATGACGTGTGTGAGTTAATTTGCCTTACCTGTCATTGCATATCCTGTAATGCTGACACAATATATTGTGCAGCCTTAACTGACATGACAGCATTAAACACACAAACTATAAAATGTCAAAGTTGTGTGTAAAAGAAAGTAAAGATGCAGGAGTCAAAGTGCATACGTGAGATCCTACTTATGCAATAAATAGCTAAATTATAACCAATAATATATAACTATTACTGGGTAAACAGAAGTTAAAAAAGCTGTGGTTTGACCTTGTATTTTTTTTAAATTGTTGTAGTTATCTATTGTTTGCATCGCAAAGGTAACTGATACCAATCTCCCATACACTAAAGGAACAAGAATTCATGTTGGTGTTGAATCACAAGTGCAAGAGTTCCTCCAACCTTGCAAAAGAGGCTCTGAGGTTGTTGATATACTGAGTTATAGTTGCACAGCTGCAGCCCTGTTATGTCACAGCAACAATCGTTGTTTCTCAAGTATCCTACAAAGGCATTAATTAGTAATGACATACTGCCTCCCTGACAGCTTCAAAACTAGCAGGTCTGGCTAGATCAGAGTCACGACATTGGGTCGTCGTGACCCTGCTAATGGTTAAAAGATAATATATCACCAGTAAGATCTGGTTAAATTGGGAATGGTGCATTCAAGGACACTGGTGATAAAGTGGGATAAGTAAACGAGGCACCTGCTGTATGTTTCATCATGTCAAACTAGGCTGTAGGCTGAGTTAAACCGTGACAGATGAGTCACAAGACGAGATTCTGCTTCCCTAACTTGTCATTTCATTTTATTTAGCAGCTGAAGCATTAATATCGAGCTGTCAACTTGAGGCTAGTTTGAGCTCCGGCTCGTTAGCTTCGCTGCTAGCTTGTAGCGAAGGTCAAATCAAAGAACTGCTAATGTTTCATAGCGTGATGACACCAAAAGTGTGCCGGGGGGACACCCAAAGCTAAGAAGCTAAATGAGGCTAACAAGTAAAGCCGGTTGACAGCACAGTTTGCTGGGCTGACTCACCGCCAGCGAGCTAGCTTAGCTTTAGCATTAGCATTAGCAGCTAACGTCTCTTACCTCCAACTCCCAGATTCACCTTCTGCGCGTGGCCGTCCTCCCTGAAATCAGCGCTCAGTTTGAAGACCGCCACCGGAGGGGCCTGCGGGACATCGCTGAAGAGGGACATGGCTCAGAGAAGCGCAGATGATCCCGGTGCAGACAGGAGGAGACAGGGGAGAGGGTGCTTCCAGCGGCGGGTAGAGAGAGAGACGGGCCGGCGGATTCACCTTCACCCGCTGGTGTTCAGGACAGACAGCGATGAAGGCGTCAATCCGGCAGCCAATGAGAGGGCACGTAACACTGACGTCGCACTGAGATAGCCAATCAGAGCACAGTAATGGAAAAATACAATATTATATTTTTTCTAGATTTATTTAATTTCATTTATTAACTATACATATAGATATAATACTTTTATTTTTTAAGAATTATTTTTTAAATTTAAAATGTATATAAATGTATCATTATTTGTACTTTTATTGATTTTATGTGCATTTTAAATGTTGCATGTAATATCAAGGAAGATGGAAATAGACATACAGCTGAAAACATAGATTAAAATAGGTGGTAAGTGAAACAAAATCATTGCATGTATAATTATGTATAAAAAGCAACATTAATAATCAACAACATACAACGTGTATATACAGGCTAAACTGTGAGAAGAATGCAATAATAGACAGGTGCATAAAAGTGCCACAGCAAATACAAAAGTATTCATGTAATATTTTACTCTGTATGAAAGAGGTTGATATGCACAGTTTATGCATGCATGTGTACAGAGGTGGGACCAAGTCTTTTAACTCAAGTTTCAATTTAAGGCTGACAAAACCAAGTCAAGTCCTAAGTCAAACTATGAGTTTCAGGTCCTAAACAAGTCATAATGAATAAGAAATATGTTGTATAATAAGGATATATAAATATATCTAAGTATAGCCAAGAAAATATATAAAAGTAAAATGAGTATTTTTGCAGCCAAATGAGCCATTAGCTGTTAACTTAGCATATGTTATTATACTTTATACCTTTTTTTAAATGCAGTCACATAAAAGATGGACTTTAATGCTGTATCTGGCTGAGATAATTCTATTTATTTATTTGTTTAGTTTAATTTACTGTTCATCTGCAAAGTCACTGCTAACTTAAGTCATGCAGTCAGGAGGTAAAAAGTGAAATATTTACCCATAAATGTAGCTAAGTTGAAGTAGAAAATAGCAACAACAAAAAAATATTTATGTACTTAAATTGACGACTTATTAAATCCTGAAATACAGATTTGTTACATTTTATAGATAATATAGGCTATAATTACATAAATAAATGTCTTTCTGAGGATGACATTATTATTACTCATGTAGCTGTTGATGAAGATGTTTATTACTGCCTATAAGTTATAGTTTGCACCCTAAAACTCATCATTGAATATTGTGTAGTCAAGCATTAATAACTGGTAAAAACGTAGTCGATGTGTGTATACATAAAGGCTCTGCACATGCAATATGTAAATGAGAATACACTGTCAACACACTGAAAGGATTATTATGAAAGATATCATAATAATCCAGTAAATCCCTCTATCTCTTACGAGCAGGAGTCTGAGCTTTACACAAACAGTGTGTGATAAGCAGTGAGTGCTTCAGATAAGCAGAGTGTGTGTTATCAGAAGCAGCAGAGTGGAATACTGATGAATATCACAGTTCCTGTGATCGGCCACCAGGGGGCAGCGCGACCAAACAGGAGAATGTGCAGAGTCAGAATGACTTCAGATAATCATGTTTTATCAGCATGACTTTCAGAAAACCTCATCTGACCACATGTGTGGAAATATTTATGCACAATGGAAGAAAGGAAAAGTCTGAAATGACGTGTTCTTTTTAAAAAAATAAATTATCATCTCTGCGCTGCAGAAAAAGTATGCAGCTAACACAAGTAGCCTTACATAAATTATACGAAATAAAAGTGCGTGCTGTGCAGAAATCCATTCATTATGTGAGAATATAATAAAATATTAATATAGAAATTAAGTGGAGCTTATGAGATAAAAAACATTTTTAAATTATGAGATAAAAAGTCATAATTATGAGGGGAAAAAATCAAAATTGAGATAAAAGTCATAATTATGAGATAAAAAGTCGAAATTATGAGATAAAACGTTGAAATTATGAGCTAAAAAGTCAGAAGTATGAGATAAAAAGTCCAATTTATGAGATAAAAAAGTCGAATTATCAAATTAAAGTCATAATTATGAGAAAAAAAGTCCAATTTGAGATAAAAAAAAGTCAAAATTGAGATAAAAATTCATAATTATGAGATAAAAAGTCGAAATTATGAGCTGCAGAATTAAACAACACAATATTTGCTTCTGAATTAAAGTTCAAGTACCTCAAACATGTGTTGCTTCTGAACAGTATCAGAGTAAATGTACTTAGTTACTTTTTAAGTAACACACACACACACACACACAGGAAGCCATGTGTGGCCTCAGTAGTTGTTTTTATGCTTCTTCTTCTCATATCTGCTGTTTAGAAAACTTTATAAAATCACCAGGTGTGTTTTTTCTAACCCTCTCTCTCTCT
>CAFUXE010001173.1:201635-223156 GCA_903364295.1 Serranus cabrilla
CACACACACACACACACACACAGCTTCACCTGTACTGTACACACATGCAACACCCTTCACACACAGCCCGGGGGAGCGTCATGCACGCAGGTAAACACACAAACACACGTGCAAATAATATAAAAATGTATAAAAGAAAAATGATGCAGCCTGATTATTTACTTCCTGATTTGAAATCAACTCCAAAGAATATTTCTTCCTCCTTTTGCTTCCTTTCTTAATTATATGAACTCTGGCTTGATGATATAAACCATTTTAACATCACACACACACACACACACACATCTCTCTCTCTCTCAGCAGCCAAATGATTGACAGCTGCAGTTGGACCTCAGGCTGCATTTCTGCAAAAGTTTAATCTGTTTCCGTTTAGTTTTTTTTTGTGCATCTTCGCCTGCAGCACCAACCGCCCAAACACACTCAGATATTTAAAAAAATAATAATAATAAAGCTGCAATTTTCGAGTGCTGAAGTGCCTTAAAACGTCCAGCAGGGGGCGACTGCACTGGTTGCAAAAAGAAGCCAAGTTGTATGTAAGTTAATAGGAAAATGATGCAACTTCTCACTTAATTTATGGTCTTAATCTTTAGTTTCAAGTCTTCTTCAGTGCAGCATGATGTTTAATTTATACGTTATGGTCCCATTTAGAGTAAAATAGACGATAAAGTAGGGCAGAGTTTAAGGTCGGGCGCTGTTGGTTTGCAGTAGATCAGTTATTTGAGGAACATTTTGGGGTCTGAGTTAGTGTTTTCCGTCCTGCAGATGCAGCAGATACAAAGAATAATATAGCTAAAGGCTAAAATCCAAAACTAGAGGCTTCAAAATTGGAGTCACAGTGACTAAATGCATTATTATTAAACAGTCTGTGGTCTGGATGCTCCCTAAAGAAACCCAGCACTGCACAAGAGAGGAAAATTGTTTCCTTTTTCCTTCTAAAACAAGTTTTTTTTTATTTTTTCAGAGAGTATTTCTGTGCCACTTTATTTTCCACAAATCCTGGAATCACACATGCTTATAAAGTCATCTGTGAATGTGTGTAATGCAGTCTTATTTTACTTTATTTTTGCATCATAATTGTCTTTATATCTCCATGGAGAGTCGTGTTATTTGTGGTAAATACGGAGGAAAAAAGACAAAAATGTCACCATTCTCACGTAAGAAATATACACTCTCATCTGGTTCTATTTCCTCTTAAATAAATATATATTCCCTTAAAAAAATCGAATTAAAATATCATCATTTTCGCTGATGACCAAAAAAAAAACAGGTGATTTAAGTTAATTAAATCATCACTTTCTCTCCACGTATAAACATTAAATTCAGATTATTTCTTTATAACCTGCTTTAAATGTGTCTGTGCTGAATTATCTGACAGTAAAATATCATTTTATCATAGAAATCAGCTCCATGAAGCTGTTAATAAACAAGTATTCACCCTGAGTGAGTTTCACACAGATTAACCTTGTAAACCTGCTCGCTGTGGAAGTGAAAGTGAAAGTTAATGGCAGGAAGTTTCCCTGAGAAGCTGCAGTAAACATCCTCCGCCCTGCTGTCATCCCGGGGCCGTAAGCATGACAAACTCCCGGGCAGCGGCGGTGCAGGGGGCCCTTGACCCCCCTTTCAGGTCCGGAGCCTTCCCAGCTGTGCTGGAGCGAGGAGGGGGGGCCCGGAGTGATCTATAGCCGGGGTCCGTCCGGCCTGGAGCGGGCCGGTCCCGGCTGAGCGCGGCGCTCCGGAGGCCCGTGTTTAGCTGCTCCAGGAAACAGGCCCTTCCTCCGCCTAAACACGCAGCGCCCCGCCGCCCGTGGCGCGCAGCAGCCGGTCCGGGAGCGGCTCCCTCCGGGGTAACTGGTAGGTCAACGGGGGCGCGCGTGAAAAGACGCGTACGCGCGCCGTGCGTAATCATAACCTGCGCGTAAAAGCGAAAACTAATATTGTTTTTAATAATTGTATTTTATAACAAAGTTAGTTAACCTTCCTGTTATGTTGCGGGTAAATTTGAAAAATCTAGATTTTTAAAAATTCTTTTTAATTATTATTAAAAGTATTTTTTCGGTGTGAATTTTTTTCTGCTTGGCTAAATAAGTGAAATCAGCAAATATGGCGAAAATGGTTCATTTCACAAATTTGCATGTAAATTTATCAAAAATTAAAAAATTTGAATTTATTTTTTTTTTAAACTCAGTTTCATGTAAAACTATTTTATTAGATATGAGGATTTGAAAAAAAGTTTTAACCTGCATTGTAAATGAAAAACGAGTGAATTATCCTCATTGAGAGGTACAGAATTAACTGCACAACATATGGATTTTAATGGTTAAAAAAAATGGAGTTAAATATGAGATATTAAAAATATTTATTAGGATTTTCTTTTCTGTTTTCTGACACTTTTGTATAATTAAACACGCCTCAGGTCAAACTTACTGCTGCTCCTGAGAAACGAACATAACAGGAGGGTTACAGAGGAAATTATTCTATTATTTATAATATTTATATTGTTTTAATTGACACACAATAACCTACCGCAGCTCTTTCTGTAGCGGATCTTGGTGCCTGAGTTCGGGGTTCATCCATCAGGCTGACAGAGGTCGTGTGAGTGGGAACTTTCTCTGCATCTCCTGAACAAATGAGCTCCTGAAACTCAGCAGAGCAGCTTCGGGGGGATTCCCCCTGCAGGCCTGCTGCACGTGCACACCGGGGATCACACACTGTACATCCGGGAACCTTCTCTTTATATCTCATGTGTCTTATTCTAAAGATGATTAGGGGGGAAATAAAAGTGTTTTTTAATGTTTAATGCATCAAAGATAAACGAGCTGGTGTTTAACTTTTTATGAGAGACGCAGAAAGCTTTTAATGTTTATTTTTTTCTTTTTGTGTGTTAAAGACAAATATTCTCTCTTGATTTAAAAGATGGTGGATTTTTATCAGTGGAAATTGAGCCAATTTTTACGATTCTCAAAGTGAAATTATTGTTTTTATGATCAGCAAAGCTATTAAAGTTTCCTATTTTCAAATTATTTCTATTTCTAAAGATTATTTTCCATTTTTATCTTTTCAAAAATCGACTGAAATTCTTAGAAAGAGTCCCAATTCTTGAAGCGTTTCCTTTAAGGACGAGTTCATTTAAATTATAATATATAAACATTTCTATCATAATAACTGTGCTGGAATGTAACGAAGTACATTTACTCAAGTAGTGCACCAATTTGAGGTATTTGTACTTGAGTATTTGTATTTTATGTAACTGCAAATATTGACAACTTAAGTTACTTTTCATGTCGAGATTTAACATGAAAAACATGATAAATTTTGCATTATTACGTCTTTTTTACATATAAATTAACCCACATAAGAGGATATTTAGAATTAGCCTCATGTTACATAAATGCATAAATAATAATAATAAATATTTGGATTATAATTCTCTGCAAGGGGCAATTTTGCATAACGAGCACTTTTACTTTTGTGCATTTTGATGCAGGACTTTCACTTGTGGAGTAATTCTGCAGTGTGGTTTTAGTACTTTTAGGGATCAGAATCTAGCCGCAGACCCGGGTCCTGGTCCTGGTCCTGGTCCTGGTCCTGGCCCTGGTCCTGGTCCTGGTCCGGGCCTGCAGTGATTGATGTCTGGAAGCCTCCGCAGGTTGTGAAGCCGCCAGGCTGGACGCTGTTTGGGAGATAGAGAGCTGATAAAGGAGCCGCTCGGTGAGAGAAAAAGGGCGCAGGGGCTCTAATGGTGCAGCGGGGGATCCGGACTGTCTGCGCCGTGATGGAGTGGTCTGTCTCCCCCCCGGAGGCACTAATGCCGCCCAGTTTATACACAGACTCGCAGGCTTCAGCTCGGGAGGAACCATCACGTGGTTCCTAGTTTATCTGGGGGAAATTACTCATCATGAAAACGCTCCACACTCCTCTTCAGCTCTGAGGAAATTAATCCCTGCGGTGTGATAAGACTAAAGAGCCTTAAAAGCTCTGCGTGGTTTTCTCATCAAATTAAGCCAACAAGCCTCTCTGTGGAAATTTCTACTTGAGTTTGAGAAACAACAGGGTGATAAATCAGCGCGCGGCGGCTGTAACGACTTGTTTCCTCCGCAGTAATAACAATGGAAGTGGAGGCTTTACGAGCCGATGCCTCCTCGCGCCGCGCAGCTCCAGTTTATTCCTCCTTCATCGAGCCACAATATGATTAAAACTAAATAACAAAACACACATCTATCACCGCGGCCTCCTCCTCTCCTCTTTATATACAAACCTCCCGGATGGAGATCATTTACTTTATTTGCATGGTTAAGAAGAAGGAGAAAAAAAAAAAAACGTTTCGCTCTCGTTTCATTTCCCACATAAATCAGGAATTCCTCTGCCGGTAAAAGTCGGTCGTTTGTCAGCGGAGTCTGGCGTGCCGGGTGACAGAAAACGAGAAACAGAAGTCCCATTAGGTAAACCATTCAACGCCACAATTTATACAGCGGGCCGGGCGCGAGCGTAAACAGAGCCGGCTGCGTCACGCGCTGTGTTTGGGGCTGTGTGTGTGTGAGAGACACAGAGGAAAAAACTCAACCAACACAGCATGAGAAAATTAGATTATTTATCTAATTATTGCATGAATTTAAATAAAAAATTTTACTACTAAATTTTGCATATTAAGCTGCTTTTATTCTGTAATAATAAAAGTGTTGGGCTGATCGTGTGTGTGGCCGCTGAGCGGACATGCACGTTACGGATCACTGAGATAGCGTCTTCCCACTCTGCTTAATGGAGCTATTACTGGCTGCAGGCCTGGGCTATCTAAACACACGCACGCGCCACTGCGCCCGTGCACGAGGGGCCTTTAAGCCGCGTGCACCGAGACGCGCGAACTTTTTTACGCACGAGCTGCAGGCGAACCGAGTCAAAAATACACTTTTTATTTTATTTTATTGCACGTGTGTTTTTATTTTTATGTACAAAAATACCTGCTTCTTTTATTATATTATTTTTGTTTTTTTTTGTTTTTTTTTAACATATAAAGATCATCTAGAGGTTTTTTTGCTCACATTATCTGTCATCTTGAAACATAAAATTATTGCACGATGAAGAAAATATTGAGACTGAAATTGAGATTTGATGTCGAGACATAGAAAATAAACCGTTAATATATTTTTTTGGGGGAAAGAACGAACAGAAAAACAATTAGATAATATTTAAAGAGACGAACTAAATGTTTGTTTTTGTGAAATTAAATTGGTTTGTTTTTTCAGAACGAATCGCACGTTGATTAAACATAAATTTGCTTTTTTACCGTTTAAGAAAATGTGTTTGTAATGTTTTTTTTTTTTTTTTTAAAGAAATAAGCAAATAAAATATATGTCACGTTAAATTTGACAACAATTAAAAATAAAACAACCAAAAAATCTGTAACGGGATCCTTTGAATTATTATTATTTTTTATTTAAAGCATTTCCTCATCACTGAAAACATATAATCAAATAAATTATAATACGAATATAAATTAAACTAAAATATTCGATTGAATGTTTTTTTTAAATGTACTATTTCGCGTTTCATGTTTTCAGCCTATAAATATATTTTACAAGTTTATTAATACAACATATTTTTTTTAAAGAATATATTTAATAGGGAATAATCTAAAATGAGCCTTTATTTGTTATTATTAATCAAAATATTTCACTCCGTAACTTTATTGAATTCTATAGTTTCATGACTTATTTTTTTTTTATATTCTTAAACTCCGCCTGCAGGTTATTTATGCCGTTAATAGTTGTTTATATTATAGATTTTTATAGAACAATAAATATATAATAATAAACTGTGTTTAGTTGCGACATGATGCGTGTTTTTAACGTTAAAACATCCTAATAAAGTTTGAGTTTTTCTCAGCTTCAAAACTGTCCGCAGCCTCCAAACACACACACACACACACACGTGCACGCTCGCACTCGCGCGCTCGTGCACGCGGAAGCGCTTGGCTGAGATTATCTCTCGTCTCTCTCCATCCAACCATCCAGAGCCGCCTGGCGCCTCCGCAGGGCCGCGACTGACAGCAGACAAGAGGTGTAGCATTTCCTATTGTTACCTCTGTTCATCACACACACACACACACACTAACACACACACACAGAGAAAGAGAGAGAGACCATCAGAGTCCTGCATGTTCTCTAAAATCCAAAAATAACAAAGAAAAGTTTTCGCCTCCAGAAAAAAAAGCACCAGAATAAAGTATAATAATAATAATAAACTCTGACACTAAAGGATTATTATGTCGTCTATAATCATTATTATAATAACCTGCTTGTTAGACTAATCTCAACCTGAATATTATAAGAAAAAAAATATTTTTATTGGCAGGTTAATGATGGAAAGAAACAAAGTACTTTGGCTTAAATACACTTGATAATATTAATTTTTATTCCATTTTATGTGAATTTTTTCTTTTGCTCAGCAACAATTCAGAAGGATGCATTTTATTTTTTTATTATATTAATTTATATAATTTAGTTACTAGTTTTTTTTTGTCGATGCAGATTGTTAATGCAAAGTATTATAAACAAATAAAATATGATGTTGATATTAATGTTGGTAGTAACAGATTACAGGTAATTGGGATTATAGAATCAGATTACAAGAAAGAGCAAAAATAATCAGCACATGTAGCTTTTTTAAGACTCAAGTTACTTCATCATCAACAACCACATTTTTCCCCAAAAAACAGCAAATTAGACGTAAAATACACGTGTTTGTTTACATGAAGTTTGCATCAGTATTTTTTAAGGGTAATTTAAATTTGACAAACTAGAAAGCTGACTTTATATAATTCATTCTATTTTTTTAATTTGAATTAAAATATTTTGAGATGTTAAAAAACAAAAAAGGTATTATTATTATTATTATTATTATTATTATTATCTAATCTTTGCTAGATTCAAAAACTAAATTATTATTATTATTATTATTATTATTATTATTATTATTATTATCTTATCTAATGTTTGCTACATTTAAAAAATGCTTTAATCAGTGAGTAGAGTCCAATAATATTGTATATTAGTTTGAAATTAACCTATTTTACATAATTAAATGAATTAATACATTTAATACTTTAAGTATATTCTAAAGCTAAATTGTTTCTACTTTTATTTTCTAAATATAGTATCTAAATATTTAAATCCAGAGAATAAAAACCTCCATTTAATTAAAGTTTTATCTTTTAAGAAAATTGTTTCCTTGTTAAGTTCCAGTCAGCAGTCTGACCTTTAACCCTAAACTGAGTTATTTAACGCTTCACACTTCTGCTGAGTTTTCACTGAAGTTTTCACAGACTTATCTCAGTTTGTGTGAGAGATAAAAGCCAAAGCAGAAGCTCTGCAGAGGTCACCGTCTCCTTCCAGCTCTGTCAGCACCACACTGAACCACCTCCTTCCTTTATCTCAGTCTGCTGCATATAAACTCACTCTGCAGGCTCCAGAACCTCAGAGGACCCAGTCATGATCCCTGAGGTTCACCCACACAGAAACGATCAATATGTGCAGCATTAAAACCCATTTTAGCTCTGATTTAAGGCTGAAAAAAGGCAAAAAGAAGCTTTAAACAACTAGTCACATCAGTGAGTATATCTTTTTTTAACTTTAAAAATGTAATGTAATGTATGGTGGATAATTTAGTAAAACAAAATGTCAAATTTCCCTTTTTATGCTTTCATGGCTGCAGATTAAAAAGAGGTAAATTCACATATTGATTGAATGCATTTGCAGCTGCTAAACCTGCACAAATACGACACAAAACATATGCAATTTCCTGAAATGCACGGCTAACAAACAGACTATTGGTGCTTTTGATTTTTTGCAGCTCTTATATGCAAATGAGCCAAAAATGAAACCAAATAAAGCTTCTCTCTCTTGCCACGTGTATGGTGGATAATTACACATATTTTAGTAAAACTTTTCCTTTTTATGCTTTCATGGCTGCAGGTTAAAAAGAGGTAAATTCACATATTGATTGCATGCATTTGCAGCTGCTCAACCTGCACAAATACCACACAAAACATATGCAATTCTCTGCATTGCACGGCTGTAACTGCACTGCCAACAAACTTGTGCAAACTTCTGCAGTATTGCCTCCTTTGTATGTAAATGAGCATCACTGCAACACAATGAAATCAAATAAAGCTTCTTTCTCTTCACATTTTAATTCCTTCTCTGAGGTTTTGGAGGAAAGTCTCTGCACCTCGTCACAGTCTGATATCAACTTCTTTTTTTTTACTTTACAGGCTTGTTTTCACTTTAATATGCGTGCAAAGGACATGCAATTCATGATCGGCTTTCAGAATCCATTTCTCTTAAATCTGCCCAAAGAAAACAACAAAATCCGTAATTTCTGCAAATTAACAACAATTACTGTTTATATCTGAGCAATAAAGACGTCTAGTGGTCGTATTTATAGTGACTCCAGCCTGTCAGGAGCAAAGGAGAATAAAATGTGTGATGCTTTTTTAAGCGACAGTTTGCAGAAGAAGAAGGAGGAAAAAAAACTTTGTCTGTTTGTTTGATTATTTCCGAACCTTAACCAAGTGTCTGTTACTGTAACCATTAGATTAAAAGCTCCCTCTCATGTTAAGACAACAACCAAGTACAAAAGCTGCAGCTTCTGTGAAGTTATGCTGCAAAACCACTAAACAGGAGGACAAAAAAACGTCCTGGTTAGTCGTTATAAAAGACAGTTTAAACAGGAAATAAATGCACGTAAATGCAGGAAGTGAAGGAGTTACGAAGGTGACGTAAGAAACGTGAGTTACGTAAAAAAACGTCACGTAAACATCGGAAGTTGTTGTAAAAGTCCATCGTTTGTTGTGTTTTGTCCGCTTGTGTCCCATATTAAACTTAACTTGTTAACTTGTAAATAAACTGAGTTTGAGTTATTTTATGAAATCAAAATAAACTACCTGGTTAGGTTTAGGAAAAGATCGTGATTGGGGTTAAAGGAAGTGTGTTTGTTAATTAAAATAATGAGTAATTAAAAGAGTCACATACCTTTCAGGCTTCAGGTTCAAATCCTTTCACTTCACCATCGAATAAAGCTGCAAAAACAAAACAAAAAGTCACTTTAAAATGAGCCACAGTCGTCTTTTGCCACATACTTTAATACATCTTTTATTCAAAATATTTCAGATCATTTAAATAAAAGTACAAATTTAAAATATTCTTAAATTATGAAGCTTATTAAACTTAAAGAACGTCTGACTACTCTAAAATTAAAGATTATTTAAGATTATTAAACATCAAAAACCAAATTTCCCCCCCCCAAAAACAACATATAGACACATTTTTATCATACAGGAGAGAGAAAATAAATTTCCCACAAAACAACTGATTATTATATAACAAAATGCTGATTCACTGAATGAAAACAACATTTGCAGGTCGACGAGGCGTCAGATCAGAAAACATTTCTACACACAGGAAGTTTTTCTGTAAAAGTTGAATTCAAGGCTTTTGGTCGTATTTATTATAAAAGTTTTCAGCTTAAAAGATATAAAAATGAATAGCACCCAAATAAGAGCTGCTGTTTTTATGAAAAGTGACATTACTTTAATATCACATTTCTGTCTTATTAAGAAGAACAAGCTGCCAGTTTATTTTGGGGGTTTACAGTTAAAGTTTTATTGTTTGACAATAGACAAGACAATTTATTTAAAAACAGACATAAAACCACATTTCATGGATGCAAAAATGTGGAGCTTTGGCTCTTTCTGTGTCCCGAACTCGTCAGAAGCTACAAAAGTAAAAAACAAAACCAGAATGTCTTGTGATAAATATTTATAATTTAAAAAATAAAGTAAAATCTCCCACTTTCTCTCAGCCAGACAAGTTTATAAATGAGTTTTTGAGAAACATCAGACGGGACTTTGTTTAAATAATTTGCACAATTAAGGAGGGAGTTAAATTGTAATCAGGTTGCACTATTTTTCCACTTGTCCAGTTGTTTGTACCTGATATGGATTGTTACTGGATTGCACCCAAGTAAATGTTTTGTGCAAAATCATCAATAAAAATAAAGCCACAAAAAAAACAGAAAATGAGTTTTGGAAAGACTTGAAAGAAAAGATACGAGTCGTCACTTTTTGTGGAGTTTCCTCTCAAAAATATGATTCATGAGCTCCAGCTGAGATCAGACGGATCTGCTCTTCCTCCTGGAAAACCTGGAAAACCCTTCAAGGACTCCTGGAAAACCCAGTTTGGAAAAACCATCCCAAAGCCCAAAGTCACTTCACTGGAGCTCAAACAGTTTGATTTTCTGGGCGCTCGGCTGGCGTCGCTGGATTTAAAGCTTATTTAAAGTGAGTGTGTGCCAGTCTAAACACCAGCCGGCCTTGTTTGGCACGTTTTTACGAGGACGCGCTGATGATGATGTAGGAAGAATCGGAGAGAGTCGCCGAGGAGTCTGCAGGGAGTCCAGCTTCCTTAGATAGAGCTGCAGCAAGCGCGGGAAATTTACTACCTGCTCCGTCTGTGAGGCGCCGAAACAGACACACAGACACACAAGACATCAGGACAGTTCATGCAAAATAAAACTCTTTGTCTGTTCTGTGCATGAAAAATGACACAAAACAAGCAGATGTGCATCATTTTGGGGGATTTTTTGTCATGCAAAACTGTGGAAAGTTCCCAAAATGAAGAGTTTAGAGCCAAACAAAACAAATGTTGATATTTGGAGGAAAACTTTGACTCTGCAGGACTAAAGAACCAGAGCAGCTTTTGTTTAATTTCAGGATATAATAATTCTGAGCTGCTTTATTCATGTTTATTTAAGTTTTTCCAATATCATTATTGTTATTTGACTTTGAATATGTTAAGGAAGTTATCAGGATTGTTAGATGCTAAATAAAACTCTTAAACCTTTAACAGTCTGTGCAAATAAAATGACACAAAACAAGCAGACGTGCATCATTTTGGTGGATTTTTTGTCATGCAAAACTGTGGAAATATCCCAGAATTCAGAGTTTCAAATGTTGATATTGAGATGAAAACTTTGACTCTGCAGGACTAAAGAACCAGAGCAGCTTTCAGAGGATGTTGGATTTGTCAGTTTCGTTTGATTTCAGGATGTAATTATTCTGTCTGAAACACCAGGAAACATCATTACCTGCTTTATTCATGTTTATTCATGTTTATTTATGTTTTTCCAATATCATTATCTTTATTTTAATACTTTATTTTAGAGGTTAAATCTTATGGAGCGGGTATTTTTCAACAGAGAAGTTCTCTTTTTTTTAATTTGTTTTTCAGACATTTTCTGTTATTTAGTCGAAGATATAGAAAGTTTTATGTCTTAACAGAACCTTTTTGTTTTATTTAGAGCACTAATAAACCCTTTTTTTTCTCATTGTGTTGATTTAAGTGACAATATTCTTTTTATTATTGATTAAAATAGGAGTTCATACTTCCACTTTACAGCAGAATAACAGGTCTAAGCTGCTAATTACCTGCTTTATTTATGCATTTAAGTTTATTTATGTTCTGCTAATATCTAGTTTTTTTAATAAACAAACTTATTTTGAAGATGAATTCTTCTGCAGTTGGCTTGTTTCACACAAACAAAGAATCTTTCTTACAGAAATGTTATATTTCCTTTTGACACAGACGGTTGTTTAGTCGAGGATATAGAAAGTTCTGGTTCTTTATGGCTCTTATTTACCTTTTTTCCTCATGTTTTTGATTTAAAATTAGTGCAAAAGTGTCAATATTCTTTTTATAAAATTCCCTCCCAGCTCAGAAATTTGAGGAAATTTGGGTCCAGGTTGAGAAATGTTAGAATATGAGGAATATAAATGATTCAAATAGACAAAAAAAGGATAAATTAAGTTTCTTTGGAGCTGAGGTCCAGGTTTTTAAAGAGAAATAAAGCCAAACAGGAAGCTTTGAAATAGGCTCTAGTGTCTCTAAACTATATAAAGTGACTGATGCTGTAAACAGCATGAACGAGCATCAAACTAATGTTACTAAAGTTGAAGAAAAATTATGAATTTCCCGCGTGTGGTTTCAGGTTTTGGTCTAAATTCTCTGATGATAAAACTAAAAACATCAGAAAAATGTTCACTGACAAACTTATTTAATCTGTTTTCTTCCATAATTTCCAATATGACAAAACAACATCTGCTGCTGCATTGTTAAACTTTCCATAGTTAAGTTTAGGCAACATTTTGGTTAAGATGACAGCAGGAACAATTTCAGAATAAAAGCATCAGTATCTGTAACGGCCTTTAAACACTGATACACTTTGATTTACTGCACATATGTTTTTATATTAAAGTTCTGTGTAAAATCTCAAACTTTATGTTCCACATCAGGACTTCTGACTTCAGCTGTTTTTATAAAAAGGATTTTATAAACACATCTTTCCGTAAGACACATGTGACATCAGTGTGAAAGAATCTTTTCTGATTAAGTTTTGGGACTTTTTAAACACGACTAAATGCTGAAATTTTTACATAAAACTTTACTTCTGTTATTCAAAAGATGAATGTTGGAAATCTTAAAACACAGAGGTCCTCAGTTAGATTTATGGGAATTTCAGGCATTTATTGGAATTAATATTCCATTATTAATTTTACTGTACACACAGAAACTAAAATATGAATAATTTTCTAATTATCCAACAGAAAAACAAACATGTAAAGAGGTGCTGGGAATAATAATAACTATTATTATTATCATTATTATTATTATTACTAATATTATTATCAGCATTTCACTCAAAAATTAACTGTGACATTTTTGTGTTTTTTTGTGTATTAATTATACATTTTTTATTGAGTTAGGTTGGCTCCATTAGCTGATTCTTGTCTGAATAATAATAATATTAATAATTTAATAATAACAAGAATTTATGGAGTAGACCCATTTTCTCTAACTGTCATATTAAAAACATTAATGTAAAATTAATCATAATAACAACAACTATAATTAGTATTATTATTGTGAATAATAATAACTAATAATAAAAATAACTAATAATAATAATAATTTTTATTATTATTGTTGTTGTTGTTGTTGTTGTTGTTCTTATAGAGCTTTTCATTCAAAAATTGTGACATTTTTATTTATTTTTTTGTGTATTAATTAAACATTTTTTGCTGATTTTTGTCTGAATAATAATATTAATAATTTAATAATTTAATAATAACAAGAATTTATGGAGCATCTTAGACCCATTTTCCCTAACTGCGATATTAAAAACATTATGTAACATTAATATTATTATTATAAACCAGGTGTGTTTTTTTAAGCAGAATATAAAAATAGATATAAATATGAAATATGAAAGATTAAACCAGACTTTTTCTCGCCCCGTCAGCCTGTCGGTCCCAAAACGGAAAGCGGAGCTGATAGCAGCAGATTAGTTTCGGGCTAAAACCGTCAGTCAGTTTTCCTGGAGGAATCTTAATTGCCCCGGGGGGCCCAGCTTATCGGCCCAGGGCGGTTATTAATACAACACCCGCGATAAAGAGCCCGGAGACACACCGAGGGCAGCTGGGCTGAGGCGGGGCTGCGGGGAGAGGACAGGAGGGTCACGGCACACACACACGGTGTGTAAAATGTTTAGATACGCGGAAGTTAACCCTTTAAATGAGACTTTTACTGGTGATTCTTTGAGCTTTTTAAGTCAAGAGTGACATATTTTAAACTCAGGCAGCCATTTAATGTCATAAAACTGGAAATTTCGGGTATTTCCGGGAGTATTTTATACTTTTTTTTGTACAGTCTGGCAGAGTTGGGTTGGAAACTTTGGAATTTCCTCTAAAATTAAGAGTTGAAATTCAAGAAACCTCAGTTTTCTCAGAGTTCACATAAGAAAAGGAAGTATTTTTCAAAATATAACTGCATTTTTCAGATCATCTGTTTGGTTATTAAGATGTCTTGAAGGCCCATGTTGTAGTAGAACCTGTGCATCTGTTTGATTAATACATTTAAACCAGGTTTTACTCCAGATTTGGATGATAAAATGCGTAATTCTTTGCCAAAACCAACCGTAGTTGTTTTGCGTAACGGTTGTGCGCGTGAGCTGATGGAAAACACCACTTTTGCTTCATCATTAACTCTCTGCATGAAGTTAAACTACCAGCTGAAGACTCTTTTATCCGCTGACCTGACCGCTGACCTTGACGCGCCACATGCTGCGCCTCTCCAAACGGATTTACGCACGAACCAGCGCGCGGACCAAGATGTCCGACTACTGCGGAATCAGCAGAACTGTGAGTAATTTAAAAAAAACATAATTATGCAAATTGGAGATATGGGTCACATGTCTGCAGGCACGGAGCAGAGCCTCTCACGTGCGCGTAAAATGGCGATTTCAGGAGAAACAAGGGGGGCAGTGAGATGATCTGACCCCCACAGTCCGAAAACAACCCCAGTACGTGAACACACGTCACGCACGCCCCACCTTCCCTCTCTCTCTCTCTTTCTCGCTCTCTTTTCCCCTTCCAGCCCACACGCACTTTCCATTTCACTCACCCCTCCCCCTGACAGCAGAGGAGGCTCAGGCGCTCCTCCGCCCCGGTCCAAACTCCACTCACAAAGCCCGGCATCATATCTGTCAGAGAGCAGACCTGCATGGACAAAACCCGGGACTAATACCTGCGTTTTCGTGCGTTTTACGGCGATGAGGGATTCCAGAGGCTTAGCGCACCTCCAATTACCAAAGCAGGGGCTATTAGGCTCAATTATTTGTTAGAGGAAGAGTGGGGAAGGAGAAGGGGGCGTGCATGTTACTCGGTGGGCTTCATTTCCTCGGTGCTGCAGAGCAGGAGCTGGATGACATGATGCTGCAAAGTCCGCTCACCTCCACGCCGTTTTCTGTCAAGGATATCCTGAAGCTGGAGCAGCAGCAGCAGCAGCAGTCCGGGTCCCTGGAGCTCCAGCACCGGGCCCACACCCAGCAGCAGCTGACCGGGTCTCCTCCTCCCCAGCAGCAGCATTTCCAAACCCCGCCGTCCTGCATGCTCGCAGGAGCCCGGGACAGCCCGTCCTTCTCGGACGGAGAGGACAACCTGGCCTACCTGAGCGCGCTGGCGGTGCGGGAGGAGGACCGAGCGGAGACCAGCCTGTCCCCGGACATGTACGTGCATCCCGGGCTGCAGGGAGCCAAGCTGGAGGCCGCCGAGCTGGAGGAGCAGAAGAGCAGTGAGTTGAAGCTGCCAGACAAAAGGCAACAAAGGGCTCCAGAAACTACAATAATATCAACCTCAGTGTGTTTTTAGTGATAAAACCAAACAGCTACAACATAAATTATTATTGTTAGCAGCTGATTTGAATGTTAAATCTCATTTTCTGTGGCTACAAAATGATTTGCATGAGAAGTGTTTAACCTGTAACCGGAGTCAAGTAGTAGAAATGTTCCCTCAGTTACTTAAGATGTAGTTTACTTTAACATAAATATAATTATCACAGCTTAATATCCACATAATAGGTTATTTCTGGTGTTATTTATAGGTGGTTTTCTTTGAGCCAAGTGGAAGCAGAAACTTGTGTTTTTGCAGCTCTTTTGTTGCAAATAATTCCAGTATTTTAAATAATATTTGGTTGTTGGATCACTTGACATTAAACCCCTTTACAGGTCAAATTATAAAGTGTGCAAAAAGTTTAATAAAGGAGACGATAAATCGGGATTGAGGGACATTTTTCAGGCCTGTTCACCTGCAGACAGCAGATAATATCCCAATAAAAAGCTATCAAATGGGGGAAGTCAGTATCAGCGCGCGCAGAGGCCTGAGACGGATCCAGTAAAGTCTGCAAATGTCAAACACTTTGTAGTGGTTCAGCTGCGCGCCTGTTATCCGCAGTCTGTTATGATGTGTGGACCATAAACCGACAATTAGTTTAAAGAGGCTTGTAAAAGAAATGACACCGCCAAGTAGCGCTAATAAACACAGTCACAGTCAGACTTCTTCCGCACAGGCTGCGAGGAATTATTCACAGTTTAAAAAATAATAATAATCAGAGTTTAAGATGTTTTTTAAGGTCAGGAAAATTTAACTAGAATGTGCCACGTTTGTATTTTTAGGGAAAACGTGTTTGTTGCACGTGTTTCCTTTAAAAAAAAAAATCCTCCCTGATGTTTTATATTTTATTGTCTCATATTATAATAATTTTAGGTTTTTTGTTGTGCCCTCTGAGGAAAAACTTTTAATTTTATAGCGTATTTTAAATTAAACAAAGGAAATGTTTGAGTGTCTCTGATTCTAGGAATTTATAAGAAATTATTTCTATTATTTAAATTATATTTACTTCGTTGCAGATTATTATAATCGGCGAGATATTTTTTTTAATGCATGCTGGAAAATAATATTTAATGTTTCGGGATTTTAAGACTCCTTATGCAACTTTCCAACCCACCCAGAGAGCTGCGGGCTGGTGTCCCGGGAGGAGGCGGCGGACAGCGGGCAGGGCGACTCGGAGCGGCCGGTGCAGAAGCAGCGCAGCCGGCGGAGACCCCGCGTGCTCTTCTCCCAGGCGCAGGTCTTCGAGCTGGAGCGGCGCTTCAAGCAGCAGCGCTACCTGTCCGCGCCGGAGCGGGAGCACCTGGCCACCACGCTCAAACTCACCTCCAACCAGGTGAAGATCTGGTTCCAGAACCGCCGCTACAAGTGCAAGCGGCAGCGGCAGGACAAGTCTCTGGAGGCGGCGGGGCAGCACCACCCTCCGCCGCCGCGCCGCGTGGCCGTGCCGGTGCTGGTCCGGGACGGGAAGCCGTGTCTGGGGGGCGCGCAGAGCTACGCGGCCGCTGCTGCAGCTGCTGCTGCTCCGTACGGATCCAACCCGTACAGTTATAACGGATACCAGGCGTACACGTACAACAGCCCCGCGTACAACTCCAACTACAGCTGCACGTACAGCAGCATCCCCGCGCTGCCGCCGTCCGGAGCCTCGAACACCTTCATGAACATGAACTTGGGGAATGTGAGCGGCCTCGGCGGCTCCCCGCAGGCCCAGACACACCAAGGGACGGCGGTCACATCCTGCCAGGGCTCCCTGCAGGGGATCCGGGCCTGGTAGCCAACAACCCACGAGCTTTTTAAAAAAGTGTGTAAACTCGGTGAAAACGCCCCAGAAAACAGTGTTGCTTATATAACGGATGCGAATTTGGATTCAGCTGAAATTTCACTCACGTTTCCGGCTTCTTTGAGTGTATTAGAGCCGAGATCAGTGCGTCAGGGCCGGGCATGGCACCCGGACAGCCTGGGAGAAATTTCATGTTGTGGTTCAAGGATTGTTGGTGCTGTTTTTGGCTCTGACTGAACACTGAGGGGACTTTATTCTCCTTATGGCTCGTTTTTTAATGTTTGTTGTTAACATGGTATATTTTTAGCCTATGGAGAGACTGAATTGCTTTAAAGTGTTTGTTTTTTTCCAACAGAGAATTGTTTTAGTCTATTTCACATCTATTCAAATAAATCAGAGACATGAGGAAAAAAGGTGCGTTTGATTCTGTATCCGGGCAGGATTTCGATTATAAAGATGCAAATAATGGCAACTGAAAGTGTATTTTTCCCCCCAAATAATGAAGAAAAAGAATAATAATAATCCAACAATTAGGATCACAGAAGTGAATCAGATGCATGGAGGCAAATTTTGCTCGCAAATGCAGTAAGGGGAGAGCTGCTGGAGGAGGCCAGGCCACAGGAACTCTTTGTCCCGGTGCCAGGCGACGTGAAAGGAGGAAGTTATTCTCCATTTGAGGTCCTTTAAAGGACGCGATTAAGCACCTAAAATACCCCCGAAGAGCGAGCTGCAGCCGGGTTAGGGAGCGAGAATAATGGCTCTTATTGGATTGTCGGACAAAAGGTGTGTGGTAGGCAGAGCCGGGCACTCAGCAAAGACAAAGGCGCACAGGGGCCGTGAGATTGACGTCCTAATATTCCCATTTGAGGGACAGGCAGCGGGTTATTCTGCGCAGAGAAGGGGACACGGAGGAAAAATGTGGTCACTTTTGTTCCCCTTCAGGAGGCTTTTTTTGTTCGCGGAGAAAAGCTCTCCGAGGTCCCCAGCCGCGAGGCTTCGGGGGCAGCCGGGCTGGAGGTGGTGGCAGCGGGGAGGCGTTTGTGTGAAAGAAGGGGGTATTATTGCTACAAGTTTCACCATTTATCCCCATGTGCAAAATGGACGGGAGAATGCTGAGGAGGAGGGAGCGAGGTTTCGTGTCCTGGAGGCTATTATTTCTAGTTTAAGGGTTTTTATTTCAGCTCAGAGCGATGTTATTCTCACAGGTAACAGTCCAAGCCTGCAGGAAAAAACACGGCAGCGATCCTGTGATGAACACACAGAGAGAAATGTTACAAATAGTGCAAGAAAAACTGGAATAATAACCGCAATTTCACTGCGTCAGTGTGTCAAAGGTCATTATTACGCACCACGGAAGTCCTGACAGGGATATTATAGTGATTCAATAAGTTAAATGAACCAAAACTAAAAGATATATGTATTTTATGATCGATTTAAGCTTAGATTACTGTTCAAAAATGCTCGAGTCACTTAGAAAATTAATAGATATCATCTGCAGAGCCAAAAATTGCGAAAATTTAATTGGTTTCAGCTTCACAATTTTGGAGAATTTGCTGCTTTTTGTCAGTTTGATATGTTTGTAAATTGAGCTTTTTTTCGGACAAAATAATCCAGTTTAATACTCTGGTTTATGAGTATTTTTCGCTATTTTCCAAACTGAGTTATTACTGATTATTGGAAAAACAAACAATAAGAAATTAGAGCAAACCCTGCTTTGTTTTTTTAAATGTCTCAAGTTTCTTTCCGCCTAATTGGCGCCGTTAATTAGCCATTACGCACAAATAAGGGCTAAAAAAAATGACATGCTGGGGTCATTTTCAGACCAAATTAGTCTCCAAGCTTTGTTTTCTCGTTTATGGCACAAAAACCTGCCAATTTATTTGCCGGAATAAATCTTCAGAATAAAAAGTTGTATGAAACTGAGGGAGCGAAAGCATCAATTGCTGTTTTTCTCTGCGCGTAATTGTCCCTCCGGCCCTGAGAACAGTTGTTTCCCATTCTTGTGTAATTACAGCCACACTCGTGTCCTAATGTGAGACAGCAGCTAAGACTGAGGACAAACAGCGGGAGACACATTTACTAAAACAGCTCCCACAGGAAGCTCGTTTATAGCGATTCATCAGGAGTGAAGTGGAGCAGCTCTGGTGACGGACAGCAGTTCAGCAGAGACTCAGATTAATAAATGGGGGAAGAAAAGCGTCTAATAAATTATCCTGATGTTTCATTTCAACATGAGTTATTATTTCCTGACTCCCAAAATAAATACGCGCATTTTCCGCCTCAAATAAAACGCCAATAAACGTCGTTTTTTTTAATTTTTTAAATCGCCGATCAGTGCCAGACAGTCTGTCTCTGGCTCAGATTGAGATCTGTCAGTCCGAGCTGTTAACCAGCTGATCTCCTGTTTGGGACAAAACAAACTCAGAGTTTCACCGCACTGCTGCGGACTAATGGGGATTAATTGGGAGGTAAACAGAGAGCAGATAAGCCGCAGCGCCCCGAGGTGCCGTCCGGCCGCAGGACAGAGACTGATGGAGGCAAATAAAGACGAGACACACAGGCGTCCGGAGGTAAACACCGCAACCTGCCGAGCGGGCCGGACACACATAATAATAATAATAATAATAATAATAATAATAATAATAATAATAAGCTACTTTTTGGCTCAATAATAAAACCATATTATTATTTTAAATTTGATATATAAATTATGAATTTTGTAGGGACTTTTTTTCTATTTTGTAAAATACATAAATAAAAATTAATGTACGTCTTAATAAATCTGGCGTAATCTATATTTAAAATAAATAAATAAATGTTTTTACGCCACAGCTATCAGTAACATCCTCAAAGGTTGCACCGGAAATACAAAAATAAAATAAAAAATAAAGAAATATAACATTATTTCCAACAATATTTCAAACTACAACCTTAAAAAACTTAAACTTTTAAAAAATATATATTTTAAAAGTCAGTATTTGTTTTTGAAGGACTGTGTTATAGTTTAAATACATTTTTAAATACAAGTGTTCCTGTTATTATATCCACAGACTCAATGCCAGGTAAAAAAAAAACAATTTGTTCTTAATAACTTTCCTGGTTAAATAAAATGTTTATGTTAAAAAATCTAAAAATGTATTTTACACTTCCTGACCTTCTGGAGATGTTATTAGTATTTTAACTCGTTCTACTATTATCATTATTATTATTATTATTATTACTTGTATTGTAAGTTATGCTATTGGACTAATATCTAAGCAGTCATTTTAATGGAGGTAATCTTATTTTTTTTAAACTATTTTATCATCATTATGTTCTATAAATTATCATACATTTCATGTAATAAATATTAACTATTTACACAATATTTCCCTCTAAGTAGAAATGAGCAGAAAATGGAAGTAAAGTGGCTCAAAGTTGAACTTTCCAGCCCTGCTGATGAAGTTTTTCTTCTGCACTAATCTCACCTGAAGGCCATTTATTCCTACAAACCTGCGTCAGTTTTGTATTATTTGCTTCGTCTGTTTACACGGCAGCCAACAGCTAAACCGCAGCTGCTGTGTGACTCCATCAAACACACACCAGTCATCACACACAGAGAACTGTGTGTGTGTGTGTGTGTGTGTATCAACATGTTTGGTCTTATTACTGTGATTTGTTGAATCAGTCTTAGATTGTTTTCAGGTTGAATTTCTGCACAAAGATGTGAGTTTATTTACACTTTATGCATTTTAACAGAAGAAAATCTGTGTTTCTCTTCACTTTGAGGTTATTTCCAGGTGTTCATCATTCATTTAAAAATATTTTAATATGTCAACAACGTTTAAAACTTTTGTGTGCATTAAATACTCACAAACCATCAGCACTAATCCTGACCTGATGAAGACGCTGATCTTCATATTATTGGATTTCCCACTAAAAAAAATGGAGTAAAACAGTTCAAAAATTCTTATAAAAAGGATTAAAGTCAGAGTTTGGAATATTTCCTCATTCATATTGCAAAGTGTATTAAAAAAAAGGAACAAATTAAATAGTATTTACTAATAAAATAATTATATTCATGATGTAAAATCAATAAATCAATTAAACTCTATTTGTACAGAACCTTTCAGCTAATAAGACAAAAGAAAATAATAATAAAAAGAACCAAAAAAATTAATACAAATTAAAATTACAATTTGACTATTAGACCAATACACATAGAATAAATCAGAAAATATGTAATGAAATGGTTTTTAAGGTTTAATAAAATACTAGAAAATAAAAAAATAATTAAAAAAATAACAATAAGAAGAAAAAAAATTAAACATGGATTTTGATTCAACTGTTTATATTTTTAAATGCATCATCAAAACCAATAAATAATATATTTTGTGGAACATTGTAGAAAATCCAGAGTAAAATTCTTGAAGTTATCAGTTAAAAGTTTTACCCGAACATGTTTTATTGTATTAAACTAACTCA
>CAFUXE010001173.1:226354-243846 GCA_903364295.1 Serranus cabrilla
AGGAGGTGCAGTGGTTGCTCTCATGATTGGTCATTAAGGAGCAGCACTCCTCCCAGCAGAGGAGGATCAGTGAGCGGCGACAGGCCCGGACAGGCTCACGGAGCTCACAGCAGAGCCGCCTCAGCGTGCACATTACAGTATTACTGCTGCTGCAGCTACAGTCACTCCTCATACTAATAATGCTATGTTTGCTGCTGCACACTGCTACTGTTTTGGAGAAGCTGCTGCAGAGCCCCGGGGCAGAAATGAGCATCATGTACAATCACTCTATGCAAAAAATAATCCCTGAAGTTGAATTTAGGAATATGCACCACTGCAAAACGGACTCTTTCTCGAGGACTTGCCTGTGTGGGCATTAAAACAGCTGCACTGTGGGGACATGTTGCTTCAAGCAGCCGTGAGACATAAAATACAATCCAGGAAGTCCAGTTTGAGAACAGAGCCGTGCTGCAGGTTTAAGGAGGCCACAACACAAGTTTACAACTTTGCAAAGTCAGCATGATGGGAACTATTTGTGAGGAAAACAGTATAAATACAAAGTTCAGTTTATAAAAGTGATTGCACGTACCTGATCAGCCTCTTCAGGGGAAGATGTTGCTCTGCAGCAGAGAGTTGGTCCTGGTTTAAACTTGCTGCAGGGCTCCTTAGGTGGCACAATCTCTGCATCTCCAGACGGGCTGTAAAAATCCAAAAAATGACATTACCATATGAACAAAACTGCATTTCTAATTCAATTTAAAGATGTTTTCTCCCAGTCTAAAACACGTCTAAAAGAGACTGTTCAACCACAGAATAACACCTCATTTATCAGTTGTACGGCTAACTAAGACACGTGTATGTTAGCATTTAGTGGCGCCCTCTAGTGGCCTCAGTAATAATGGAAGATAACAAGGCGGAAGTGTGGAAACGTAACATAACACAGGAAAAGCTCCCTAAACACGTATTTTGGGTCGAACAAACAAACATAGGACAGTGAAAACAAAAGTAAAATGTTATTTGAAGTAACGCAACCGATCTTGCGCATCACATTTTTACGTCTTTAACAATATTTTGTGACGCCTCTCCATGCACCAAAACAATGTAACAGTGGCTGTTTCACAACTTCATCAATGCATTAAAAACACGACCGTTATGTTTATGTATGAGGATGTGGAAATCTCCTGCAACCAGTAAAGACGCCATTTTTTAGCGTGACATGATCACGCCTGCATGCTAGCTGCAGAAGGAATTAGAAGTAGGTTTAATTCACGAGAAAACTTCATCACAGGAAGAGTTGTAATGGGTTTTGAACATGTCGTATTGTTCGGTGAGCTGCCAAAACTGATAAAATGTACCTAAAACAATCACCATTACTCCATCCTCTAATGTCATACTTCAAGGGCAAAATAAAGATGAATTCCTGTGAGAAAGTTGTCTTTTTTGCTAGCTAGTTTTCTTCCTGATTGCAGTGTTCTTATCGTCCGTTTTTTGCAACCAACATGCACAATTTGTCAACGTTTATATACAAATAATTGGTCTGTAGGTTGTATTTCAGGGAAGGAACAAATTCCATATAAGGTCATATGATTTGGAGGGTCTGTTGAGTTTAAAATGTGATTTCAAACCAAACAGAACTGGTTTTATACGTATATAACATTACATTAAAAATAAAATATGGGTGAAAGTCCATCCACTCTGACCTTTCCTGTGCAGATTTACAAACTAATACAAAAAATATTCCGTCAAAGCAGAATTTATGGTGCAGTCTTTTTTTTTAGAGACCAGGCTGGACAATTACTGCAAAATCATTTAGTTGTAATGTACAAATGACATCACTAGACTTCACTGGAGGAGATAATAATGATAATAATTCACGTGACCCTGCTCTGACCTATCAGTAAGCCATCTTGACAGAGCTGAACTCTGCGTTGAGCGACGAGCCGGAGAGTTCAAAATGGAGAAATCTTATCTTATTAGCTGCGTTGCACCATCCACTTGTATTTTATCTCCTCTGTCAGAGCATAAAGAGCGATGCTCTGCAGACTTTTATGAGACAGGAGTTTCATAACACAGCCGCGCAGTCGAAGCCACGACGCAGTGATTCCATTAAATTGGCACAAAAATGATGGTGCTGAGTCGGCCAAACCGAGCCTTAAAATGGTCATTTTTCATCCGTCCAATGACGTATTTTGTGGTGTGTAATGAGCCTCACAGGATGACTGGTCCATTTCTGTTTCCTACATCTCGGACTGCACTAATAAACTGTCAAATTTAAAGATATTATGGTGACTAAATACCATAAATCAGCTGTAGGTGTAATGATCTCTGTGGATCGCAGACTGTGGGAGTTTGGCTCTCCAATGAGATATCCACCAATTGAAAAAGTGACACCTTGAAGCTTTAGTGTAAAGTGCTCTTCAGAGGCTGCACAGTGTCACAGCTCTCATGTAACGCTCACTGACGTCAGCGTAATAGATTTTGCAACCAACGTGGATGTTTGGAAATGTCTCTTTAACTGGTTTCCCGTGTCCCGGGATGGGAGACGGGAGGGAGGCGAGCCAAGAGAACGGCCTCGGCTCGTCCATCAACCAGAGATATCTAAATATTTATCCTGTGATCCACATTTATCCGTTCACTGGTGCAGCTTTCTGGGTCAAAAACGTTATGTTTCTGGGAAGATACACGAGTATACAGTGTTTATCTAATGCTACCCACTGAGATTTATCCTGAACTGTCAGGGTTTACAATAACACACATAAATTGTGGTGCGCGTCTCACTGAAAATCATTAGAATTGTTAATTTGAGTCTTGCACCAGCTGGGAAAGTCTGTGCAGGAGAATGAGTAACGCTTTGGTTTCCATCAGCAGCTGACAGCCAGGTGCTCCTGAGCAAGGCACTGCACACAGAGCTGAGGAAGCAACGGGGGAAACTCTTGTAATTGCATGATTTTAAACAAAGAAAACCAGAAAGGTGCACTCAGCGGGGTGCAGATCTCAGAAACTAGTGGAATCTATTTGCAGTTTGGTGATGCTATAGGCCAATTCTTTGCTGTATGAATGAATGGTCCATAGTTTGACCCAAACTTCACTGAGAAAACAAGCATTTTAAACATGGTTTGCTTACCGTCTTGCAGACAGAAGCATGAATTCAGACTTTTTACACATCTGCATCCTGTAATAGCTACTTGACATCCATTTGATCCAATTAAGTCACAGCAAAACCAGTTAATTTTATATCTATACCACCAGTGGCAACCTAGCGAAGTTCACCAAGCTCTGTGCTTCTCTGGATGATATTATTAACCCAGAACTTGACTGCTTTTGGTTTGGTGGTTATTTAGGTAGTTTATGATGGAAAGTAATGGCACATCTCTCATAAGTAAAATTGATAAACACAACTGTGATCCTATAGTCAAACACACAACATTTTGTCAAACTTGCAGGGCGCCAAAACAAATGCAAGAGGTTCTGCAGTGCACAAGCAGCATAGGACAAAATGTGGCTTTCAACAGACGAGATAAGGCTTGTTTTTAGCTTAACTGACTGCTAGAAATGCTTTCGCTATGTAACTGATGCAGTTGTTGATGCAGCCAAATCTCCGACCTAAACGACAGAGTAGACCGTTTGTCAATACCAACCATAACGGATCATATGAGCGTTTGTCAAAAGCGGCTCGCGGCTCGGCGGAGTGTTCTAAAAATAGCACACACGTCATTATACAAACACGTGCGGTTCGCGGTTGTAAAAAATAAATCAAAAAATTAAATTAATTTTTTTTTTTAAAAAAGCTGCAGTTTCTGTTAATTTATGCTACAACACTGCTGAGTGTGCTAGGTTTAGGGCAAAACACTTCCTGGTTAGACGTTATAAATAACGTACCATTTAAACACTAAAACAAATGTACGTCAATGCTGACAGTTAAGTAGTTATGACGATGACGTGACGACCGGAAGTTATGTAAAAAACTTACTTTTCCTTGATCTCCTGGGTGAAAGTCCACTGTTTTGTTGACCGATCCGCCCCGAGTGCGACAGACGTCAGTTAAACTCCACATCATTACTGCTACGTCAGCAAGATGGCGGCGGAGAACGAACTATAACGTAAATATGAGTCGTATTTTGCTGCCTGTACAAACACCCTATACTGACGATTTCATGGTCCCTACCAGCCAGTGCTGCCTTGCCCAAAAATGCTATATTAGAAAGATTTTATTAACATAACCTCAACCAACCTCACCCGCAATCAGTGATGATATAAAACAGGTTTATCAAAAATCACCGCACACTTAACTGATCCCTGACAGGCATAAATGTGCAAAAGAAATTCGACTGATTGATGCAGAAGTATGAGAGATTAGCTGCAAACTTCCAGATACACACACAGTGACTGACTGGGCCTCGGTCCATGAGGGCGCGGCGCAGAAACCATCTCAAGGCACTCAAGTGGGGGGTTAACGATAAAAAGCCTTTAGTAAATATGGGCTTATACAAACATGTAGGCACTCTAAGAAGGCCGTGTGCTCTCATGTTGTGCTGCTGTATTTTTTTTATGTAAGCTCATACTGATTAACGGGCGAGTTTAGTGCCTGGATTTTAATGCCACACCCTGTTTATGGATAGGTTTCTTAAGACGTTTTTTTAATGCATAACAATTGGCAAACTAATACAAAATTATGTTGTTATACAAATCATATCATAAATGCATGCAGACATTTTTTTAATTTCTGTTACATTTAATGGCTTATTAATGAATTTATATTATTTTTTACTAATTTTAGCAGCTTCTGTCCTCTACAGTTTCCTGCCAGTGTGGCTAAAAATCAAACAACTCATATTTAGAGACGTAAAAATGCTTCGAGGAAAATGTCTCTAGCCACTGAAAATACATTTGTGCAATAAAATATGCACAAAGTGTGCAAAATGCATGATGTTTTTTTAACGCTAAGAGGTCGTTTACTATGCAGTGTAGTTTATCACTGAAGGGGAAAACACATTTATCATCCTCAGGGGGTTTCAGGGTTTGTTCCTCTGGAGTGATCAGCTGTGTGTGGGGGCACCAACGCTGCCAAACTGCTCATCTGAATTATGATTAATGCTGTTTGTACTGATCCTTACAGTTATATGAAGAGTAGCTCGGTGTATATTTGCGTGACCTGCAGGCGGAGCGTCACCGATGGAGAGATTAGAAACTTATCCCACATTTGAACACCAAAGACAAACCATTTATCACGTGAAGAGGGTGGCAGGGGAGCGTGTTGGTCCAAACCTCGTCTTCTCCTGTGTGATCGCTGCATGTCGCTTCATTCGTCTTCCACACACACACACACACACGCCTGGTGTTGACCTTGGCCCTGAGCAGACCTGCTGCCATGCGCCCTGCAGACGAGGGCACGACCTCACTTGCCAAAGACCTTCCTGTCCGACTAAACGGATCGCCTTACAGAGCAGAGACGCTGAAAAGGAACAACAGTGGGGAGAGAAAAGAGAGATGTGGCAGGTGGGGGTGAAGTCAGACGACAGACGAGATGAAAGACAACATTTTAGCTTGTAGGCCGCGGGGAGTGACAACAAACACGGGGCCTCGAGTGAAACAGGATCCGCAGCAGAGGGAAGGTGGAGGAGCTGCTGTCTGTCACTCCGCCTGTCAGCTTTCAACCCGGAAGGAGGAGATTTTAATCTGCACACAAACCTGCAACATCCAGTTTGTCTACGGACGCCTGAGGACACAAAGTTAGTATTTTTAATCTCACTGAGCAAGTTAACAAGGTCATGAAAGTAATTTGTGATTAAAAGAATATTTTTTATGTCAAGATTATAATCAGGTTAAGTCTAAACTGAGTCTGGGAATTTATTTCACAGAAGATATTAAATATAGTTTTGTTATAGGAAAAAAAAAAATGATTATTCTTGTTATTGATGAACATATAATTTATTTTATGCATTAATTTATTGTTGATTTTGTCTCTAAAATTATTTAAGTTGAAATATATATTTTCAAATTAATTAATTTGAAAATGTATTTAACAATAAAAAAATTAATGCAAAAATAAATTTAAATAACTACATAAAATAAAATAAATACAAAAGCTTAATTAAATAAATTGGCTATTTAAAACAGAAATATCTATTTATGTTACCATTTATCAATTAATTAATGCCGAAAATGTAAAAATGGTACATTTAATGGCATATTAATTAATTTATCAAGCTATTTATTTATTTAGTCATTTATTTATAATTAATTAATTTTGGGAGCTTCTGTCCTCAAACTCATGTTTAAAAACAAAATAAAAGGTTATAGAAAACAGTTTATATTAATGTATATTCACTTATGTAATAAAATTATAATAACAAACAGGAAATACAAACATTTAAGAAGTTGGAATCAGCATTTTTGCTTGATAAATACTTTTAAAAAAATCAGGGTTCCAAACCATTTTTCAAAGTCAAATTTAAAGACTTTCAAGCAAATTCAAGGTGCATTTTCAAGCTTTTCCAGCACTTTTATAAGCAGATTATTGCATCTTATATTATCTAAACTTCAAGCAGTGTCAGACCTTGATAACACCACAGTAAAATCTGATGTTTTCAAGGATTTCCATCAACTGTAGGAACCCTGATAGTGCTTTCCATTGCCAGTAAATTAATTAAGGTATCATTATTATCCAAAATAATCAAAATTTAAAAAACCTCCTGTTACCTGTGGGGCTTCTGTTCCCACCAACATTTCCTGCCTCGAGCAAAACAAAGGTTGTATTATCAGTGGAATCAGCTGTAAGTAATCATGTAAAAGTTCAGTTTTTCTCATTGCTGTGAGTTATTTTAACTGTGCTGAGGGTTAGTGACGGGCTGCCTGTAACAGCGCCCCCTGCTGGCTGGTTCACTGTGTGCAGGCTGTTCAAACTGCAGAATATTCACTATCAGGGCCAAGTGTCAAGTGTTCACAATCTTTTGTGCTGAAATAAGTCAAAAAGTCCAAAGTACTGCAAGTCATCAAGTGTCCAATTAGACTTATAATTTATTTTTTAATTAAACATTTTGTTTTTGTACAGCTGCTTTACCAAATGTTTAAGAATTTGAAACTTTGACGTCCTGTTTTGAGTATAAAAAGGGATTTCTAGATTGGTTTTCCTTATATTGTGTTAAAAGAAAACTATTTTATTAAGTAAAATATATATTTTATTTTAGCTACTGTTCAATAATTTTGTCCATTAAATAAAAAACTGAACAGCAAAAAAGGGTCGACTTTAAATCAAGAAACTTGGTTGAATAATATTTATACAATTTTGTCAGCTGATCGATGATTTGATTTAAATGACAGATCTTTAAAACTAAATCTCTCCACTCAAAAATAAACAAAGCATCACTTTAAATCTTGTATTTGCCAGATTTTGTCCAATTTTTCTTGTAAATATTGTTGACATTTAAAGATTATTTTAAGTGATAGATCGGGACAGGCAGACCGAGCCCAAAATAATCCATTTATTTCGATATTAAATAAGTTTAGAAGCTGGAGCTGGGTCATAATCTGCATTTATGATTAATTTAATTGTTAATTTATTAAAATAAAGTGTCAATTAATCAGCTAATTGTCTTCAGGTTTGAATACTTTTTAAACAGCTCAGCTCTGATCTCAACTCAGTCATTTCTAACAATAAATTTGTCAATTTTGTGATATTAAATGTGTTTTTTAGGGGCTAAATTAATACATTTGTACAGAGTTTTAACAACTTTTTAGTGGAGATCAATCTTAAACATGACATTGGGAACTTAAAAAAGTTACAAGAAGTGCAATTAAACCAACCGTGGTGATTCTGTGCAGTAAAAACTGTGAATTGAAGAAGCTGTTGTGCCCCAGGAGAAAAAAAAGTCCAATGAGTGAGAAGAAAGAAAAGGAGAGAAAAGAAAGACAAGCACACGTGTGTCATTTCTCTCAGCGCTCGGAGAGCCAGCACCAAGAGAAGACCCTGCTTCTGCGAGGAGCTGCCATAGCGAGTTTATTTACAATTCACAAAATACAGGTGTCGCTCTCAGTGTTCAAGCGTTTCACATTAGTGTCGTCATCTGACAAACCGCGAGCTCGCCCCGTTTCTCTCTCTGCTCTCAGTCTTTGGTTTCCCAATCATGACACGTGGCTTCACATGAGCAACACTCCTACAATCATTTAAATACTTGTTTTATTTTTTCCTTCCCCTACACGTTACGTCTCCATTTAAAATAATCCAGGTTTCCCGTTTTTTTTCCTGCTACCTTCCTGGGGAGGAATTTGTAAGCTTTCTACAAAAACCTGAATTTTTACAGCGTAGTCTTGATAAAACTTCTGTTTCATATTTGTATGGTTCAACATACAGGTTAGCGTCAAAACGTAGCTGGTTAGAGAGTCTGGGTTTATCTAGATTTGTCCATATTTATATTTATATATATATATATATATTTTATGTACAATTTAATCCTCTTTTATGGCTTCATAACCCAAAATACATCTCTATCCGAGGATCTCTTTGTAATAGTTGTGCGCTGGATGTATGGCGGCTAACTGAAGGCATGTGTACAAGTAATGAAACTTTATTCTGAGTACTTTTTCTACTAAAAATGATAAAGAAGTTGCTAGTAAGTGCTAGGATGCTGTGCGTTTTCAAGAAACTAAACTAAACAGAAAAGTTTCTGAGGTGGACACTCGCGCGGTTTTCTTCAGTCTGTCATTCTTGATCCTAAACTTTATATATATGCATTAAAAAACAAGATCCTTAGTTCATAAACACGAGGAAATCTCTTTTCGATGCATCTGTTTTAGGACAAAAATCTAATGTACCAACATGAAGTCTCCACCCAGAAACAATCCTTCCCATGTGCGTGATTTGAAAGCACCCGGTGCAAAGATACCGACGTGATAACATGAAACCGTTAATGCAACAACCTCTTTCATATCGTCCTTCAAAGAAACGTTACTGTGGTGTGATGATAACCAGAAGAAAAACCTCAGAAACTGACCCACCTTTCCTTTGAAGGACAACACAAAGGGGCAGTTAGGCTGTGAAGAGATCCAATCCTAAAACCCATCCAGTCACTGTAACACACACACTCATACAGCCGGTGTTTCTTTTTTAATCCAAAACTAAATCTGACTCTCAAAAAAAATAAGTTACAGGCTGTGTGTCGCCCACATGACTGAGGATAACTTCATGTGATTCTTGTTTTAGTTAAAATAAACTGTCTTCCCTCCTCAGTTCACCTGTTTCTCCCTCACTGAGCCTTTGAGCTGAGCGCCCCCTTGTGGTCAGCAGGTGTTATGGTGGTAATACTCTCCAAGAGAGGGAAGTTAACCCGCTCTCTGATTCAGTCCTTTAGTTCTTGGATAGGGATTCATTTCTGTTTTGGCTCAAACACACTGTGAAGTTAAAGTGCTGACTTTCCCGTCAGTGTAGGATTTCTAGCCCTTTTTATCCTTTTACGGGGTTGTGTATAAAAATGCTACAATTTCTACACAAGCAAACACCTTCAAATTAAAGCTCAAAGTCAGAACTTTAACGTCTCAGTTGTGTTTTTTGAGCAAAACAAAAATCTGCCCTGGGGGTTTTTGAGGGGAAGTGAGGATTTGTTCGTTCAAACGGCCGAATTTTACAGTCAGTGACCCTCCGTGAATGTTCAGCTTTTTGAAAGCCAATTCAGGGAGTTTATCGAGTGGAAAACTAAAATAAAAAGCATCAGAGTTTAGTGGGAGAGTTTAGGGAGTCTGGACTTTGCGTCAGCCTTTTCAAAGCCCTTTTCTTACCGATGGGTTTGATGTTGTCAACCCCCACATCTAATAATAACATAATGAAGACGAGCTTCCTCCTATCAGCTGTACGTGTCCTCGCCTGCTATGAAATACACCAGACCGTCTCAGTAAACGAAACAAGAGTTGACTTTTAGCTCCAAGAATCTAAGACTCTGGAGCTCGCCAACCCTCAGATTTAGTGATCAATACCGATAGCCGTGATCGTTAAACCTTTGCGTTAGATACCCAGCCGTACTGCTGCGGGGTTATTTGTCGGCGTCCCGATCTCCGCGCAGCCGTCTCTCGTGCTGCCGCTTGGTGATGATGTATTTGAAGAACTCGTAGACGGACCAGCTGATGGCCGTGGAGGGCATCTGGTAGATGATGCGGGCTTGGACGCCTTTGAAGAAAGCCGGCATGCCGCCCATCCTGTACACAGTCCGAAACGCTTCACCCAGACCAGAGATGTGGCGGCTGCCCGGGCCGGCGGCGGCGGCGGCTCCCACCGCTCCGGCCGCCGTCGCTGCGTCAGCCTGGATCACGTGAATGGCCTGAGCCTCCTGCGTGTTCAGGAGAGTCTTGCAGACGTCGAGGGGAGTGGTGGCGGCGGCGGCAATGGCGCCAGCCAGCGCGCCCGACACCACGTGGGAGGAGGGGTTGTACTGTCTGTGGGGGTTCAGGAGCTCCTGCAGGTACTCGTACGTCATGAAGTGCAGCGCCTGGAAGGGCACGTTCATGGTCAGCTGGGTGGTGTAGCTGCGGTAGAACGCGGCCGGGCCGTCGTGCCTCAGCAACGACCCCACGCAGTCCAGCACGCCGCGGTACGGAGAGTTGAACATCTGCATTCGCTGTTTCACAACTGAAGGGGGGAGAGAAGGGGAAATATTTTACAGGATTTCTCAATTAAACAGGGAACTGAAAAGAGGAAGAGGAAAGCAAGAACACTACTACAGAAGGAAGGAGGGAAACCTCACTTTCTGCTACAGTTACTGGTTATATGTGGGACAAAAGTTCCAAAAATACATTTAGCAGAATTATTAAAATCCTAATGCAAGGAATAACAACATGGCATCTCCATCAGTCAAGCTAATCAAGCTACATCCTGTACAGAGTTGCTGGGGCTGGTTTTATTATGTAAAATCCTTAAAATCCTCTTAGAAATATAAAGTTTACCATAAAATATGATATAAAGGAAGACAGGCCAAAAAGGTGTATGTTTGATTAGTTATATGTCAGAAAATTATGATTAAACATAAAAAACATCCTTGCTTTTTAATGAATACATCATCCAAAGTGATTAGTTCACTTATACTGGTTTGCTGCAGTGACACCGCTGTGTCTGCAGCTCCACCAAGTGTCCTGATAGCAGAATAACACCATCTGAGGGATTTTCTATAAGGGCCTCTGCACGAGATTGAGAACTATATCTATATATAGGTCCAGTGAGTCACAGCGCAGAATATGCAGAGCAGGTGAGCTGACATAAGCAGAGAAGGGAGGTTTTACCTTCGGCTGGGTTCATGATGGCGTCGTGCAGCACTGTGGCCATGCAGCCCGCCACTCCTGCAGGACAAAGTGAAGAGGAAGTTAAAGCCTCCACCACAACAAGGGCATTCATATATATTTACGTTAAATGTATGCAGTTAAATTATCATTAATCAGTGTGTTTGCAGGCATCTTACCATTTGCAAAGTGGCTGTTGGCTCCGGGATGAATGGCGTCACTGAGTGAGAACTTGATCTTTTCATAGCAGGCAAAGTACAGAGCGTGAGCAGGCCCCGCCCCCACCGCCAGCACATTCACACCTCTGATTGGCCGCCACACGCCCTCCGTTCGTACAATCTGCCGCAGGGCGTCCATCACGTTCCTGTAGCGCGCTCCGGGCTCTGGCTGCAGGCTCTGCATTCTAGTCTGGAGACAGATATAACTGATTAGATATAATTCAAAGTATTTTCATAGATAGCGAGTGGTTTTTGAAGATGATAACATAGCAACAAATAATCACTATCAGTTGTTCAAAGTTCAGGAGGTCAACTGTGAATACTTGGGCAACCACATGACTGTTCATGTAAGAGGAAACTGAAGGCAAAACCAGCTTGGATAAGTATGACTTTGTGTCCCTGCAGCATCTGGGGACTAAATCACACTAAATTCAGCCCATGTTCATTTCTTCACTTGAAACTTTAGAGAGACACTTCTGCAGTCAAAGCCGTCGACCACAGACCACAAACGAGAGCAGAGCGTGCTGAACACAGCCAGGAAGTGGTGCATAACAAAACACACAGCTGACCACTTCCAGCTTAGATAAGCCTTACTGTTTGCTAATACACAAGGGCCATCATTGAATTCATGCAGAAACGGACTGAATACCAGAGCAGTGAACTAAATTCCAAGGCTCCAGACCAAAATGTCGTAATCTTCAAACTTTCCATAACATGCTTGAATAAGTGACCTGCTCCTGCCTCCACCCTCCCATCAGGGGTAAATATTTACAGCAGAGGGAGCGCGGCTGCCTCCTGGAGGCGGCGTGGACTTTCCTGCTCCCTGTTTCTGGGAAATGGTAACTCACATGGAATGTGCCCAGTCATCCACAATATGAGCAGTGTATTCAAGTCTGGTGGGGCTTTTTGGGCTTTTTCTTTGTTTTCAGATGCCAAGTGGCCCGACTGCTTAATCCAGCTCGACCAAAAACAGAATCAGGTGTCCGTGGACAGAAAAACAATGGCTAGCTCTGTGTTCATGTCATTTTTTCACATGGTACCTTGACGTGTACGTTATTAAGAGCCGGGGGAAGTACAGCAGTTGACAAATGGTGCTATTTTAAAGCTGCACATGCCGAGACATAAAACTCATGAGGACCTCAGTCACGCAAACAACAGCTAAGAGGCAGTTGGAGCCAATGATTCACTCATGTGACATATGGCGTTATGCATTACTAATTGCTATAGGGAAGAGAAGGAAGGCATCTCAATGTATGTAGCACTTGACATTTTGACTGCAAAAACTGAACAAAGCCTTTCCCCTCTGGTAGCTGTGGTGATTGTGATGCCTTTGTAATGTACTATGCATTGTCCACAAGTCATCTCGTCATGTACTTATATTTCAGTTACAGTCATATTGCATGTTGGACGTCTATTTGTCTCTTGTTCAGTTTGCCTCTGGCCTGTCGAGGGACTGATCTTGGACCTGGCAGTGACAGCAGCCTCGGACATTGCTTAGTAACAAAAGATTTAATTGGATGACAAAGGAGTAATACTGGTGACATCAACCATCCACCAGCATGGAGAGCTATGTTTGTGTTCAAGCTGGTATAGAAACCTAAGAAGTGAAACAGATTTCATTCATCTAGTAGCTGGCATTACAAATATAGTACACGTTTAATCATTTTAATCTTTTTAATTCCTTCTCTTTATCATTATTCTTGTCGTCGTAGCTGCAAATGTTTGTTTTGAGTTTTGTGTATTTTTTTGCAGTATGAAAAAATAACTATCATATAGCAAGACAATCAGTCACAATATGCAAAATTTGCTTTGCCAACTGTCAATCAGACTGTTACAATAGGCAACACACATTTCTGCAAGGAAACTGGTCAGACATTTACGTGTGTTTACAGGCGCCATCGTCATGTCATTGTCCTTGAATTTACTGCGTCATTGTTAGCAGGGAAACCAATTAATTGCCTGCCAGGTGTTTATTAACACTGTAAAGAGGACATTTAGTACTGGGACATGCTGTTTCAATGTGTTAAAAGTTTAGTTTTTAATCTTGAGAGTTGCTTTCACATTACACCACCGCTCTGGATGCAGTTATTTGGTGAGTGCGTCTGTTTGACTCTGGTTGGCTGATAAAAAGTGAATGATTTACACTGTTTTAACATGGAAAAAAGGATTTATGAATGCCCTCAAAAAACGCACTTAACTCTAAAAGAAAGAGTCCAGGGCAAGGGAAGTGTGTTGAGCTGTTAGACTACAAGTTCAAAAATGAAAATAATCCAGAGTTAAACAGAAATGGGTTTACCAGAGCCCTTTAGACCGCCCTCTCCTCTCTTTGAGGCTAGCTGCATGAAGCTACATATGCAGCTACACTAAAATCTCATATGAATCTGTTGGCAGTCACATTTCTAGCAATGAGGAAATGTAGCATCTTATCATCTGAAAATCCTTTTGCAAACACTAAGTGGTTGAAGATCTCACTGTCGTATTAGAGAAGTGCACTCACTGGGCTGTAAATATACTCTGACATTGCTGTTGAGATCAAGAAAACAATACTTTAACTCTTTATTTAGAGTTAAAGTGTTGTTTTTAAATTAGTCTGTAAAACCCTCTGAGCAATGAGGAAACAGTCTGAAATTAGTGGAAAGAATAGGCTCGTAGATAAAGATGTTTGTCAACCTCCTGTGCAGTAACGGGAAGCTAAGATTGTGAAAATAGAGAATTCTTCGGATGGAGGAAGTTGTCAAAAACATTAATAAAGAACCAAACCGGCTTCCTTGAGCCAAAAGATTTTCGCCCACAAAAATTTGTTAAGTACTTCCTCTTTCTACATCCGCTTTGCATGCAGCCACAGTCTGCACTGATCGGGTCAGAGAAAACTTATGGGGAGATAAACCCCATTAAACATCTTTCCTCTCTTAAGGTATTTTTGCACTAATAAAATGTAGGTTCATGGTGCCCATTTACAAGACAAATAACCTCAACTATACAGAGTCTTGTTATAAAATATATATAGAGGAACTGATGTCAACATTTTGTGTTTTGCAAGCTGTTTTACCATAAAATTATCTTTCTAAGCTATCCAACAAAACAATTCACATATGGACAAGTTTTAACAACAGTGTTCCATTCTAAATAATATATGAAATAATGAATGACATTATACCAGTCTATCATTTGAATTTGAATATATTTGTCCTGGTGATATCATTTTCAAACATCTGAAAAGTCCTCACAACACAGTTTGCTGCGTATGAGGCGACTGATGCAACGATTTGCAATGCTTTTGCTGCTCTTTCAAACAAGGGGGTGATCATGTTTGAGGTTGTTTTGAACAAGAAATGCTGTGAACTTGAGGAGCTAGTCATCAAGGAATTTATAGTGAATAAAAGCTTTGTTTTTTTAACACCGCCACTGAGAACTCTTTGTTCTTTTTTTCCCCTGATACAATACATGGAGCTCAGTAGTCTGGATGAATGTAGACAGCAAGACCAACTTTCTTTTGGTCTTTTTGTGGCAGTTGCCTTTTTAACTTCTTGAGTTCTTGACAGGTCATTTCGCATTATAATGTATGGGCTCTTTGTGACAATGTCAGTCCAGCAGCTTCTGGAAATACTTTGGTGTTGAGGTAAGTAGTGAGTGAATAGTTTGCTCAGCTCATGTTCAGCTCCAATAAATCGTTCCTCGTTTGACACAGAAAAGCCATGTTACAATTTCAAATCAATATTGTACAGTCTGTGTTAGTATACCCATCTTCATAGTGCATTGTTATCAGAATAATTGTACAGGAAATTAATGTTCTTTTCTGTTTTGTTCAACAGGAAATAACAAACATGAACCAATAAACATAAGCAAATGTTTTTCCATGAGATTTTTTTTTCTGAGGATGCTCTTGTCCTCTGGTTTTACTTGTAGGTCTTTCTTTTCAGTTTGTGCACTACATTTGGTGCGATACTGTCCCAACTTTAAGTAAATAGTTTAGTATATATAATAATAACACATTTTAATTAATTTCATATAGATGTTTTCCAGTCGAAGCATGTGCACACTCTTCGTTAAAAATAGTATGTAATGTGCAACTGAACTTCAAAGAGGGAGAGGTTACGGTCAAATTTCAAATATCTGTTTATGAGGAACCCCAAAGTCTCATCTGTCATATTATGTAACATTTCTCCCCACACAAACTGCGACTCTGTAGTTTAACACATAAGAGCTGCTATTGATGTAGGCACATTAAAATGAACAGATCATTTTTAGCTGGAGGTTGTGTAATCATAAAACTACCCAGGTGTGTAATTTATATTGCTTACAGTGAATACACCCAGTCATCACTGACTAGTAAGACAACTTCATACACTACTACACTTTGAAGGGCTTTGTAAAGGTGTGTTATTTCCAGGAATTCATTCAGCTACAGTATACTGTCGACCATTGAGCTAGTAATCGACCAGTCATGTTAGTCATTTACTACTTTTATCTCTTCACGATGAACCTTCGACATAACCTCCTCAGCAGAGGAGAAAAAATCAGTGATTTATTTACACTTGTTAAAAACCCCGACCAACAATGCAAAAGAGGATCGAAACGAATACATATCTATCTCTTTTACATCTTTGTTTAGATACCTTATGCTAATCAGTGTGGTATGTTGAACCTCTGATTAACCCTCTTTACCATTGACAGACATATAGCTCATGATAAATCCTTGCTATTCCAGCTTTTTCCAGACTTATCTTACCAATATCCCCATTAAATAGCATTACTTGTTAGAAACTACAACAATTGATGTTGGGACTCACAATCACATAGCAATGACAATGTCCCTGTCAAACCTAAGTGACAAGTGTCCATAAGAACTGTGAAGAAGTGTTTGTGTGAGAAAGATTTAGGGTTACACTTCAGAGCTAAAAGGAGTGACATGTCATTTAAGGACGTGTCCGATAATGGGGGCTCTTTAGCAACGAGGGGGAACGGCTGCTTTAGCTAGTAGGTTAGCGTGTGTAGCGGGCTAGCTGAATGAGAGGAGACGCAACTGTCACTTGGTTATGAAACAAACAGCAGGCAAAATAAAAGCTAAACTACAGTAAACACATCCCTCGTGATTGAATTTTTCCTTTAACTCTACCACCTATTTAGCAGTAATTCCTTTTTGAATAACGGTAAGTTAGTTAGCTGACCTCTGTTAGCAAGGTTACCCCTGTTAGCTTGTTGCCTAATCGAGCTCAGGCTTTAATTGAGGCCTACGTTAAACAACCAGTGCAGGAGTTCAATTACATAAACTGGGCATTAAAACGTTATAAAATAAGCCGTGTGTTGTGTGTATTTGCTTGGATACCTTGACACAGTCGATGGGGTACATAAGGCAGTGCTCCATGATTCCAGCCACGGATCCTGCCAACATGTGTGTGCTGGTGGCTGCTCCCTGAGGCAGCCCTTCATAGTCTATTTCTGGCTCGACTGAGGTCGAGGGCTCCGGAGCTGCTCGGTGCAACATCGGGGCAAAGTCCTGTTCCCCAGCCATCCTCGGTGAAAAAGACCCAACAAATCCGCCCGTGCAATTCAGAAGCCGGCCGCCCATCCATCGAAACTCTGCCCCGGCTGCAGCGCTTGTAACCCGGCTGTCGACGCCCGGTGTCTCCACGGACGTTCGCCGGGACAGGAAACCGTCCGCTTCCATTCAAGCGAGGAGTTTAAGATGTTCAAATCAACGACTCTTGCGACCCGCCTGCAGGTGTAGTCTTCACCCGGTGGTTTATTTCGTGTCCCAGCCGGTTGGGGAGTGTTGGCGGGTCGCTGCTACCGCGCGGCAGGCAGCTGTAGAGAGTCCGGGAACCGGGAATCCAGGCGTGTTGGTTTGTCAGTTAGTCACGCTTGGAGATGAAGCTGATTCGTCAGGATGGCTGTCAATCACTTACAGCGCCTGCTATTGGCCAATTTGGTCCTTAGCTGAGGCGGGCAAATAAAGTGGGCGGAGGCTAAGCGTCAGTGGTTGTTAACGATTATGTAACATCAGTCACGTGTGTGTACGGGAAGCGTTTCATTCAG
>CAFUXE010001173.1:250369-263825 GCA_903364295.1 Serranus cabrilla
CACACACACACTGAGTATTGTTCTCTGGACCATTATGCACGCTGCGTATACGTTCCAGCTGCTCTCATCAGCTGTAATATTAGTATTACTGCAGGTCTGTGGTTAAAGGTTTTTCTTTCAGGCTTTAATTGAATCATGCACAAATGTTTCCATCAGCGTTTTAGTGCCTCCAGCAGCTGTCAGAGCGCTCCTCTCTGGGGAAACAGCGCCCTCTATCTGCTCCATAAAGCTCAGTGTTTCACATCCAGGTGGTACATGATGTTAAATATAGTTTTCAAGCCACTCAGTCTGTTGTTTATGCTAATTACACTAATATCTCTGAGTGAAGATGGTGATTAAATCCTGTAAAGAATCTATTAAAAAATGATTCCACAGATTAACTATAAATGCTGATTCTGCTCCTAAAACGTCTGTATATATATATTTTTTTTTTCCCCAGGTTTCTCACCACACAGACGGGTCTGAGTGAGGAGAAGCCGTACCTGGACGCCTGCCTGCCGGCCGGCCTGTCAGACACGGTGACCAGGGAGAACCGCACGCTGTACCTGAGGGGTCAGGGGGACTGGACGCGCTGCCAGGAGGCCGTACGACCTTTTCTGGGTCTGCACAACGGCACCATGTCCCCAGGGGGCGTCTACCAGGTACCAACCACGAGAAAAATGAGGAAACCATGTAAAGAAACACAGATTAGAATAAGTGGGTTCTTCGCTGAGCTGAAAAAATAACTTTTAAATGTCGCGTTTTTTCTTCAGGCTCCCATCAACTTCAGCAACAGCGAGTTTTACGGCTTCTCTGAGTTTTTCTACTGCACGGAGGACGTGCTGCGGCTGGGCGGACAGTACGACAGTCAGAAGTACAGCAGAGGTGCTAAAGTATGTGTTTCTTTTTTAGTTTGTTGGCTGGAAAATCGTATTTGAGTCCTTTTTAGTTTCCTAGAAAGCTCACGGGTTGTTTTGTGGTGTTCTCCTGCAGGATTACTGCTCCACGAAGTGGTCGACGCTGAAACAGCGGCTAGACAACAAGCTTTTCTCACAGCAGGCCGACCTCAGCAGACTCAAGTCAGTGCATCCCTCCTCTTCTTCTTCTTCTTCTTCTTCTGCTTTAAATAATGCACGTCTGTTTTCTGTTTGTTTCCATAAAGCAAGTTTCCTAAATAAACCAGAGCTTTTTTCAGTCAGTTTAACTCATTTTCAGGTAATTAGGTTCCATTTAAATCCAACGTAGCTGAAGCTCAGTTATCATGGAGGTTTAAGCTTCGAAATATGTTGAAATGAAACTGAAACCAGCTTAAACTTAATCAGGAATACTTTAGGAAACGGCTCGTTACAGCTGCTGCTGCATGAGAATAGAAAATAAAGTAAAAATGGAAATAAATAAAGGTAAAAAGCATGCTACACTAAATATATAGTGATATAAAATGCAAATGCAAGTCTTAAGTAGAAAAAGATGCACAAATAGAAATATAGAACATAGAGAATGAATGTGTAGTAGATGTTTAAATGGGATAAAATAAACACACAGCTCAGGTTTTGCTTTCTGTTTCTCTTCTACAGAACAACAACTTGATAAAGAGTATATTTAAGTATTGTTCTGTCACATTATAACAGCACAGTAAACAGTGCACGTTGTCATTTTAAAGTCAAACTGTGTCTTTATTTAAATCCCTGCAAACTACCGGTTTGTTTTAGCAGCTAACAGGTTTTGTTTTTGGCTCATTAAGTCGCACACTGAGCCGCTCCTCCACCAGGAGGCGCCGTTCAGTCGGACTCGTCGTCCACCTGCAGCAGCAGCAGCTGCACATGTGGACATGTCAATATCACCACCCACACAGAAGATGTTTCTCAGAGCTGCTGTTTTTGTGGATCTATATTCTCGTGCCACCTGTCGGCAAAGAAACAAACTCTAAAAATGGACGCGGCTGAGTCACCCGGACCTCCAGTGGCTGTAAAACACACCAGATTTTGAAGGATTTCTGTATGAATACACTCATATCTCTCTCCACCAGGCTCCACGGGAAGCTTCCACACAGATTTAATTTCTGAACAATTAACACTCGGGCTCGACAGCTGAGCTGAAATGTGGATTTTCTGCAGCAATAGTCAAATTCAATTTCAGCAACACCCGAGATGAGAGCTCAAATATTTAACACCAGACCTGCATAAATGAGCTCGTCTGTAACACCTGTTCCAAGTTCTCATCGGCAAATCTGTTCCTGTTAATATTTGAACATTTTGTTGCAGGTTTAAGGTGCAAAATATAGACAGACACTGTGTACCTGCAGATGGATCTACGTAACTAACACCTGTCCGCTCTCCCTCTGATCCAGGTATCAGTGCTTTAAGTCGGCCTGGATGTACGAGGTGCTGCACTCCGGGTTCCGTTTCCCCACCGACTACCCGAGTCTGAAAACCGCCCAGCTGGTTTACGACAAGGAGGTCCAGTGGACTCTGGGAGCCATCCTGTTCAAAACCCGCTTCCTGCCTCTCAGGTACCTCACACACCAGGTTTCTCTTTCTGAGCCCTGTGCTGAATCTCTCAACCTCCAGGAAACAAATCACAATATTCAAATCATTTCAGAAAAATATGCAAAGTGTTTCATAATGAAAAAAGCAAACAAGCCGTCCATCTTCTGTCACGCCGCCCTGTTTTACAGACTCAAGTAGAGAAAGTTTAAACCTTGATTTTCCCAACTAGGATCAATAAAACAGCTCAACTTCCCTCAACCTGCCAGTGGGTTTAATGAACGTTTTCTTTAGTAAAATATAACCAAAATGACACCATTTATCATAACTAGAAGCTGTGAAATTATTGTCAGATTTTCCAGTTTTTGGCGTTCCTGGAACAAATGCTTCTGTCAGGAAAGATCAACAAATCTGAGCCTGAAATAGTGAGATTTGATCAAAATCACTGGATTCCAAGACAAGATAACATTAGAAATGAGAAGTTTGCAATAATAAAATCCTGTAAAAACCATTAACTTGGTCAGTGACACTTGGACTAATCTTCAGACTGTTTACACAGAGCAGAGACAAAATGACACCGTTTGTCCAAACCAGAAACTGTAAAATTATTATATTTGATCAAAAATCACTGCATGCCAAGAGAAGATAAAATTAGACATTAGAACTGTATTAATCCCAAAGGAAAGCTTGAAATTCTGTCCAAAAAATACGACAATTTGCAATAATAAAATCCTGTAAAAACCATGAAAGATTTGGAGATTCATGTGACAAACATTCGGTGACTAATCTTCCGACTGTTTACACAGAGCAGAGAGGAGAGGACAAGACAGGTGGTCAGATATTGATAACACTTGATAAAAGTTTTGTAAAATAATCCAAGAAATTTAACTTGTTTTGCACTGAAAAAAGGCCACAGTGATCAACAAACGACAGGAGCAAAAGGACGATGTAGCTCTTTATGTTAAAGGACATACAGAACGTTGTCGTGTTCATCCGTACGGATCAGCACGACTTGTAATTTGTACGAACCGTTCGTGTGTGTGTGTGTGTGTGTTGACGCCGTCTGCCGCCCCTCCTGTCGTCTCCAGGGACCTGCAGCAGGAGACGCTGCGGCAGAACCACCCCAGCTGGCTGCGCTCCTCCTTCGTCTACAACCACCACCTGTTCTCGCTCTGCATCCTGGTGGTGGTGCTCGCCATCCTGCTCTACATCCTGCGGCTGCGGAGGATCCACCAGCGCGAGCAGCGGCAGGCCGAGGCCCTGAACCTGCTGTGGGTCGAGGAGGGGGAGGCCCTGCTCCCCTGAGGGGGGGCGGGGCCTCAGGGCGAGTACGGGACAGGAAGTGAGGACTCCTCACGGCAACACGTCACTGAAACATCACAGCACAGAGACTTTACGATTAATGAGCCCGGAAATCAAACCGTGCTGTAAAGTCTTTGATGGTGCAGCTTTAAAAAGTGGAAACACGGACTGAACAACTAATCCCACTTCTCAGACGATCACACGTTCCTGTGTAGGTGCTCAGATGAATCTAATGGCAGTAATTAATCACAGGAACATGGGTTTGTGGAAGAGGCGTCGAGAGGCACATAGGATGCTCGTGCAGCTCACGCACAAAACAAATCAAACGTGTCCTCAGCTGTAGTTTGTTGGAAAATTTGAGGCTTTATTTCAGAAGCTGCGAGGGTTAAAAACTGTGTTTGCTAACTTAGACTGAGAAAAAGCCTCATCCATGAGCTTTTTCAGTCAGTTTCCCGGTCGTTATTTCAAACAAATTGTATGTTGAGCGACTTTTACATGTTGAAAACAAAACAATTTTACAGCGTTTTTACACAGAACAGAACACGTTAATTTAAAGCTACAGTGTGAAACATCTCGTTCCTTCTTTTTGGCAGCACCGTGTGTTTTCCGATCTCACATTCCCTCCGTCGTCTGTTTTCTTCTCTTTTCTTTGTTCGACTGGACCAACAGTTTGTTTGCAGAGACCAGTAAAAAAACAACATTATTCCTCGCTTGCTTTAGCTCCGCCCACCCTCTCCTCTATTTCCACTTCTGATTTTTTTTCCAGGGGATGTCGCGGTAGTGCAAATGAAAGGGCTTTCATCAGGGTTTCATCACCTCATTCTGCAGTAGAAATGTTTGGGTAAAAATCTTGATATCTTCGATACATTCTTGCTGAGCAGTTTTTCTTCCATTTAACACTTTTGTTTGAGGCCAAAGTTTGTTTAATTTCCTGCATTTATAATCTTGCCTCCTGGTGCTCCGCGTTTCTCTCACGTCATCTTTACGACGTGACACACAGAGAGAGAAAGTTTCTGTTTCCCTCCAAACCTTTTGGGTTTGATTCACGTCGAGCTGCAGACAGTGTTTCATGTTCACCTCCCTGCGTCCCGACGGGACGATTTCCTCGAAAGCCGCCCCGCGGACCGATGATGTCAGCCGCTGAGCTCAGGCCTCAGATTGCGCTTTGATACTTGAATGCCACTGTTGTCCTGCCAAGACCTCGGCCCGGCTCAGATGTTTATCACACGGACAGACGGAGCCAAGAGGCGTTTTAGCTGAAACAAAGCGCGGAGATGTGCTCAGCGTTTGGATGGAGGCGCTGACAGCAGACGGCCTGATTTAAACACATGCCGTCAGATTCCTGAATGCAATAAAAGGGGGAAGAAACGTGTCGAATGTCACGGGTCAGAAGGACGGAAAAGGAGCTCGATATGTGGTTTTGAAAAGCCATTTTTGAGGAGAGAAAGCCTTACGTTGTTTTATTGTGTTTGTACATCCACTGTATGTCACAGCTGTTAATGAAGCCACTGTTTGTTTTTAAAGTGTGCAACAAACCGTGACGATGCAAACGTGTCTGAGAGCAGCTGGAGGAACTTCCTGAGAAGTTCAATAATGTGTCGATCCCACACTGGGAGGTTTTTTATGTTCATGAAATTATTTTTTTTGTTGATTTCAATAAGAGGTTTGACTCGTCCAGCTGATCGAGGATGAAAAACCTGTTCTGTGGTAAATCGTCAAAAGTACGGAAGCCCTAAGCGGCCATGTTTTTTTTTGTTTTTCTGAGATTTTTGTTTTTGTTTTCCTGAGATTTTTTTTTTTATTTTCCTGAGATTTTTTTTTTGTGATCTCAAGCGGATTTACAGAAGAAGAAGAAGAAGAAAAAGAAATCTGTTTGAGATCACACAAAAAAATCTCAGGAAAACAAAACAAACATGGCCGCTTAGGGCTTCCGTACAAAACAGAGGAGTGATTTCTTAAAAATGTGATTCCGTTTTTTGCTGAACGTGTCCTCTGCTCTCTCCTGTCGTCTCCGCTCGTCCTGACACAGATGAGTCCTGGCGCGTCCTTGTCAAACTGTCAGTGTGTGTTTGTAACCTTCATCTCCTCGTCTGTACTTCAAAACACTTTTCCACTCGTGAATCCTGAGGAGTTTACAGCAGTAAACGCTGACGGAGTGGTTTCCCTGTGTGGGTTCCAGGATTCCTGCTGCTCCGGTGATGTTTTGGGCATCGTGCAATGTTTGACAGTGATTCACTGACGGGGACACTCGGCTTTAACGTTTTTAATTAAGGTACCTTTAACATCAATGTGAATAGAAACATTTCCAATCCAATAAAGGATCCTTTTGTAATAAGTCTTTTGTTGTGGTGCCTTCAAGTGGTGTGGTTTTTATGCCCTTCCCAAGGCCTTACAGGCAAATCAGCTGCTTCTAAATGGCTTAATTTGGCTGATTTCCTCAGAGATATGATTGTTTTCACCATAAAATCCATTCACTTGCTTCTCTTGAGCTCTTAATCTGATCTAATCTGCACCTTGAACTTTGATCCTCTTGCTCATACATGCAGTGCAAAGGATTGTGGGAACAAAACAGTCACAATGCAACCACATCCTGGTATCTTTGCCACGCTGCACTAAACAAACAGACGTCCTGGGACGCAGACATACTAAATCTGCTCCGCCCAGGATGACTGTGATTGGTTTAAAGAAACCCAGAGCGTATTTTTCCCCCTGTAGCAGAATAATAATGGTGGCAGCCAGACACAGTGGAGACGGATTGTGGATATATGACTGCAGATAGATCAGCTAATAAACAAGCTAAACTGTCAGCAGACAATAGCTGATGGCTTGTGAGATTAGATTTCTGCAGCTGCATGCTTCCTCTGGCTCGCCGCACTGTTTGTCTGCATGAAACCGAAGCTCGCTCAGACGGGACGGGGTCAAAACTGCAAATACAAACCAGGAGAAATCTTGTCCTGTTGCATGCATGTGCAGAACAAAACCTTTCCACATAGTTTGATACAGATAAAAGTAGAAAAACTGGACTTTTTAAATCCATCAGGCTTGAACTGGATCAGGTTCTTGCACATTTCTCAGTGTTTTTTGTTTTGTTTTTAAATATTTTATATTAGTTTTTTGTAGTTTTTACAGTGAAAATTCAGGTTTTTATTCCGTCTCGGCCCCAAAACTGCAGCTGCGGTTCAGGTTTGTGTTCATGCAGCATCAGGCCCAGTTTAACTGGTCCTGTTTAAGATCTGGCACTAGAAATATGTCAACAAGAGTGAATAGTGAAATGAAACTACGAGGCGTACAATTGCTCAAAAGTGCAACTTTGAGGTACTTTACTGCCATTTTTTGCTTCCTTATATGTAATATTTTGTACTTTTTACTCAACATTTATTTAATTCTTCTACATCCTGGTTAGTAATGCAAAACATAATAAACATATTAATTATTTTTAAGTAGAATTATGGATAAAGATTACAGTTCACAATTTACCCAACAGTTTATACAACAAGGTGCAAAATGGGTCATTTTGCATAATAGCACTTTTAAGTATATTTTGATGCTAGTGGGCTTATGTTTGGACTTTTATGTAAGTTACATTTTGAAAGCAGGACTTTTACTTTTAACAGAGTATTTCTAAACTGCAGTGTTACTACTTAAGTAAAAGCTATGAGGATTATTTCACACAAAAACAAGCTTTCTTTCAGTTTGACTCATTTCCTGTTACTTCAGTTCGATGAATTCAGCCTCAAATATGTTGCATTTGATTTATGAAATCAACCGAACATGATACATAATAATAGGTTTCTTCATGGAGCAGAACCAGGGGAACTGTTCCAGCCTTTAAGGCAGCGCTGAGGGCAGAGAGGCCCGAGCAGCTGAAGGAGGGGACTGCTCGGCAGCATGAGTTGGTTCCTGCAGTGAACCGCTGCCAACCAGTAAAACAATCATTACCAGAACTTGCCAAAACGTACAACAGGCCGTATCTCTGCTCTGACTCCTCCAGGAAGTTATGTAAAAACTAAACTTTCATAACGGCTGCAGTGACCGCGTGCGGCCTGCTGGCGGCGCTGTGCAGCATCCACGAGCTGCAGGTTAAAAAAAAAACCTGCAAGATGCAAACGAACAGAAGAAAAAGCAACACCTTTAATGATCCCATTGTCACCTCACTGCCTCAGTTATCACCTCCAAATAATGCAATTAACAAGGAATAATGAGCAATTTTATCAAATCTGTAAAAAAGGAAACACTCATTTTTATTTTAAAAATATACTTTTAATACAACAGCTGCATATAAATATTAAAATATACATTATACAGGTGTACAGTACACTCACACAAAACCAAAACAAAAAATATTAGGCTTCTATTTGTACGGCACTTCTTGTATTTTTTTTTTTGTATCTTTTTTTTGCTTTTTTTAACTATTTCATTAAAGGTTACTTACTGACGAAGGAGTTGTACATAAAGATGTGTTAATGTGTTAACAGGTCCGAAGTCTTACTGTAGTATTGTGGTTACTGGGTTAAAGACAGACAGGAGAAGAGAAGGGAGGGTTTGCTGTACATTATATGACACGGCATCGTGGAATGTTTGCTAGTCTCTTGATTTTCTTTCCTCCCATCACTCGACGTGTTTTCAAGTGGATTAAAGAACCAGCGGGGATGCGATTATTCAGTCTTTATTCTCTCCACAGGAAGTCCTCGTTGAATACCGTAAAGCATCGTCTCATTTCTGAGCGAGACGGCGTGCTTCTTTTTTTTTTTTTTGTCCTCCTCACATCCACAGAAACGGCTGACTTGGTTTTGGTTAAAAAGCCACAAGGTGCATCTCAGCTGCCTCCCATGATGCATCACATCTGCATCTCAAATCTCTGGTGATATTTCAAAAAAGATCCAAACAAGTCGAGAAACCTTTTGCCACCTTTGAAGAAAAGCCTGTAACATCTGTGTCAGTAATTAAACTTTAGCATTGTAGCTTTAAAAAGGTGCTGGTAGCTGGATACAGACCCAGGCTAGCTGTTCCCATCCGTTTCCAGTCTTTATGCTAAGCTAAGCTAACCATCTGCTGGTGGTAGGAGTTGGATTTAACAGACAGAAACAGTCCAAAAAAGTCGAACTATTCCTTTAAACGTATCTATGTAGCTGCACCCTTTTTGAGCACATTTTGTGGGGACAAAATAGTGTTTGTGATGCAGCACAAATACATAATCAAATGAATCAAAGTTTGCATATGCAAGGAGGTTGGATTGCAAAAAAAACACGGGACTTTTATCCAGGAAATTTGTGTTTAACTTGCATAATGTATTTAAGTCTCCTCTGCACAGGAACAAAGATCTTTTCTTAAATCTAACCAAGTCGTTTGGTTGCAATTCATATTGTTTCTCTTGAAACGTATCACAATATTCTGTCCATGGCAGAATAAAAAAAGATTTCAGAGTCGTTTCCCAAGTTGGAAATCGATTTCTTGTTGCCCGTTTGTACGACACATGAATGGAAATTAAATACGTTTCATTACAGCAAACTCTTCTTGAACCGAAAACCACCACACATGGAGGTGACAATGTCTAAAAAATGAACCGAAACATCGATAAGAACGGTTGTTTCTAACGTCCATCAGCACGTCATGTTTTTAACTCCATTTGTCATCAGGATTACAGAAAAACTTCAGGATAAATTTTCGTTGAAGTTGCAAAACTGACCAAATCACTGGTTGGATGCAGAAATGATGGAGAACTTATTGGAAAAATCAGCTTTACGGAGCTATAAAATGTTGTGTTTACGAACAAAAAGCGACACTTCCTGCACTTTAAGAAGCAGATTAAGGGAACCAGTTTCTCAGCGTCCCTTTGGGGTTTTTGAAAGATCGCCAGAGATTCAAATCTTGTGACTTGGATGCAGCGATGACACATGAGAGGATCACACTGGAGCGAGCTTCCAACACCTCAGCTTCACGTGGACCAGCAGGTCCGAACTGACCCCCTTTTCCTGGAGGTTTCCAGGTCAGAGAGAAAGGAGACATCAAGATGCAGGCTGCAGCAGCGAGCGGCGGCTCCTCCTGCTGCTCCTCTGCAGCTGTCAGAGGGAGACGGGGGGGCGGAGCTGCTGGGGATTAAGAGGTTTGGGATAAAGTATTCGGAGGCCCCGGCTAAGTGCTGTTCCTCTGCCCGGAGGCCTTTGAAACCAGAGAACCCCGAGTGTCTCTGACAATGTGAGCGCTGGGGCAGAGTGGGGACGGGCACCCGGAGGTCAGCAGCGTCCCACCAGTGTAGGCTTACTGATGGGTCTATTCAGCCCGCCGGTCCACTACGCCTCAACGCCGGCTCCAAAACCACTCGGCGCTCACATGAAAGGCGGCGAGGGAGGAAGGGAGGCAGCAGCTTCTCCCTGCACCCCAACGCCACTTCTCTGTTAACTCTCAACAACTCCAAGAAGAAACTGTTGGAGGTAACTTGAAGAGCATGAAGAGGAATTCCTCTTTGCAAATGTCAAATCTTTTTTTTAGCCAATTATGCTGCAACTAACTGTCTATAAAATGTCAGAAGAGTGAAAAATTCACGTCATAAAACCCAAGTTGAGGGTCACAAACTGCAAGTTTTTCCAAAGATTTTCAATGCATGTTTTTCCAATCAATTATCATTTCATCAAAACTATATATTGACTATTTTTTTTTAGCATTATAGCCAAAAAAAAGATCCTTCGCTCCAACAGCCATCAGGCTGAACAACTATAGAGTCAACAGACTAAATGAATTTCCCCTCGGGGATAAATAAAGTCATTTAGATTTTTGATTTAAAGGAAAACGTCCTCTAAATAAGGTGCAGTTCTCCATGACTTGAGTTAATATCTCATGAGCAGCGCTGCTTGAACACCTGAAGAACTTCTTTTGTTTCTCTCGAGGGTTTCGAGCTGCTGGATTCAGACTTCACTGAACTTTTGTTTCCCAGTAAAAAAAAAAAGAAGCTGTTTACTTCTGTCTGGCGGCCGACGAGGAAGTAGCTCCGATAAGAATCATCCAGTTTATGCCGAGTCATTGTCTATATTAGGTCAGAGTTAATGTGTAAGATGAGAGCAGCAGCCATCTTTGGGTCATTCCAGGCTGCTCCGCTCCGATCTGCTTCCAGGTACATAAACAGAAACTTTCTGGGAAAGTGAGTCAGGAATGTGAGCAGAGATAAGGAGGCCACTCCCCATTAAAGCTTTACAGTTAAAGGGATATTTCCATGTTTTAAAAAAAACATCATAATGCTACAGTATGAATCGGAGCCCTTGTTGGAGCTGTAAAATCCCGTCTTGTTTGTTGTTTGGATCCGTGGCAGGAAATCACGGCGTTACAACAGTTTTCTCTTCAGTTCGGTTTTTTGGCTTATAGATGAATGTACACAGCAGATGGTGTGTTGTGTTACATAAACCACTTTGGAGGAAGGAAAACATCAGGACAAACTTATGCATTCAAAGTGGAATCCCTCTTAAACCCGAAGACCTCGTCCTCCGCCAACGCGACAGATGGGAACATTTGAAACTTTGCTGATATGTTCAGTTGTTTGCTGCCGTTTCCTCTCTTTCTGTTCGGTGCTGAAGGAAGCTGCAGCCTGCTCTGGATCCTGTGACAGGGTGCAGAGAGCACCTCTGACCTTGTCCTGGTGCATCCAGTTTAGTTTTTTAACTGGGAAATGATCACATGAAAACCTGAGCAGGTTTCAGAGTGACATCAGAGCCTCCTGCTGCTGCTGCTGCTGCAGACTCTTTGGCATCAGAGCTCCACGCTGAAACCTTTCCGCTGCATGTTTACAGTACATTTCCATCCTCAAGTTCCCAGAATTAAAAGCACACAGAAACAAGACAAGCTGCCCTGAACTCTGGTGCCCACAGCGCTCCCAAATGACCACGAGCTCCAGGAGGTGAAGAGTTTAAGGTTGGCCGCTGTCCTCCCGGGTGAGACAGGAAGTGGAGTTTCCATAGGAGGGGAGCGGCGTGTTATGGAGCAGCAGCGCTGGAGCGAAGCCCAGATGGGAGCTCGTCAAGGTTGAAAAACAAAAGGGGGGATTGCTTCGCTAACAGCCACTCCTCTCCGTAGATTTCCCAGAGTTGGTGTTCACAGAAACGGGTGCCAGCTACTGTTTCCATGTGTAGGTTTTAATCTGAAAGGAAAATATTTTGGTTGACTTTTTTTGGCTGATAGGAGCCGACAGGCCTGCAGGATTTCTCTTCTTCTTGAAGTCCAGTGAGGCCGAGCTGGGAGCAGTAGTCATAGGTTGGGTTTTACCTTGTAATAGGGTTCAGGATCAGGCATAATAACACGGGTCCCTGTGGCTTTAAGCTCCAGGCACTTCAGAAAGGCGTCATTATGCAAACAAACTGCCTATTACAACATTACATGCTCGCAGGCCAAAACCCAGTCAGCAGTTACCGCCTGATGCCTCGCTCAGGTTTGCATTGCTTTTTATTTTTCTCCGTCGTACAGTAGCACCATACTGGGACAAACTGGCTCACAAAGCGCCGGGCGCCCACGACGAGCCTCTCAATCAATATCTGTCTTTAGACAAAAGGTGCCAAGAGTCTTTTTCTCTCGTTTGGAGGATCTGAAGCCCTCTTCGAAGGTGCTTAGTTGCTCTTACCACAGTGCAATTCAAAGGGTCCTTGACTTTTTTTTTTTATGTCCAACAACATTTAGAGACCTTGGACAGGTTGGTCTACAGCTTCAGCAAAGACCACAGAAGAAAGGCAGATTTCTCAAGACTGACACCCACCGTGTGCCAAATAACACAAAATCATAGAAAAAAAAAAAAACTTATTTGCTTTCTAGATCTACAAGTGTTTTTCTCTATTTGTCATTGCAATTCAGGAAGGTGCGCTACATAATCCGGTCAGGGGTTGAGGAGAGGGCTCGGGGAAGGACTGAGGACGCTTCCCTTTACTGTGGGTGAAAATAAAACCACTGCAGATAAGCTGAAGGAGCAGCAGGCTGCAGCGCTGACTCCTCTGTCTGTCACTTCCTGTCTGTCTGTCTGTCAGCCGTCCAGGGCCGTAGTGCATTTAGGTGAAGGGAGGTTAAAAAAGTTCAGAAACTTGATCCTTTAAAGGATGCACGCGGGTAAAACATGATAACAATCAGAATATTTCTCACTTTCCAAAACAAAACGACGTGTTCATGGTTGGCAGCATCTGAAGCAGTGAGAGGTTTTGGTGTCTGAGTGGTTCAGCAGTTTATCTTTGGTCATTTTTGAATTAAGGTGCAGTTTTTCTTTTTTAACTTATGTTTTAATGGAGTTAAAGAGGAAGGGGGAGGGGGGGGTATTAAAGCTCCTTTTCCACAACAAACTCGCTGCTGTTTCCATCAACAGCTGCTCTGAAAATCACACCTCCGTCACTTTGTTACTGACATTTCAGATGTTGATGCAATCCGAATGGTATGCAGTGCTTCTATAGGAGCCCGGCCAGAGAAGTGCACACATGCCTCTTTGTCTTCCAGGCCCGGGGCTCCTCCCACTTCCTTATTTTAGCGCTTCCTGTATCCTCAGATGCCCCCTCGCCCTCGCCTCACTACCGGCCCCCTGCCGACAACTACGACCATCTACAAAACAGTGCAATGTCTATTCATAGGCACACTGGGATACAAATACAGCACACAGAGGGAGAGAGGAACACGAAAAACACTCATACAGTATGTTACATGTCTCACACACACACACACACACACACACACAC
>CAFUXE010001173.1:292173-304904 GCA_903364295.1 Serranus cabrilla
AAAAAAAAGGCTAGAGGACAGCTCGGTAACGGCTGGATGGAGGTTACGCACGGAGAGAGACGAGAAAAGTAAATTAGCCAGGAGTCCATAAAGAGGCGGTGATGGCGGAGGGAGTGTGCCCGAAAACAGCGAGCAGGAGACGGGAGAGCAAGGGGGAGGAGAGGCGGTCTGGCTGTCGGTCTGTCTGGGAGGCCAATTTGCCAAATTAAAGCTCCAAAAACCTGGGCGGCGGACAAAGCTCCGTCTCGCCTGGGAAATCTCCCCCTTCTCGTCTAATCAAATACAATAAACTTCAATCACAGCAAAGAAAAAGGGGAAAATCACCCTGAACGACCTGGATGCGCCCCCCGTCTCTCCTCTCCGTGTCCTTGGAGCTCCGTTCCCCCTAACGAAGGGAAGCCAAAGTGCCCCCCCGTCCGCCGCCCCGACTATCCCCACCTCGCTCCCTGTCCATCCGGTGCGCGTCCCGCTCTCTCCTCTCCGGGAAAAAAAGGAGAATGTACACCGAGGAGTGCAACAGATCTGAGGGGGCATGACGGTGCTGTGTGTCCGCACAGCTGGATAAAACAGCAGCAGCACACACGGAGCCGGAGCAGGGAAGGAAGAAGGTGCCATGGTGGCAGCCAGCAGTGTGTCCCGCATGGCACGGCGAGCCGAGGAGCCGCACTTCCCACATCCAGACCCCTCTTTTCTACCTCACACTGCAAATCCACAATCCATGCATTTAAAAAAAAATTAAAATAACTATAAAGCACAGATTCTTACCTAAAATAAAAGCAGCCACCACGCTGTATCCAGCCGAGACAACAGGGATCCTTTCAGCGCAAGACAACAATAAAAATGGGGCGCAGCTGGCAGTGCCACCGGATGTCCAATATTAATTGTTAATACGGCCGATTTCTGAGCATGTGGATCGGCTTCAGCGGTACCCGGGTCCAGCTGCCCGCAGGTGTAAAGTCTCTTTTCTGCTCAGGGAGCATTTCGGACTTTAGTTAAATATTAAAGTTGACGCGAGGAAATAAATCACAGGACAAGTTTGGCTGCTGTTTGTCCACCTGCAGGTGCTGCTGCCGATCGGCGGCGGGGACGTTAACAGGCCCGGGCAAGTTACTCCCGCGGTGAAAATGTGCCATTTCCCACCATAAAACTGGAAAGTTTGCGCGGAGAAAACACACAAGGAGCAATTTTATCCTCCTACGTGTGCGCAAGGATACTAAAAAATGGGTGCAAAAATGCTAAATAAGTGTAAATGTATCGTAAATACGTCACCAAGCAGATGTTTTTAAAATAAAAAATATGGAGCAGATGTTGTTAAATAAGGTTTCGAGTATTTCTAATGGGATATTTCAGAAATACTCCCAAGTCAAGTGTGCCATGCTACTGTATGTAAATCCATGTGAAAGTAGCCATTTTTATCATAGAAGACCGTTAAAAGCAAACACATATTTTCCTCCCGGAGGTGTAAATGTGAACCAGTAACTTCTCGGTGGTTAAACTTGATGTAAATGCGCATTTATCCGGCAGAAGGCAGTGAGATGGGGGTTTTACCTTATCGCGTGTCCTCGGATGTCCCCTCGGAGTTAAGGCTCCTCCGGACCGGGGTAAAATGTCGGCCTCGGCCTCTCCAGATGATATTATTACGCACCATCCACAGCATGGACAGCAGCAGCGGCGGCGGCGGCCGCTCAGCCAGAAAATCCCATTTCACCTACAGCCACATGCAGGAAGTTAGTTTTCAGCAGTGCCGAGCTGGCCTAGGCTATGTGGCGGATAAACGGGACAGAAAAGATGGTTGTAGGACTGTTGAACACCCCCCTCGCCTCCTTCACCACCTCCTCCTCCTCCTCCTCATGTCTCTCCCTCCCCTCCATTGGAGCAGAAGCCTACCGTTTTGGAGATGAGAGGGTGGGAGAATGAAACCTCTCTCTCTCCCCTGAAGCCAATTCCTTTTATTAATAAAGTTTTACAGGCTCGTGCAGCGGACCCCCTCTCGTGTGTGACATGGTGCCGTCCGCGGGCTCACAGAAACAAACACTTTCCCTCGCGGTCCGCGCTCAAAAACACTTTTTGGGGGCCAGAGAAGAAGAAATAAATAAATGGAGGGCGTGGATCCGCGCGGCGGGATGTGTTACACGGGCTCTTTGTTGTTGTTGTTGTTGTTGTTGTTGTGCACCAGTGTTGTTGTGGTTCCTGTTTACGCACAGGTTAGCTACGTATTTTCGGGTTCAGCGGAGCGTAAAGGTACAGAAAGCAGTTGTGAGAGACTGACCTGATCGAAATAGGAAGTGTGTCAGCTGTAAAAACAGTTGCAGCTCTCATCGGCGGATTGGGGGGCACTTGAGTTCACGAATAATCCCGTAGACCAGCTGTCAATCACGCGCGATTAGCGTGCCTCACTTCTGGTCAGAGATTTCACAATAAAAGTCGCGGTGACTAATAGTGAGTTCTCTATTTGATAAACAATTAAAATGTTAAATGAATTAAAAATTAATACAAAAATAAAACTAACTTAAAATGAAAAATGTTAGTATTAGAAAAAAAACATTTTTTGTATTAGCCGTTTATTTGATTTGACTGTTTATGTATTATTATATGTTTCTATATTATTATTAGGCCTATAATATTATATTATATTTCAACTATTAGTTGTTTTCTTTCTTACTAGTAAAACTTATTCTAAGCCTGACTTTGGAGATGTTATATATACATATATTAAATTAATTAATATTAATATATTAGCTGTTTATTTGAAATGGTTGTTCTTGTATTCTTATTATTAGGCCTATAATATTTTATTTATTTATATCCTATTAGTTTTTTATTTGAATTGACTAGTAAAACTTATTCTAAGCCTGATTTTGGAGATGGTATATATACATTTCTATACATTTCTTGATTAAATGTACAAATTAGTAATAATTACAACTCTTTTTTTTCTTCTGATCTTTGTTGATATTAAGTGTGTGGAGTCCACACTACTTTAACAACACAATGCACTTCATTGAATTGAATGAATCAATACTGGGAGAAAATATGTTTTTACCTTGACTTTTTTTTAAAACATTTTTATTATTATACAAAGCAACTTCTATCAGACGTTTTCCAGAAGCATTTATTTGAACTCAATTTGAAAAATGGTCTCTAATACGACTCTGTTTATTGGCACAAACATTAAATAAGTGCAGAAAACAAAAAAGAAGCATACATTTTATTATCAAATAAATGAATATATAAAATATTTTCATTGAATATCAATTACAAATGAGCAGATATTGAGTACAACAATTGTGATAACTGTTGCAAAAAAAATCTATTTTATTAACACGTCCAGCATTTATATGGACTATTGTTTTACTTTTGGTATAGGATAAGTACTGGATGACCTATTTTTTTGTTGATTTGTAATTGCTTGTATGGAAATTGAGAATAATGTGTAATTAATGAATCTTTATTATACATAAAACTATGACCAGAAAAACAAAACAAAAAATATAATATAGATATAAAAAGAAATGTAAATGCATAAAAACAGATACCTTTTGTAGAATATATATGATTACATTTGAGCATTAATTTCCCAACATACATGCTTTAAAATAAATAGATAAAATCCATACATTAAGTTTCGTCAATTTCGTCAGTCTGTGGTTTTTATTTTGAAAAGCACAGTATTGCGCTTCCGGTTCGGTGCTGCTTGACTGTTGGTAACTTGACCCACATTGTAGCGAGTGAAAACGAATACGGTTTGTATCTACGACACGGCCGCGTCACAGGGGCGGGGTCACACGACCCGTCTTTAAGGACACCGGGAGAGCTGAAGCCCTGAACCCGCTGACCCCAGCTTCGCCCCGGGGTTGTTTCAGTGCAGAGCCCCGCTGGAACCGCTTCAACCTCCTTACCGACATGTTGAACGGAGCAGCAGACCCCGGCAGGCGGCCTCCGCAGCGGGTTTACGGCATCAGAGCAGCCGCTGTACGGTCACTCTTACCGCGGTAAACTCGCTGCTCGGTGGTTTACTTTTTCATGGATAAAAGTGATGAAGTGATAAAGATGGGCTGGAAATAAAAGAACAACTCTCAGTTTAACACAATAAGCTAGTTTAAAAGACAATATTAAAGCCTCTCTCAAACTACTATCAAAAACTAAACATTATAAGTTAAAGATTTATTGCATGGCTGCTTTGTTAGACTTTATATGTGCACATAATACAGAATTTTAATTTGGTATGTTTATAATCATAATCATCATAATGTATTATATTAGGTTACATGCTGTAAGTAAAATTGCAATAAGAGAATTGCAAATTTGATTTTCCTTGCACACTATTTCATTTAAAATGTTTTGTAGTTTAGTTATTTTTTTGAAAAAAAAAGTTGTTGCATGTTTATGTATTTAAATAATATTTTTCCTTATCATGTGATATATGACAAATATATGACTTAAACTAAAAATATATATATTGTGGATAAAATAAATAATAATATGATAACTTACATTTTAATTTTTTTAAACTAGCTATTTTAAACAAAAACAGACAGTCTTGTCAGATTTTTTATATATACAGTTATTCAATAAATTTACCCAAAAATACTATGTAACATTAGATATTTTCACAAAATTTAATAATATATACCATGATTTTTTCAATCACACATTGTTGTAAATCATAATAATTAAATTTCCAGTGATGTTATATTTGCTTTTATGCTTCTAAAGTAACTGTAAATACAACATTCAGTGTATATATATACTAATATATATGTATAATTGGAACAATTTAAAGGCTTCTTATAAAAAAATATGTTATTTGTTTATGAAAAAAACCCTAATCTGTATTATCCTAAATAAATCCTGCCTCAGTCAGGCTGTGCTGTACAGTATAGATTTAAACTGAGAGATTAAATTATGTATTATCAGCCTCGCAGCTGCTCCCCTGACAAAAAGAAACAACCTTCTATAGAGGAGCCAGTGTTATTTAGGCCAGCTCATATAGCTGTTTGCATAAAGATTGTTAAATCTTAATGTACTGTTGGAGAAAAGTAGGTTGTCATGGCGCATTAAGCCACAATTTATGAATATTACAGAGGATAAAGCTGCGGGGTGTTTGTGTTTATCTGTCAGTTAAAGCCCATATGTGACGGCCTGTAGGCTGTTTGTGTGTGTGTGTGCTCTTAAATAATGTGTATTAATTTGGCATTCATCTGTTTAAACAGAAATGTAGGCCAAGGCTTGGATACATCATACTTACAGAACAATACCGCCATTTTTCAGTTGGTTTCAGTCCCTTATCTTCCTTTCTCAGTTGTGACACCCATCACTCTGTTGGCCAATCAGTCACAACAACACTGCTGCTTTTTCAGAATGTCATGTCGATTTTATGGGCTGTTTACTCATTAATCTGCATCCGTAATGAGACTGCAGTGGCGCACCACCACTCGTTTATTTGCAGCTGTGAATTATGGATGGATGTTTGTCCTCTTAGGTGGTAATCAAATGAGAGTAATTTTTATATAACATAATCATAATACAGCACAACAATGTGCGCCCAGCCTGCAGCTACACATCCAGCTCGCTCTGTCTTTATTGTACTGGAACATTCATTCATTTCAACACCGAAATAATACGCTTTTTTTACGAAACTGTTGACATAATCACCGTGATGTCACCCTGTTTTGAAGCCTTCAGTTTGGCATTTTGTGCACTGACAACTTGTTTTAATTGGAGCCAAAAGTGACCATGTTGGAAAAGCACTCGGAGAGCACAGACCTCCACCAAGGCAATAGGGTCACTAACGCAATACCAAACTGCACACTTGAAAGGATGTATTTTGGGACACTGGCATTGACATATTTCATCCACTAGATGGCGGCAGTTAGTCAAGGCAATAGGGTCACTGACGCAATAATATAAATTCACAATATAAATTCCAGGTGGTGTTCCGAATCACCGATCACCACCAAAATCTAACCAACCGTTCCTCGTCTCAATACACACGTTGTCCGAAGATTTTATCCAAATCTGTGCAGAACTTTTTGAGTTATTTTGTACACAGACAAACAAACAAACGCCGGTGAAAACATAACCAGGGAGGAGGTGATGTGAGTGTCTGTGTACAAAATAAACTCAAAAAGTTCTGCACGGATTTGAATGTAATCTTCGGACAACATGTGTATTGGGACGAGGAACATGTGATTCAATTTTGGTGGTGATCGGTGATCCGGAACACCATCTGGAATTTATATTGTGAATTTATTGCATCAGTGACCCTATTGCCTTCACTAACTGCCGCCATTCATCTAGTGGATGAATTATTTCAATGCCAGTGTCCCAAAATACATGATTTCAATATAATCCTTCAAGTGTGCAGTTTGGTATTGCGTAACTGACCCTATTGCCTTGGCGGAGGTCTGCACTTTGTGTTTTTCTAGTTTCTGGTATTTTGGTATGGTTAAATCAGCTTCTGGTGCATTTAGTTTGGGAAAGCGTGAGCACAGTAATCACACTTAAGTGTAGACCAAAACGACCGGCTAGGGGGTCTTTGCCCAGTGCCAAATGAACTCTGGAGCGTTTCATTTGTGGTGGAAACGTGATCTGACCCCGATCCAAGTCTTTAAGCTAAACAGCTCCAGGTGTGCTTTGCATCCTGGGATGCAGCAGAGCATGCAAGCTTGCATAGTAGTGCTAGAAGCCGGCGGGAGAATTGTATAGCAGCGTTCCTCTCACGGAAATATGCACTAATTAAACACAGGAATTTCTTCCTGTATTTACACAACTGACCAACAAATGGAGTGAACATTCTCACGTGGTTTGTCCTGATGCATTTCGGTTAACTCGGAATTTTCTCTTATTTTTGTAAGAAACCGAACCAACAGGAAAAACCTCAAAGTTTATAAACAGTTCACCTGATACAGAGCAGAGCAAACCACCTTAGATACCAGCAGGTGAGGTGAATTTCAATGTACTGAAGTGTTGTGATGGTGTAAATTCCTTATGTTTTGTCACATTTTTTATGTATATTTGCACAAATTAGCAGCTGCATTGGCAACCTAAGCCCAGTATCAGTTTCAGCTGCTTTTAAAAGCAAATTTTATCATTTAAAAGCAGGCAACTGTACCTTAGAGAGTTTTTTACTTTCTAAATGTGCCAGTTTTCTCTATAAAAAAACAAAAATAAAACACTATCCTCCAATAGCTTGTTCCTAGATGTGTATTTTGGGGTTCTTTTTGCACAGTTTCAAGCAAAATCTCTACATCTGATGGATGATGAGTGAAATGAATCATGTAGCTTCCTGTCAGGGCGGAGATCTTATGTGAGAAACGTCCTTGATTTCCAAGGTAAATGAAACAGCCTCAGTCCTTCACCAGTCAGTCATCAGTCTTCCTCACAGGCAGTAAAAGCAGAGACTGAGTTATTTTAACACACACACACTTAACCTCCAACCCTAATGTTTGGAATGACAAGACGTGTGAACTTTTTGTTATTGTATCCTTGTCTGATAAGATAAAGTTTGTAAAGGTTGAAGGGTTAAGATTGTCTGTGAAATGCTGAGTCACAAAGGATCTCGTTCCTCGAGTGAAATGTCCCTGTGGGTGTGTGTCTTTGTGTGTTTTTATTCACAATCGAAACATGTGTTCCAGCCTGCTCAGGAGGAATGTTCACAATGTCAACAGAGCAGCAGGATTGTATGAGACATATTTTTTTATTGGGTGCTTCACATAGAATTCCACTCACATAGAAGCATTTACTTCACACTAACACAAGGTCACATATACAGTAGGATCTCAGCTCCACCAACAATCAGACCTGTTATTTAGTAGATTTTCGTAACCATGGTGACTCCGAACACACACGCACACACGCACAAAAAAAACTATCACTATCTCCATTTACGTTGCCAGGAATATTTAACAGAAAAGCGGCAGCCAGTTATCAGCAGATTCATAAGAAAGGGAAGATGGTTTTTGGGGTCAGTTCACACCCAGCATGCTGCGGAACGCTCACTACTTTTCCTTTGGCTGGGTGAGAACAATGCCATTTGTTATCAGACGATGATTCACCGACACTGAGAATGTGACTCTGTCCCTTCTCCAGCGAACTGCAGCGAGTTTCATAATGAGTGGGATTGGGTTGGTAATAGAAACCAACTGCAGAAACAGATCCAGAACACAGGCGTTTATGGGAGCAGCTGACAGCCCGTGGTTAATAGTTGGAAAGTTCAACAGAAGAAAAGCAAAACCAGAGTTTGGACCCGACTGATGCTCAGACTCAGCTTTTTCTTTCGGAGCTCTTGACTGGTATGAAGAGACCTGAACACTTATACCCCTTTTCCACCAGAGCCGGTTCCTGGCTGGTACTTTGGTTTTCCACCACCAAAGAACCGGTTCCCAGACAGAAAAACTAGTTGCACAGCGGCACCAACTCTTTGCTGGTCTTAAACCGCGAACCCCTTACATCAAGGGGTTGGGGGCGGGGTTATCGTGGCTAACAAGACCAAAAAAAAAACGCATTTTATTCATTTTATTTGATATGTTTGAATGCAATGTTATTGACACGGCTAGTGCTAGCGGGCTAGCGTTAAGGGGCTAGCGTTCAAGGGCTAGCGTCAGTGAGCTAGTGTTTAAGGGCTAGCATTAGCGGGCTAGCATTAGCGGGCTAGAATTAGCGAGCTAGCGTTAGCTTACTCAGTGTTAATAAGAACATAATTGCTGTCCAAAGCGATCAAGACAAGTACCACACATTTGTTGTACCAGTGGTGTTTTGGGTTATAGTTGCAGAGAGAGTGAAGACGTATACAGACGTATACTGTGACGTAATGACGTTGCTCTCGAGCCGGTGGAAAAGCAAACGTGTTCGGAGCTCCGAACCAGCCTGGAACCGGCCCCGGTGGAAAAACGGTATCACAGGATCTGGTGTCAGATCTCCAGCAGCACAAACCAAAAACTCCACTTTTGTTTACAAGCTCTGGTTCACAAACTAAATACCAGAATTCTGGTCGGGAAAGTCTAATTTTCTTGGGAGTGATCAGGTGCGACCCCTTGCACTTTATTTAACAAGTTTGTGTCCAGTAACTGCAGTGTATTCAGTTTTAGATGCACGCCACGACCACAACTACCAAAGAGGGCTGGAGGAAAAGATACAACGCAATTTGGTCTTTCTAAAAAGTAGCTGTATATTGATTTTGATTCTTTTTGGCTGAAGCAAAGTGGTTTTAGAGAGAAGGATGGGGAGGGACAGTGTTAAGGAAAGAAAGGAGGGAAGGAGGGGTTTTCAGGGCTGGGAGCGGGGAGTGGAGGGGCGGGGGTGTAGTTGTGGTAGTGGCTTGCTCGAGAGTCTTAAAGTAAATGTAAATAAATGAAAGAAGAAGCAGCCAGTTATGGAAGCCAAGTTATGCACATGTGTACCCAAGAAAAAAACACAGAGTTTGGTGCTGACTTTCATGACATGAAGTACATTTCTGACCTGTTTCGGGTGCGTTTATGGCTATGAGACAGAATTGTACACATCCATCTTCAGCCTGACATTGTCTCAACTCAAACCAAATTCTGACCAATCATTATCCCAACATATCCGCCATTTTAAGGGCTCAAATATACTCAAATGTTAACATACTTGATGATGTACAGCCTGTGTTACTGGAGGACTCCACTAGAGGGAGCACCACAGAAATCAGGCTGCATAAGGACGCAAATAAAACCAAAATTTTCCTGGTGTAATGTAAACAAACATGGCGACACTCGAGGAGGTTTATCGTCGTCAATATCAATATTTTCCGTACAACCCTGCACTGCTCCTAGTGGTTATATGCATATTGCATCTCGTGGGAACGTGGTGCTAATTTCTAAGGATGTGCACAACCAACGCTCCAAACAACAGCATGTGGTGTGGTCATGCACAGGTAGATACAAGCAAGTATATTTGAGCCCAAAGTCGCTATATTCTGGTTTTTACTAGAATAAAGGCCTTCACAGTAGAGCCAAATTAAATAATCGGGGCGGACGATTTTATTGGCCGATCACACGAATATTCTATTGGTGTAAATGTTGAAATGCCTGATAAGTAAATAGTTTTTTGGGGGGTGGTTTAGAAAGCGTGTCATGGCCTAGTTCATCCAGTAGAGTGCGCTGTGACTTACAATCGGAGGCAAACAGCAACAAAGAGAGAGAAGAAGCTGCTCTCAGTGGGGGCAACTCTATAGTGTCATTCAGCTGGTGTAAGGAAAAGTAAAACTGGCATTATGGTGCATAAAACTAAAACTGCTCAGCCCATTCTGCATAAATAGGAACGGAATAGTAATGTTACATGTATGTTTACTACAATATCAACAAATCAGCACCAGTTGGACTCTACTTCAAAGCCGACTGATTGGTACTTTTCACTGATTTCGAGCGGCAGAGTCTTGGATCAGATTGTTTCCTTTCCAGCCAAGAAACTGCTGTTTCATGTCATAATGCCAGACGAATCAGTCAACTCTTTCAAAGGTCTGGACCCTGTCACATTAAAGCACATTCGCCGTCCCATTGACTGACAGAGAGGATGGTGTTTCCATGATCAGCGGAAAGTGCTGCCAACAGAAATAACCGTGACCTCTTGACCTCGGGCGAGTGACTTTTCCAGTTGGGGGAAGTGTTAACGCGCACTGACTCGCTCCAGATTAACGTGTGCACTCTGATGCATATAGGGCAGCACGGTTAGTACAGGACAGATAGCACATGCTGTACATTTAATCACAATGATTGGTGAACGTTCATTCACAGGATCTGGAGATTTGGAGCCAACATTTAAATTGTGTTTAAAAAGCCAATAAATCTAGCCTGAATTACGGAGCTCTAAAAACATCAAACTACAAACTGTGATCTGATTTACGGGGACTTTTCTGGGCTTTTGATTAAATATCTAACATTAGCCAGGCAGAGGGATCCACCACGCATATGATGGGGCTTTCTAACAAATCACAGCCACTGAAAATGTCTGGAAAACGTGCAGTGAATTCACACTTTCTTTTGTGAGATGCACTTTTTTTCCAGCAGCTACCCAGCGAGAGAAAAGATGTGAGGGGTCGCTCTGTCTTAAGGAGCTCCTAACCCTGAAAGAATTCATTAGCTGAAGTTTAAAAGAGGAATTTGCAGATTATAATGGAAGAGAAAGAAAAAAAACTTGAGAGGGTTTTTTTTGGGGATGAAAGAGATTTAAAGATAGTGGATATCTACTAGAAAAACACGTCCAACCTACAGTACATCTGCACACGAGCAGGCGAGGAGCGGGCAGGATTTCATCAAAAGGGGTCGAGTGGAAAGGGACTGAATTGGGCGATGAGATCACCATGGCAACGAGGACCTCGGCGGTGCAGAGCGTGAGGGGAGTGTGGGAGGGAGTTTCATGCTGAAGTGGTCTAAAGTGGAGGGAATCGCTCTTCACTTTTATGGTTTTGGGAGATTCTCATGGCCGCGGTCCAAGCACTCACAGTAATGAACTCTTCACACACACTCACACTCACACACACACCATTACATCACGCATAATAACAGTTATATAACAAGACCGCGTGGACGCTGGGGTAATCACAACGCACTTACATCAGTGTCCCCGGGCCAAATAAATACAAATACTTAGAAATTCATGTTCCCTGATGGCGGCACCACAAAAGCAACAAAAAAAAATGTAAACAAACACAAAGTACTTAAAGATTGCACAATTCAGAGAAGGAAGATTAATATCTACTCGTGATGTTTCACTGGAAATCATTGCTATCACAGAAAAACATTTCCTGTGATTTGTTCCCAAATCTTGCCAAGTCACAACTTGTGTGTTAAAACGCACAACATGCCAACTCTTACAAGTACTGTACATGACTGTAAATATTTTCTGCAGATTGTGTGTGTGTGTGTGGGGGGATGTTTAACTGTTAATGGAGTTGATGTGGAAATAAAGTCCGGCCGACCACGGGACGGGAATGATGAGAGGCATCACGTCACGCCGTCCTGCAACAGAGAGAAAGAGAGGAAAACAGATGAAGAGGCGTCCCAAAAATGTCCTCAATCGCTATCTGAGACGTGCGACTGGCTGCAGGATGTGAAATAACTCGCTAATCAAGCCAAGAGCACGAGTGACTCAGAGCAAACATGCTTCTCAAAAATCAGAAAAGTGCCATTTTCTGCATTTCTCTCGTGTTTTTTTTAATAAGAATTCACACCTAAACTCAACTTCTGTCACTGTGGACAGTTTAGACAGAAGATACACAAAGATTAAATGGCTCTTTTTCTTCCAATTATCCCTCCGATGAATCTTCTCACTGTCTCGTTTCAATTTAATTGAAATAACACCAGACAGCAGAGAAACAGCAATGAGCATTAATTAAGCCAAGACACTCTATATCACATACTTTTACCCCGACACGTGATGAAAAACAGATTAAATTAAATGACGATACCTTCTGTTTTCTCCAGGAGGTGATTTGACGGTAAGTGAGGTATGTGTTTGTTAAATAAGACTCATTCTGCATAAATTGGCAATTAACAAAGCCGTGATGAGGAGAAGTCTTTAAATATGACGACGTTTGTTGTGATTTAGCTCTCACTGTGTTAGAAATCTTTACTATGTGTGTGTGTTTGGGAGAACTGAGTGTTTAATAACTGTTAAAATGTGAATTTTGATTTGATCTGTGGGCAGTTTAGGCACATTTTGCCGCCCAAGAGGACAATTTAGGCACATTTTGCTTCCCAAGAGGCCAGTTT